>CM068374.1:232071551-232401551 GCA_034769895.1 Magicicada septendecula | reverse complement strand
ATACAGCAGTATATAATTAATCCGCGTTTTCGCTCCTATAAACTAGATGCGATAACACGGTTTTGAATATCCTACAGAGGAGAGAACACGTGGTCGTACTGAAATGTTTGTGCCAAATTACTAATACGAAGTTAAAATCCGGAAACCCTAAAACAATTTGGATGCGAGACACTCTGTATTTCAGTCTTCTTGTTGTCTATCAAATTTTCATATACCAAATTAAACACTGTAATAATTCTCACACATAAGAGAAATTTCGGTGGCCAGTATAATAATATCGAAACAAAACAAAGGGCCGCAAGGTCGTACAGATTTATTTTCCACCGATTGAATGAGATCAAAACATAATTTCTAATGAGACATTTTTGCAACGATTGCAGTCTCAGAACGATTTCCATAGTTAGTAGCAAACACGGTGTTTATATGGCGCAAATAAAAAGCAACGAACACTGTAAAAAATGCATAACGCCGTCACGACTTTTATGCACTGCCTTTCACAGCTCGTTAAGATTGTTCATGTCTCATAAGAAGCGAAACTCGGAAGTCTGATCGGGTAGCGAAACCGCGTTCACGCCCGGTTCACTTGCTCGCACAGAGGTTAAAAGGCTAACCGCATTCCTTGAACTCTGAAATGTTTTTGCAACTTGTTTTCCGGTGTTCAATAAAATACTTAAACACAAATACGCGTCCTTGAATCTGACAGACTTAAAACAAAAGTGATCGCGCTATTATATAATTTTTAGAACAAGTAATTGTTTAATACTGTTTTTTTTTTTCAAAACAATGTTAATTGTTTCCATGGATTTACAATTACTGGTCAAAAAATTAATAAAAACAAAATATTTAGCCAGCTCTTAATATTTTCGTTGGTTGATAAAACGTGTAATTTTGTCAGTAAAAGAAAAGTAGTTGTCATTGAAATAATCATTAGGTAAAATAATTGTGTTTTCTTCTGTGGTTATTGCGAAAACTAGCAAACGAATAAGTTGCAAAATAATGTTAGTATATAATTATCCTAAATACCGGTAGAAATTATAAGTTTTTGAAGATTATTAAAACCTGATACGGCTTTCTGTTTGTCTTTGGACAATACGGTGTAAAATTTGTCTAAACACTTTCATAGACCTCATTATGTACAGAAACTATAAGGGTAAATACTTATTTTCATATTTTATTAAGAGAAAACGTTATCTACTTCAGAGAAAAAATTTGTCACAGTAAAACTAGATCACAGGCGTTATCAGAATATGTTATCGTCTTATAGAGGGGATTTTTATTGTATCGATAAGCTTCGTACGGAAATTTCACAATACAAGTTCGAGTCTTTCTCTCGTTCTGTTTCGTCCGATTGGTTTACTTGCACTACTGCGTAGCAATGACAATACGGACTGTGTATAGTGGATCGAGCCTAAAAATTGCTCTTTATGGTGGTGAACTTCCTTTTACTGACTAAATGCTGTTGGTCAGAGAATAAGCTGACGTTTACGTATTCGCCATGTTGGTTTGTAAGACGATGTATAGGTCTATATATACAGTATTTATACTCATGTTAAATATATGTAAAAATAGTTTTACGAGACCGTGATTTAACACGTTGTATAAATGTTACCAAAGCAAAATCATAATTAATTATTAATATCGAATTGACATGACAGAAAATTACATTTCACGCGCGTATTAGTAGCATTCAACAAAAATAAAATTAACATTTAAAGGAACAGCCTATCAAAATCGATGCAATGGACATTCGTCTTTACACTGTATGTCGTGACACGTTTGATATGTTACATTGTATATCATTTGTTGTCCAGTTATAATGAACTCATACATATTGAAAAAATGGCCGCACCCACTGAGTAAGTGTCTATTCATAAATAAGGAGATGTGGTGGATTAGTCTTCAGTCTCAGCTTTACCACTGAGAATTTTACATAATAGAATGGGCGGAAGAGGTCCAAATGGGGTAACGGAAGCGCAACGTATGACTCTATCGCATGGTAGACCGCTAGCCTCTTTTACCCTATCCGTACCCACTTTTCCAATTTGGCGGACGGACGCCGGGAATCAGAGCAACCCTGCGGAAATTAGGGTAACCAACCGCAGTGGGAATCAGGGTGGGGGCAGACGAGAAGTAGTCCCCCGATTATTAGGGGTAGGGCGTTGGCCCAACATATATAAAAACTCGTAAGTTACGATATGTCAGTTGAAACCTAGGTAAGTGGACATGGAGGCGAGCGAAACATGATGTACATGATTCTCTGTATGGCATGGAGGGTAAGCAATGGATGCCGGAAAATGACAAATTTTAGAGTTGGAGGATGGACAGAGATAGATAGATAGGTAGATAGATAGATAGGTAGATAGAGAGAGAGAGAGAGAGAGAGAGAGAGAGAGAGAGATGGGGAGAGATGGGCTGTAGCGACAATGTAAAAAAAAGAAGAAGAAAAATGTGAGAAACCTTTACAGTTAGTATATATAAAACACGGTTAATGAATGACAAAAGCGCGATATCATTAAAAATCGATTATAGAAGCGTCCATATATGAACAAAGATTTAACTAGTTCACACAGTATTTATACATGAATAATTAACGTAATCACTTACGGTAAAATTACCATGATAGAAATGTATTAGAGACAAAGATAAAAATCGTATCAAAGTCAAGAGACAGTGGAACGTTTAACTTAGACGGTGACATCTAGCTTATGAATCGTTCGTTGTGTGTGTTAAGTAGGACGGATTGAGTGTAATGGTGAGCGTCACTCAAACCGCAAGCTCTCGTGTGAATCGTCTTGACATAATACTTCATGCACACGGCGAGACTAACGATCGCTAATTGTTGTATCATAACCGCTGCCTGCAACCGATCCTACAGCATTACGAATGTAGGACGATTTAGAGCCGGAAACGCTCATGCTAAACTTATCCAGATAGGACTATTCGGCTCTGATTCAAAGTCAAATGCACAAGAAAGACAAAAACGAGTTTTTAAGAATCTTGTTCGTATATCAATCACAGGCCTTTCCGTGTTTTTATAATTTATGGAGTCAGTATAAATCAAGGGATGCATTTCAAAAGTATAGTGGTAGTGGCCTATCACTATCCAGACAGAAAATCAACAGGAAACATGAAATGTGTGCTGTTTCACGGATTTTCACTACAGTTTTACTGCACGTTATTATACCGGTTTAATAAACCATTTTTCCAGGAACTTAACTTTGCTTAATTCTGTAAAGCGCTTTCGAGGACCGGTCGCATTCTCTTAGTGTCACTGCACTACTTTGGCGACAACGGAACTGCTATCCAACACGGTTTCTTCTTTCCAACTGATAAGTTCATGAAACAATGGTGTGGCTCTGTGTGTGTATCGCAGGTGGGACAAGGGGAACGGGCTTATACCGCCATCCACGGTGGTTCCTTTTCTGCCATTTCCACCTAACACATACCGCTTCATCGTGGCGCGGGAGGTGAACGGGTATTTCGGCTGGATTTGAGTTGATGTTAACCGGCCTAAGGTGTGCGTCTTACCTCGGCACTAGCTGCGCAGGTCCTGTCCCGGTGGATCTCGCTAAGCCTAGTAACATAGGCTATCACACATCGTACCGCCTGTTGTGATAGGGGATGCCGTTCAGGTTATCGCTGCCTGAATCCTTCCAATTGAGCCCGGGGCCATGGCTCTGAGAGATGGAAGCTCGTGTTATACCGCTGAATACCGGTGCCTCCTCCTACTTACCCACCGTGGCGCTCACTGCCTTCCGGGGTGTTGGGTTAACCGATTTTTGGCCCCCGGAACAAAGCGTGCATTCAGTGTCCGGTGGCGCGACCTGTGTAACCGCCTGTGTGTGCTGGAGTCTGAACCTGGGCTCGAGTTCGAGCCTGGCTAGGTACCGAAACGCCGAAATAACGAAATAATAAATGGCTGGTATTAGTTTATTATTATTATTATTAATATTATCAGAAGTAGTCGTAGTAGTGGTAGTAATAGTAGTAGTAGTAGTAGTAGTAGTAGTAGTAGTAGTAGTAGTAGTAGTAGTATCTTCTCGTAGTATCCTTTTTTCTTCAACATGGGGTCGTGTTTTGGAATCGTATCTTTTTTGACCAGTTTTATCCAGAATGAAGAAAGTAAAATAAAATAAAAAATGTCCTCTAAATCTCTCTTGAATGTTCCATATGATTACGGCCACAAGATCATAAAAAGGTAAGTCAACTGTCTCACAATTCTGTAGACAGTACGAAAAAAAACTTTCACTTTTTCGTAAAAGAATTTTTATTCAAAAACTCAATTTAGAGCAAACGTCAGTTTTTGTAGTACCCATGGCGAATTCGTGTGGGATCGATGTAGCTCAGACAATGCATAATGGATCCGTACTGGGAAATAACACCAATGAATGAATGAACGAATGTGAAATAACATCGTAACCGAGCAAAAGCACTAAATGTGAGGTGGCTGCTAAATGTTGCGAGCATGTCCTGTCGAGCAGGCTTCTAAAGTGTCAGTCGGTCCTACAGAGGTTTACATAACTACCAATTTGTCCGAAAACATAATCCTCAACTTTGCGATCTGGAATTGTCATTAGATTTACCCAAGCAACTGAACCAGTAGAACTGGTATTGGTATTACTGGTACAACTGGTCCTAGAGCGAGCAGAGTGTCGTCGTGTGTGTGCTATTAGTGATGAAATAGAGTGTCGTATCGTAATTAGAGATTATCATTTCTATGTAAAGCTAATTAAATCGAAGACACAATAAGCAGACAACGGAAGCTGAAAATATTTAAAGTCTTCTTACACCACACGGCTATGACGCCAACCAACAGGCCTGAAAGATTTTGGAATATTTAACGTATCCCAGATAAATTTATGGTTCTGTGCGACATGACGAAGGAGCCTGGTGGATTCTATCAAATAGGTGTATAGGGGTTGATATATCAAAGGGGTTGATATAGGGCGGCTTGTGATAAAATGGAAGATGTAATCCCCGTAATGTGATTAAAATTTAAGTTTACATGACGTGTAGACACGGAAAAGGGTAAACAAAAATAATATACAGATTTGTAAATTTAATTTATGTATTTCAGATATAATACGACACTACAAAAAGTTTAAATTTTTACTGCACAGGGTAAACTCTAAACTTTTTAATCAGATTAAACAGAGTATTTGTAACCTAAAACAACGACGGAAAGAAAAAAATTTTTGTGTTTAATTTAGAAAAGCATCTGAAGCCGCAGGGCTGAGTCGAAACACCAATTAAACTAGAAGAAATTTAATCAGCGGGTAAAAGTTGCTAAACATCAACTATGAAAAATAAAGAAGATAGTGAAAATAGCACACGACGAAACAGCTGTGCGGGAAGCAGCGTGTGAGTCACTCGTGTTCGCATATTAAGGTTGAAGCGAAAAAAATAAAACGAGATTGTAACCTTAAAATTGCTGAATAATTTCAAAGCAATCAAATCGAATTATAATGAAAGTTTCAGAACAGCTGGTGCGAACACGGGCGGTGTCGGCGGCGGCCTTTCAATTATTGTTGAAGAAAGGAAGATAACGACGTGTACCAGCGAGAGAGAGAGAGAGAGAGAGAGAGAGAGAGAGAGAGAGAGAGAGAGAGAGAGAGAGAGAGACGGAGAGAGAACTGGCTCGCGGGCACTCGGCTTGTCTCCGCAGTGAAAGCTGATAAACAAAATAAATAAACACAGTCGACAAACATGCGAACGACAGACGGTGGTCCAGTCAAGCCAACAAACTTTTACTGTCCAACCTGTTGCACGCGCTCACACGGGCGCACACGTCCAAGCGGTTTATTTTTGTGGGCGTCTTGTTTTTATTATGCTTCTTTTGTTTCTTATTCGAAACGTCTCAGGTGTAATTCGATGCAACATTAAACACGAGACGTACAGATCCGATCGAGAGATGGCGAAATGTCGATAACGCATCGAAGCCGCGGAGGTCACGTGACTGCGCAGATTTTAGTGGATATTTGTTGCAGTTCTACGAAATAATATTGTCTGAGGACAACCTGCTTTGTACTGTTACCAGTTTTTGTATCCATTTTGCAGTTTTCATAACTTTCTTAACTAGTACTGTATTGGTCGAACAACACGGATAATTTTTTGTTCGGCAACCGAATTTCAGATTATCGAATATAGAAAGTTTTCTTTAAGAAGTAATTATTCGAAAATGATAAACATTATTAAACGAATTTGGCGCATTATCCGGTATCCTAAAACAGCCAGAATATCAGCATTCGGACGCCTTCGATGTAATAACGTTAATGATGCAAAAATTCCCGGAACTGTCTCTGTGCACCAGTCAGATTGCATCGTTAGTAAGACGAGATTACTCTTTTGTGTCTACGTTGTTGTTGTGTTGCCACAATTAGTATTCATCAATCTCAGCTTATCGCCACCAGTGAAACCGACCCACTCATGTCATGTGCAGAACATGTCAACAACGAAACTACTTAATTTCCACGATAACAATTGGCTTGATGCCGACATAAGCGAGAGAGTAATAATGCTTTGTTCATAATCGTTACGTAGACTGGCTGAGGACCTTGTGGTCTTGTATTCAATTTTTGCATCTAAAGATTACCGAATTGGCATTGCGTTTCCGAGTGCATTTATCATAAAGTACCCTTCATTACAATCCTTACTCTTTTCTTCCTAGGTATTTCATTTTCATTAGATCTCAATCTACCGCTTTGCCAGCAAAATCGTAACATTTTTAATTGCTGGGACACATGGTTTATCCAAGTTACCTTAGCGAAGTTCAGTGTATGCGCAGTCTGATGGGCCTACCTCCTCTGTAGGTAATACCCTTGCGAGAAGAAGAATGCGCAGATGAAACGTTTTCTCCTTATCTAACTTCAAGAAGTGATAGACTTCAAGCATCCCTACATTTTGCGCGGAATAATGCTGCCATAACTTTAGGGGATTATAACTGTTTTACAATCTTTTATCTCAGTCAAATAAGTTATATATTTTTGTTTCTGAGTTATTTGTTTCTGTTTCGAAATGACATACTTTTGTTTTCTATGGCACGAAACTTTTTTCCGTATTTTTGGTGGACATTTGTCCTTACCCTTTTCTATTTACACCGCATCTAGACGTTTGTGATACCTAGTTACGACGTTGATCGACTAGATTTTTCTATGCCTTCCAGAGGCTGGCGTCGAGAAGACTGGCGTGGAACAACCTTGAAATCTTGTTTGTTATAAAACAGCGGTATTTCGAGAGGGGCGAGTCAGTTTGAGATTGCGATTCAGTTTGCGTGTTTTAGAGCGGTTTAATGTAAAGTGATAATTATGAATTATTAGTGTGCTGATATAGTAAATGGTGACTGGTCTTATTTATTGCGACACTGTTAATAGGTGATATTAATTGTGTGTGTATATTAACGTAAACTTGACGAATTGTTGTATGCGAGTGTTTATTGTTGTTTTGTTCATTGGCACTGTAAGTGAAGTTGAAATTAAGGATCCCTATGGTGTTCCGTTGTATATTCCACTGTTCAAACACATCCAACCATTGTAACAATATGTGAAAAAACATTCTTCACTTTTCTCATTTCCTTTTCCAGGTCCGTTTCGATGTCGGCCACTTACAAATGTTTTAGAACATTTTTCTGTTCAGTGCTAGATTTAATCTAGTGCGGAGTTCTCCACTGAATGTGGAGCCTAAATTAAATAAATGATTATAGCAGTAGTAAGAATAATACAACAGAGTAATATAGTAACCGCTAATTTAATGCAATGCCGTCAAATTTGTGGGTCTATTCAAACCGTGGCCCGTTGTTGGAAAGAAAGCTTGTCTCTGGGTACAACGCTCAATATTCATCATGCCTTTTGCTCTTTTCTTTCTTGGAGAGTATGGAAACATGATTTTAACTGCGCTATGATGACAATATTCTTCCTATTTCCTCCTAGGGGAGATAGTATCCTTCTATAGAGTTTAGTTTACTACACAAAATTCCCGGCTCGATTTGGTTCACTTTGAAAGTGGTTTTACTATTATTCATATTTGTTTGGATCAGAGCAACGATACATCGTTATCGATATGGACAATTAATGCGTCTTGTTTGGAATGTTTTTCTGCCGATACCGGTATTTTGGGTAGGCCTAATACTCATTTCAGGAGTGTTACTATTTACTGGAAATTTGTCAGGTTTAAGGGTGTAAATATAGTGTTGATTATTATATTAAAATTTCTTTTTGTCATTGTATCTGTAGATCAAAAACAAGTTTTAGATTCAGAAATACCTTTACTGATAAGGCGGCAATAAAGTTGTTAAAACTTGTCAAGTAGTTTTTTTGATTCTATGGCTGCGAGAGACAGGTTTAAACAGCAGGCTATTTTGAAAACGTACCGAGACTTTTGTCTATTATTCAACCCAGATTTGCGTCAATTTGAGTGTACTCTATTTTAACACCTTTTTAATTAGTTTAACACCTGATTCGGGCGATATATTAACAAATTTGCTACCTATTTCTATATTTCTTTTACTTCCATGTTCTATAAGGAAATATAGTCATGGCGAAAAAAATCGTGTTCGGGATAACGGCAGATTCTGATCGTACTACCATCAAAACATGAAAAAAAAGTCATTTTTCGAAAAATGTCTGTGTGTCTATCTGTGTCTGTGTGTAGAATTTTTTCTATGGCAAACGATAACAGCCGAAAATTCAAACAGAATCAAATAATTATTTGCATACAGCTCTGAATTGTAGAACTCGAGGCCTATTGTTTTTGGTGAAGATCGGTTAAGGGAAAGGGGTAGTTTACCTGAAACATTTTACGTTTTAACAAGAATAAAGTGCTTAATTTTGATAAATAAAGTATCCTGAAAATAAGTACATAATAATCCACTGTAGAAAGGTAGATGAAATATCTATAAATGAAAAGGGTAGTTGAAGGGGGAGGGGGTAATTTTTTTTATAAATTAAAATGGTAGTTGATGATGGAGGAGGTAAATTTTTATAAGTTGTATATGTATACTACGTTATTGACAACAAAGAAGTAGTTTCTATGGAAACATTTCATTTCACTTTAACAAAATTCTATATTTTTTCATTTTAATTTAAATCATGTATGAGTGAAAATGTATCGTTCCTGGCAGGCAAGCATATCTCAGTTATGTAATGTTTACTTTTCCAAAGTTTTGTTATTGTGATTACCGCAATAAAAAGGCCGGCAGGACACACACACACACACACACACACACACACACACACACACACACACAAAATTCGCGTTATTTCTGGCCTCACTCATGTTTATTTTATTATGTTTGCACGCTTTTTAAATGGAAAGTGCCGAAATCCACACCAACACAACGCGTGCAAGCCGAAAAGATGGTCATCGATTTGCTTCCTGTGGATCGCTGGGCAGTGTTGTTGTATTAAAGCAATTAATACAATCTGTGTACTTATTTCTATTATGATATGAGAATTATAAACTAATATGTGCATGTGTGTGTGTGTGTGTGTGTGTGTGTGTGTGTGTGTGTGTGTGTGTGTGTGTGTGTGTGTGTGTGTGTGTGTGTGTGTGTGTGTGTGTGTGTGTGTGTGTGTGTGAAAAATATTTTTCTCCTTTGGAAAATTGTTTGCCCCTCCATGAAAATATTTTGACCTCCCTGATGGCTAGTTATTTACTAGCCTGTGTGGAATATAGCGTTATGACATGGATCAGAATGGTGGGTGTTAAACAGGAGACACAAACGTATTAAGGAAGAAATGTTTTGCTGAGAAATTTATAATTATACGGGTGAACAGAATAGTCGTTCAGGAAATCAGAAGACAAATGGAAAGAAAGAAATCAACAGTCGATTTTAAAAAAGAAAAATGACTAGTATAGTATTGACAGGAAAGACTTGATAACACTATGGACATCCCTCGTCCCCTCGCAGCGAGAGTCCAATTTCATTACAGGAATCAGATCGCAGCTACCTTTAGCTAGCTCTTCGTTCGACCTACAGACATTTTATCCAAAAGTACAGTCCTTCCTCACGAAGGTTGAGGATAGTCTTAATCCACCTGACATGGTGGTACCATTTTAGCTGATACGTAATTTCTTCAGAACTCAAGCATCCACTTATTTAATTAATATTTAAATGATTTTAAATATAAATTTTAGGACATGGAAGTCGTGTATGGTTCTCCATACCGATTTTTCTATTTCCGAAGTCGTCCTCTCCAAAAAGTGCGGAGTTCTCCATTGAATGCGGAGCCTAAATTAAATAAACGAATGTAGCAGTAGTAAGAATAATACAATAACCAAGTGTAACAGTAACAGTATACAGTAAGGAGTGGAATTGTTGTGGTTCTCACAGAAGAGCGTATTATATTGGATTCCGTTACATTTACAGCATTAACCGTATAATGGCAGCACCAGCCGCACCACTGCTCACTGGTACAAGCGCGGACGCGCACGTTATTGTTATTGTTATTGTTATTATATAACACAGTTTTCGCATGTGCCCGATGAGTTCATTCACAGCTAACAGTTTTTTTTCTCCTTTGGTGCTTCTACGGTGTTATATACTGTACACTGGGCGGAGCCGGTCCAGTACGTATCCGAGTTCAGACCAACTGTCTGGGCGTGTATCTCTAAACAAGTGTACAACTGTGTGCACACGTATCTTCCCTTTCGTATTAGCAGACGGAGTTTCAACTTTGTCGTGTTTAGGCCTACTTGCTAAACTGCTACTTATCACGTTCCGGACGAGGGCTTTTAGTTTTCCATCATTTTCAAGTCCTGAACCACTAACATGGTTTAGGACTCGAAAATGGTGGAAACACTGAAAGGCCTCGTCCGGAACATGACAAGTAGCAGTTTAGCAAGTAAACACGACAAAGTTCGAATTACAGAGACTGTTAATTCAAATAACAAGACGGAGTTAGGTACACCAGCAGATATCGCGACTTGCTACAATATTGTGACCTTGAGTTTGATGTCCGGTAGCACTATAAAATCGATTATATAATATCGATCGCCATCTGCGGCAGTATTAGGGGGCTGAAACGTACTTCTGGCCACACTACTGTCCTTGAATGGCGTAAGGGTCAAGCTGGCCAGCCTAACCAAACTGTTATACAGAAAACTGTTGTTAGTTAGTTAGTTAGTTAGTTAGTTAGTTAGTTAGTTAGTTAGTTAGTTAGTAGTAGTAGTAGTAGTAGTAGTAGTAGTAGTAGTAGTAGTAGTAGTAGTAGTAGTAGTAGTAGTAAGAGAAGGAGTTCGTTAAACTTAGCTATTGTTTTCATCTTTTACCCGTTGCATTCGGAATATTATGAAACGTTTTTGGGTATAATGAAACGTTCACGAAACCATAAAGGAAATTTGACTCCTGGTCAAACAGTGGTCAGAAAGATCACCTATAAATAAATACAAACACATGCTAACATGTTGGTAACTGTTGCGCTTAGAGAACTGCATTTTGTCCTCATCTCTTTTCTCATCTACCTTCTTAAATAGGCCTATTTATTGAATTTTCTCAAGCTTCCTCTATCAATGTAATTCGGAAATCTATTCGATCACAGTCCCTCTTTCACATGCAGTATTCCCATAATTTAGAACAATATATCCCTACATATCAAGCTTTATGAGATATTCCTAATTTTAAATCTAATGTCTCTTACTGTTAGCTTCATTGTTAATCCTTAGCTTAATATACAGAGTGAGTTAAAGTCCCTTACCCCAAAAAATTAAAAAAAAGAACTAGAATGTCATTATATTTTATTATACACATATTCTGTTTACAAATGTTTAGATTTTGAATTTGTATGCTTGATTCACAACTTACATTGTCAAGTCAATTACTGGCGCACATAACGTCGACACGTACGAGGATTCGTTTATGACGTAACTCTGAGCGACGACCTGTGAGCAGTCCATGGCAGATCCTGTCTGTCAAACTAAATGTTCAAATTTCGAATTGCTTAACACGACAGCTGTTGTGGAAACCAGGAAATCTGTGTTCAGAATCAGCTGTCACCAGTTTTGTTTCTCCGCTGTGTTGCCACCAACATTATGACACAAAACACTTTCTTCTTTCGCCAAATTGCAATTCATTTTTCTTATGACTCCACGAAAGGAAAAGACAAAAACACAACGTAGTACCAAGTAAAAACACAAAACGATTGCTATTTAGAACCGTTGCCGTGGCAACCTCATCCTGCCAATCGTAAATTAAAAAACTTGAAAAGAAACGTTTTAGGAAAGTGACTTATCTCATTCTGTATATAATTACCTTCATATACATTAGCTGTGAATTGGTTTCATACGGAGATTTAGTTTCAGGGCTTTTTTTATTATTTTGTAGAAGAGTAGAAATTTAGACTTTTTTCTTCTAATTTTACATAAAGAGAGAATCCGTCGCCCTCGGTACTGGGGCTTGAAATATGATGAGTTGTGTAGCCTATAATTTCAAGTCGTAAAGTACTGACAATTGTTGATTTTTAACTTCAGATAATCACACGCTCCACATAAGGATGAATAAGTAAAAAACACAAAGCAATAAAAAGAGTAAACCAATACATTTATAAATAACATAAAAGTAAGTATGTACGAATAATGGTTCTGTTTATTTAAAAATTAATTTTAAATGTTAAATATTATAGCCAACACTAACAACCATTTGAAATGTTTCGGATATTTTTGAAGGTTTTTTTCTTTTTTTTTTTAAGAAAATAACGAAATTATATCACAAGTTCTTATCTGACTCTTTATCTTTGATTAAATAATATCACCGTTGTATTAAGACAACTTACTTCCGATCAGATTACGTTGTAAAGCTTTATACTTTCACCTAAAAAAATTAAATAATCATAACGCACATCATTTTATATTCGTATTTAATGAAAAATATTTAGACATCGCTTCGGAATTAAAAATACGTTGTCTACTTGGGTGGTGGCCAAGTTTCTCTTTTGATGACCCGCTGTTTCAAACCTTCTACCCTTCCTTCAGCCACTCGATAAAAATATCTTTCTCTTGGATTTTCTTTTCTATTTCTTTCAACAGCCTTTTATAGCACATACACCCACTGTGCCTAGTTAGGTTCCCGAGTCATTCTTAAAGACGAATTCTATAATCTTCTTTCCTCACGTATCCTCAAAACTCTTCATATTCCTCACTCAGCCCTTCAATTGACTGATTTACATTCTCTTCCAACAGCATTTCTCAAAGTTCGTAATCGCTCTTTAACAAAAATTTTCTTAATATTTTGTGAATCTTTCTGCTACATCACTAAATGTAAGTTATAATGTTATGCGTAATATGTACTTTTCGCAAATAGCGCAAACTGAATTCCTATACAAACAATTTAAAGATTGGACATGGTCTCAACCACATTCGTCTTGAAAGTTTGTATACAAAGACTTTATTTTTAAATGGTTTACATTTATACTTATATTTCTGTTTATAAATATAATATAAAAATAAATGAATACTTATTTATGATCACCTTCCCTTAAATTTATTTGAAACATTTTAAAAATCCTTTAATGTTTAACAATCCACCAATATTTAATGTTTATATATTGCTGTTTGCGTGGAGCGTGGTTCCACACTGCTCTGCATCATGAACCACTGGGAAAAGAGAGACACAAAAATCACAATAAAAACTTGAGTAGAACACAGAGGATTTCATAAATACATACACTGAACAATGATGAAGCGCCGAAGTGGAAATAAGGGGAAAGATTGTAAGAAATATCGATGGTTGGTGTAGTTAATTTGGGGTACACAGGCCTAACCATGGTGTTAGACAGAAAGATTGATCTAAGAGATGTGAATGGAAACGCAAGAATAAATGTTCTTGGATCAAGAGTTTGCACGAACGGATTGAAAAGAACAGGCTACTGAGACTTAAAACAGAACATTATTAACGGAACGGTCTGACGACTCAGAGTGTGGTCATCCACAATTCTCCGGATTCACGTTGCGTGGAAAGAGTATGTATCGAACACGATCCGTGTTAATTGACATCTAATGTGACCACAAACATTATAAGACGTACAATATGTGTTATGCCGATTATTAAAATGTTTCCAGCATTCATATGAATGGGTATAAGTTAAAGCGAAGTAGGCCTAGTTAAGCATTGTTTTTGTGCGTAGCGTATGTCCGAGTTTAAATATCGTAAAGTAACGACAGTGACAGCAATAACAAAATATGCATACATGAGTTATATAACGTTGTTACGTCCAAAACCATTCGTCCGATACGCAGTTTTCGTGGCTCTACAGAAATTAAGCACCAACGTCAATAAACCGTGATTATCATCGACTGATGTGTTGCAGGTACTTTCACCTCACTCAGTATGTGGACAACAACTGACTTACTGGCTTCCTATACATTTTCCGTCTTCTACTACTTCCGTTCCGCCGCACATTTACCGAACAACGGCCGGTTAATGCGTAGCGAAAATCGATTTAACCGGTAAACTGCAACGACCTTCCTACTGGACACAATGATCGATGCTGAGAAGACAACAAAACTGTTTGTATATCTAATATTTTGAGAAGAGAAAGTCTTGTGTGTGTGGGTAGATTGTATTAACGCGGCACTGATTGGATTTGAACAGCTCTCACCGTTCGTACTACATTCACACGCGTTTGTATAAAACTGTATGAAGGTGCAAGGGTTTGTCTGTATCTGTTACTACTTTCTTATCTACTTAATCGTTCTTTTCGACCCCCTAAGCGTCGGGGTTTTACAGATAGCACGTCCTATCCCAGGCCAGTTTTCTAGCCCAAGCATACATTGGTTTCTTTTTTCTACACATTGTTTAATGGCGTCTTCCTACTTCAATCTGAGTCTTCCTTCTACCTTCCGGTTTTGCTTTCCACGCTCTTCTAGGGTATCTTTGGGGTTCTATTCTACAGACGTGGCCAAACCTCTCAACTATGAGCTTTCTATCATATCAGAGGGATCACCCCGAGGTTTCTGCGGATAGTGAGGTTTCGTATTCAATCTCGTATTTATTTGTTTTCTAAACTTCTAAGAAATCGGATCAACATTGTTGAATTTTGTTTTTATGTCTGCTATTAAAGCACCATGACTCACAATCATAGATCATTATTCGGATGCATACAGGCTTGTAAACTAACAGTTTAGTCCCCTTCAAGATTTACCCTTTTCTATAGAACTATTGTTGTACGGCACCATCCGTTTCTGCTATATTAATTTTGTATTAATATCAGAACAATTGCATATTTCAAAACAATTTTAAGTTTTCAATCCCACATAAATTAGTGCTCCCAGATAGCCTATTTTGTTTTTCTCTTCTTTGAATTTTTTTCACTTACCTATTTTATTTTATTATAGCCTCTTACAAATTTCAATAACTTATTTGCATAGTAGTTGTTCTACTGGAGGCGTTGATAAGTTCGTGATAAACATTTGACAGAAGTATAGATACTGGATTTCTAACTGTTGTTTGTGTCTAATTAAATTTTGTAATTAGACTTCATTGGTATCGGTTATTCTGTTTCCACTGTACCCACGACGATCTGGTCTGACGTCGTAACAATATATATTTCCTTCTTTAAAATAATGTATAAAACGTAACTAAAGTTTATAGTTGGTATAGACTATGGCAAAAATTAAAAACAATTGAAAATAAAACGAGTAAGCAAATAATTAAGAACAGTTTACACTGAATGTATAGGCCTACTATACTTAGTATACTTTAGATAAAGTTTTCTTTGACTTTAGACTTAGAATCATTACAAAATGTAGGGATACTGCACTCAGATTTTTGGTAACGTTATTTACAATCTACCAAATTGTTATAGCTTATGTACGCGGTTATTTTGGTTCTTATCATAATCATTAAAATAAGAACCCATAACACGCCATCGGACACGGCACGTATAATGTTCACCTTACAACGTATTACACGCAAACAACGACTGCATCAAATACTTGGACGGTGTCATAAGTCTCTCATCTCTCCTCTTCTCCTGTCTCTCTGTATCGCTTTCTCTCTCCCCCCTACCACCATGGACTCACTCATTCGTTCACGTAACAAATATAGTTTAAATAGTTTCAATACGTCGATACGACAAGTTATTACTGTAATTCAATTAAATTGTTGTCGTGTGAGAAATGTGAATGTATCGATTGATTGAAATGGGTCGCCGTTACGGCTGGCAGAATCCAGCGCAGGCTGCGGTGACACACATACAGAGACATAATTACATTACAACACGTAGGAAATGTAGATTGCCGTTATACGTGGTGTGGTGTGGTGTTGTCTCCGCGACCACATTGTCATGCAACGTACCAGTAGTATTATAATGGCCGAATGAATTACCGTCCTCTGCGGGAGATAGGCCTATAATAGCAGCAGCAAAAGCGATATTAAATGCTTGCAACTTCCGGCATTCACTAAGTACATTTCTTCTTTATTTGTAGAAATAATAATAATAATAATAACGTGAATACTGGAGACTGTCATCTTCTCCCTTCGACCGTCAGATTCAATGGATAGAGTACGTGTATCATGTAGATTACTCTCAGTTACGTATTAAAACTACGAATTATGTTCATCATCATCAAGGATTAAACCAAAAACTGTTTGTTCCGGTCGCAAACTGATAGACTAAGCTGATCACTCCAGCGCTTCTCCGTCCTTTCGGTTTATACGCGTAATTCAGTAGTTGTTTGGGGACGCGGCAGTGATCCATTTGTTAAAGATGTTCCAACCATTTTAGTCGAGTTTGGGCAATCCTATCGAGTATACTAATAATATTCAGTACCTGCCGTATATATGCATTTCTTCTACGATCTTGGAGAGTATACCCTGCAACAACATGCCCTGAGAAATCTCATCAGCCACTTGAATACTGGCCTGAGATTTCGTTGAAATCCAATTGTCAGACCCATTACCTTGTAGACCTTCTGGCGTGTTTCTTTACTCGTTGATTTTATAATTTTCCTGGTAGTCGCGTACATATTGTTGAACTTATGCAGCTTATGCAACACGTCATTGTTTGCAACATAAGAGATATTATAACACAGATATTCAAACTATAGCGCAAAGATTATAGCACAAACTATAGATATTCATATTATATCACAAATTGTTAACTTGCTCCAGAACAGTACCATCTACAACAGTTTTTGCTCGTATGGGATTAGCTCCATGAAATCTGTAAACTGAAACCTTACAGATTCGACGTAATGAGTACAGCCATCTGCCGCTGCTTTCCGAGTTCTGATGAACAGCGTCACAACAAAGTGTCAACTGCAGAGTGATCTATCATAAAATGCTCCGGAAGTTTCATTTGCCAGTTGTGTATGACATCGTCTATGTGTAAATTAAAGTGTAAATTAAAAAAGAGTAGGTGATAATGTACACCGAATTTTATTCTTTATTTTTTTTTAACTGAATTGCTCTGTTTTCCAAGAAAATTAAGACCAGTGTTGGTGGGTACAATTAGGTAAAAAAATTGGATGGTTATTGATAGATGCCGGCACTGGATTGGTTCGATAGCAAAGCAAAAGACATTTGAAGAAAAAACTAACGCATGGGATTGGCGATTGTGCATAATAGCTTAGTCAGTACAAAAATTACGAAAATGAAAATTGGTTAATATTCAGTCAGGAACTCAGACGTGAGTCAATCCGTATATACTGCTGTTTATATATTGTTTGTATTTCCTTAACGCACTGATACTGCAATAATGAAGTTCTGAATACCGGACACAATGGCCAACCGAAGATGAACTCCTTTATCTACTTCTTTTAACATTGAAATGTTTATAAGGACGTGTCGCACATTTGAAAACGACCGCTGGTGCGTGATCGAAAATGGGAACCGGTGAGTTTCCATAGAAACTACTTCCTTGTTTTCAGTAACGTAGTACACATATAAAACTTCGTTTATGAATGTGACTACATTTAACTTATAATCTGTACATTGGTAAATGAAGAATGAATTCATTGATTGGTGAATGAACATAAATATATATTTTTTTAGATTTATTGAAGCATTTTCAATGTCCTTCTCTGTGCATTGCATTTGTGCAATACCTGTAAAGTTTTTACTGTGTTTCTATCTTTATTAGTAAATGTTTATTCCTTTACTGTCTCTTCTGCATAATTCTTTGACCCCAACTTATAATGTTTTCATTATTTGTCTTCGCACTTTCAGCAACGTGCACGTTCATATGGCGCTAGTATAATACTAAACAGTTTTAATTTGTGCTGACAACTATATTTTTGGGCTTAACGCACGCTGTCTTATCATCCTTATCAACAAATCTTTCGCCCACATTATAATAAAGCATGTTCACTGCAGTGGTATAGGCGAAATCATCTACTGCATGGGTGTTCTGGCGGGCTTAGATTCTTTGAATAAAACTAAGAAAATATAAAAACGCTCGTTAGTTTGTAATAAACAAGAAGGTAAGTGTGGAAACATAAACACTACATTACATCAAGTTATGAAACAGTAAAGAGTATATATATCTTATTACAATATAAATAAAATATTATGCCAGGAAACTGACACAAATCGCCATCTCCTGTGCACGTTGATAGTGTTAAATGTTTTGTAAACATTTTTTAAAACTTCGCCTTAGTGACTACACGGATGTAAACATTGCAGAAAATGGAGTTTAATCGGTTTCCCGTTTGCCACAGACACGGATAAAAGACTCTTTATAAAATGGGCGCACTACAGATGCTCAAAAACAAACATTTCAAAACCGCGTTGCGAACCGTTTGGTTTACGTACGTAGAGTAACACGAAGAAGTTTTCAGACTTGAATGGTTGATTTGTTTTTGGAATAGTATCTTCTTTTTCTTCGTTCAAGCATTGGGGCTGTCGCCTGTTGCGGCCCCTGGCTGCGATAGGTATATAGCTCACGTTCTACCACCGTCAGAGAGAAATCGGAATCGGCCTTCTAATAATCACACGTAGCGGCGTGCAGCACGGTAGAGAGAGAGAGAGAGAGAGAGAGAGAGAGAGAGAGAGAGAGAGAGAGAGAGAGAGAGAGAGAGAGAGAGAGAGAGAGAGAGAGAGACAGACAGACAGACAGACAGACAGACAGACGGACGGACAGACAGACAGACAGACAGACAGACAGACAGACAGAGTTACCGCTGTATTACTTGTCCCCAGCGATAGGAATGTGCAAGAGTACCGAATTGTGTCTTCGACTGGATTACAGACCACAGGACAGCCGCTGCGATTGTGAGTCACAAACGGAACCACACTGTGCGCCCCGCGTCACTAGAAATAGTAATGAAGCACTAAATTAAAAATACAACAATTTTTTAAATACTGACCTGAAATACGTTGCCTACACAACTGGCACATCTATACAAGAATAGAAAGCAAAAAACTGTCACATACAGAAAGTTTAGTTAGTCGCTGTGAACTAATTTTAATAAATTAGTGGAATATACATTTTGTAAACCTAGTGGCGGGATGAATAGATATTCGAAAGGTACCTCATTTCAACTCGCTAAGAGGATGCAACTTCAAAAACTGATAAAAATTTCAAGTAATCCCTCAACCACAGTACAACTTATAATGTTTTTACGAAGCGATTTCGCACTCGCATAACAGCTACAGTGTACCGCAACTAAAAGAGTTAATCATACTCACATAACTAATAAGCCTATTTATTTACTCCCACCTACATAACTACATATATATTGGCTTATATCACAAATTTTTGAGATTTCCTTTTTTTTTATCACTCTGGGTGGACGCTAACCCCTCCCTAACTGTGCGACTGCTCAGCCAGTTCGGCTCGAATCTTATTCGGTATAAGATTAAGACGTACAAAGATCAGACTTCTACGCTGCTACGTATTCTCGGTCCTCTTCTATGGTCTAGAATCTTGGACTTTGACTGAAGCCACAACTAAGAAATTGGAATCTTTCGAAATGTGGCTCTACCGTAGAATACTGAGCATTTCATGGACAGCGCATATAACTAATGTTGAAGTTCTTAGAAAGATGAAGAACAATAGGGAAGTTATTAACACAGTGAAGAAAAGAAAACTTCAGTATCTGGGACATCTCATGAGAAATGAACAGAGATTTTACTTATTGCAGTCCATACTACAGGGAAAGGTACTTGGAAAGAGAGGAGTTGGGTGACCCAGAATATCATGGCTGAGAAATTTAAGGACCTGGTTTGGCATGAATACAACTGCCTTATTCCGTACAGCAGTACAGAAAGTTAAAATAACCTGTGTGATATCCAACATCTGAAACGGATAGGAACTATCAGAAGAAAATAAGATTAAGTGACGGACATATTTAATCTGAGCTGAAATTCTTTCTTCTAGCTACTGTTTCATAAACCTCTCCTTCTACGTTTAGTTACTCCTGTCACTCGTCTTGTAAACGTCTTACGCCTTATTCTACTTCCGATCTGCCTAAATTCCTAATCCTACATTATCTGAACACATTATGTTTATCTTTTAGAGTTTTGGTGCTCAGCGGCGCAAAATTAAGTTATTAAGTACACTTATCAAGTGACAGGTTACTTAGCAGTTCCTACGGGAAGAAGTCCACCATCACAACAGATTGAGGCTGCTAGTATTATGACGATTTTGTCAGCAGTAGTAGGCCTATTTGCAGCACGGTTCAGCGTTTGTCATTTCCTCGTCACGTCTACAACAATTGCACCCATTTAATAAAATTTTATTAAGGAAGTACACATTTGTAAGTGTTCGTTGCGCAATACGGTTGAAACGCCTCACATCTGGCAGTACAGTAACGGCAATAATAATAATAAAACACACGCAACACAATAATCTTGTTAAAACAATCGATTCAGAATTAGAAAGTGAAATGTTAGGGTACTGTAGAATTTCACCGTCAGCGTTGTGTGGCAATTGAATTAAATAACGAAAGGTGCTCCGTGGCATCGCATCAAACGCGGCCTAATGGCATTCATATTTAGGACACCGCACAACTTGTCCGATGTCTTGAATGCCTCACTAAGAGCATTTGTTGTTTTACGACTGTTTTATTAAGCTTCGTTTTCTTACTTTAGCCGTAACAGTTACGTAAGTGAACTAAGAAGAGCGGCCCCGCCCCCAATAATCCGCCCACTCCTTCTTCCACACATTCTAATGCCTTTTACCTACCTATGTTCACTTTTTCATTTTAATAGGTTTCTTAAATTGTATATTAACTCTTTCGTTTATGAGTATATAATATTTTACATTTTCTTCGTAATTATCGGGTTTTCTCAAAGAAGGCAAAACAACCCAACGCAATCCATGTAATTGAGACCCATACGTGTTAACACAGACCCTATTATTCACAGACAAGCTGACACTAATCAAAGAAATAGAATTTTAAAATAACGGTAACACACACTAAGTCAATGGGATTCGTTGTAATGGTCCGATTAGAACAAAAATTGAAATTTATGATGCTGCTAGTGAGCAACACGTATATTTTTAATTCTTGCACTGTAACATGTTGTAATAACAAACATGTAATTATAATAATGTATAAATAATAAAACTGCTACATGCAGATCCAAATACTAAACAAAGAAATTTAAACACAAAACATCCAGAAGTAAACAAAATAATGAAGCTTTACGAAATAATGACATTTCCAAATCTGACGTAAGATTGCAGGAATGGATTATTGTGAAAAGAACAAAAGAAGATACAGGCTACAGAAATGCGGTTTTTTAAATTGTCTCAGCCAGTCAGCATAACGCTTAACAGTGGCAAGTGGGATTGGTGTACTAACACCAATTGGTGTCTCTATGCACCAATCACACTGTCCTGCTAGTGAAATAATATTATCGTGTTGCGTCTACTTGGCTGCGGCATTGACACAAGTTGTATTCATGAACTGCAACGTATCACCTTCAATGAAGGCGATCCGTCTTCTTGCCGTCACTCTGATGTTGGTGTAGCCTTTGTTTAAGTCATGTGCAGAAACACGTCAACAACTTAACTACATTGGTGGGGATAAAAATTTAATTACGGCTAATAACAGTTGCTTTGATTCCCGACGTAATGGTTGAAATGAGGTAGCTATGCGAGTTATTTACAGGCACCACTAGACAATATCGGATTAGAAATAAATATATTTGAAATTAATTGAACAAGAAACTACAATTAGGGAATACAAGCACAATAAGTGGACAATATTGGATTAGAAATAAATATATTCGAAATTAATAATTGAACAAGAATCTACAATTAGGGAATACAAGCAGAATAAGTGGATACTGCACTCATGTGGAGCGAATGAGGTCTGCAGATTTCCTAAACAACAAGGGTTTATTCCCCATGAGACAGTTAATACCAACGCAGGACAGGAAATTATAAGATATCGGAAAGGCTCATTTGTCTATTGATGACAGGTCTGAAAAAACGGGCACAGATTTGATATTTATCTTTCAATTATGGGAAGTTAATTTCATTGCTGTGGGTGGTGGTTGCGTATGGGGACGAACGCTACACTACGCGGTTTAGGTTCGGTTTCTGCTGTAGACCAGTGAGGTATTCTGTAAGCATCAAGACGCTACGTCCTTATCGGGTCTGAAGCCTCCTGAAGTAGACATCTCATTATCTTTATCTGGCGATTGCAGTCACCCTCAAATTATGTGTTCTAATCCTTTCAGCATTTTGATCCACACAATCCCACCATCTCAGCTCCGATCTTCCGAATCTACTTTTTGTACCTTGATTCCGTAGAAAGGGATCAGAGGGGTCTGTGGTAACCGGCTTTTTTTATAAATTGTGGCCAAGTCTTGCAGTAAAATAGAATGTTCTTCATTTGTTCCCAGTCAATAAACATTTCCCTTCTTCACTGGCTCCAATATTGCCATAAAAAATATCTAGGCTGGTAATATTTACGCGCTTAGCCGTTCACGCCGATATTTTTCTGACGATACCTACGAGATAATCTGTTTGCAAACACTACTCTACCCGTGCTGTAAGATCAAAACCAGTGCTGGAAATGTCGACGGGACAATGATATTTGCATCATAAGTGTAGCGATACGATGACTGCCAGTGGTAAGCTAAGCCTCATTACAGTGCGGTCGACGTGGTTTGTTCCGTTGGCCGCGTGTGACACCACAGGAATGAGCAATACGTTATAGTAGAACACGGAACGAGGTTAGAGTGTGGCAACAGTTGTGGTCGCCCGCTGAATGGTGCCAATCCGCAGCGTTTAAAGCAAACTGAACGTCGAGCAAATTGTGAAGTCGTTTGCGCAGGAAGACGCACATTCTGCCAAGCTGTATCGAGTCTGGTTACTGACTAATGTAAACACATAAAAATTAACAACGAAAGTGAGAAGTAGTTAAAAAAATAAAAAAACTTTGTCTAATGATAGATATTAGGGGCACCAAATACTTTACGCCTGAAACAGTAGCTTGGCGTCCATGTAACGGCTGTTACGGCAACAGTATAAGCAATGAAATAAAATAAAATAAATTATATCACAGAATAAATAGTTTAGTTATTAAATAATTTGAAATACGTACAATATTAGTAGGGAAACTTGATTTCGAACTGCTGGGCACTTGCAGATCTTAGTGTCTTCCTTATCAGTCTCATCACGTTGTCTGTACACTAATTGTCTTACTATGAATGTCCATTGTAGTAATATCAGTTGTTATTTTCTTAGGAAAATATTGAGAACATAATTAAAGTCGGCCCTTTTTGGCAGCTAGATTATAAATTGGAAATTAGTTTACTTTTAATTGTTCGAGAGTCACAATGCCAACGACTGTGCTGGGTGGTTGTGGGTTCGAATCAAGATTACGACTCGGTCTGTCTGCCCAGCCTTATCGCTGGAGATAATACAGCGGTCTTGTCTCGAATACGTGGGTTAGGCACGAAACGAAACTATACTTACACTACACGCGCGCGCGCGCACACACACAGACACCACTCCCTTTCCAGAGTGCGGCTCGCTACCGCATGCCGTTACTGGATGGCTGATATCTCTCTGGCGGTGTAACGTGAGTTGCACCATGTCCAAAAGGCAAAACAGGCTGCGGGCCTAATGTTTGGAGGGAGATTATTATTATTATTATTGGTTAACAACATAGTTAAAATAAAACAATTACATATTAATAATACTTAAAATAAAGAAAAACGGTTTATCGTAACAGCGGCAGTTAATAGGTCTAATATTACATTACGTCAATTCTGTAATTCTATTAGTAAGCGGTTTCAAAACGTCGGCTATTTTTAAGAAAAATAAAACATGTGTTAAATCTAGGAAAGAGAGTTGTTCTTAGTAACAACGAAAGCTTACGAGCGAGAGTGACTGCAAATGTAAAGCGCGGATTGTTCTTTGGACGGAACAGCCGCGAAACAGTCGCTCGGATAATGACAGCGTCGTAAACACAGGTGATAATCAACGAAATGGAAAAATTTAGTACAACAGACAATCGAGTGCCTTTAAATGCCACGAGCGCGGCGTGGGCGCTTGCGTGCATGCAGTATTCAGGTCGCGCGAACCGCTCTCAAAATACCACACATACACACACACACAACGAATACCCACCCACATTTACGTAACGTGTAGACACCTGTGTGGCGATTGATAATAACGGCGAAAATAATAGTAATGACGGCCAAAGTGAGCTGACTGGAGGTGTGGAAATATGAAGCAGTTAGGCTGGCTTACTGTAGCAATGTTAAGAAAATATTTTGTTAAAGCAGAAAAAAAGTTATGTTAATAACAATAATAACAGACTATTTTCTTCTTCATTTACAATTGAAATAGTGCAGGAGAGTAAGGACAGCTCATGGAAATTGCGTTGTACTTTGTAAAAAGGAAGCAGTCTGGAATGGTTGACCGCTTTATCCGTTTTTTACTACTACAACCTTCGGGGACCACGACGTTCGAACCTCAATTCGTGTTGCCGCCAAGGGGGAGAGAGGTTTTTGTAGGTTGGAGTGTTGCCTCCTGCTACCGGCGGTGAGATGTCAACAGCACGCGATGTTCGCGCGTTATCAGCCAGCCAAGTACTGACTGGGTTCGATGTTGCTTAAATTTTCGGTGATCGAACGGAAATAAATTATTCAAATGTTATCCTAGGCACTTATTTTTACAGACTGAGTCAACCATACAGTTGAAAAAAGTACCTTGATTTTATAGGATTTATGGACCTGTAAGCTACCAGCCTTGAACCACAGGCAGATAGTATACTTGTAGGCAATTGCCCCTAAAGGAATACGTAAAAGTATGTATAATACAGTATTGGCCATACGTCTATTGACAAAAATACATTTTTTGATAACTTATTATGAAAAAGTTTTTTTTTGAGATTCGGTCATTAAACGCAGTTCTTAAACATTTTGAACAGTTTGCGCCTACTTTCGGTAAAATTTATTTCCATTATTAGGACTTACATAGAAATGCAGGTAATACAGAAATAATTGATATCTACATATAACGGGTGTTAATAATTATGGAATATCATAATAATATCGTATTTATATAAGTATAATTGCAATATGTATGTTATAGTTATTATTAGCCTATTATTTATATGAATCACGTGCACCAACTCACATAAAAATCGCCCACTATACGTATGTGTAGGCCTATTAATTGTTTCGTAATTGCTTCTGTATTGCCTAATTACAAGTCCTGATGATGACAATAAATTTTGTCGAAATGTCGACACCAATGTGGTGTATTATTTCTTCATTTGCTATTTCACCACTAAACTATGGACAATTTCTATTTCTACTGTCAACCGATTTACTGTACATTGCAAGTAAACCTTAAAATATCGGTATGGAGAACCTTACATGACTTCCATGTTCTAAGATTTATATTTAAAATCATTTTGGAAATGAAATATTTCCATAGAAACTACTTCTTTCTACTTATTGCTTCAGCCTTAACCACAGAATGGTGGTCACTAACGTATACCACCACACGTTATCGCACTCTATTTTCACTGATGATGGCAGTCGATGGCACTGCCAAAACGTCTGGTTTTGCAGAAACATTGGACTACGGCCAAACAGCCCGGGAAGGAATTTTAACAACAAACTACTACTTTGTTGCCGATAACGTAGTACACATATAAAAAATTATCCCCTCCCCCTTCAAGTATAATTTTCATTTATAGAAACTTACCTCCACCCGTTCAACTAGCCTCTTCATTTATAGATATTTGATCTACGTTTCTACAGTGGATTATTATGATCTTCTTATCAGGATACTTTATTTATTAAAATTAAGTACTTTACTCTTGTTAAAACATAAAACGTTGTATGTAAACTACCATTTCCCCGTAACCGATCTTCAACAAAATCAATAGCCCTTGAGTACTCTATAACTCTGGTAGATATGTAAAAAATGATTTGATTCTGTTTGAACGTGCGGCAGTTATCGTTCGCCATAGAAAAAATAACCCTTGTGAAAACATAAAATGTTGCAGGTAAACTACCCTTTCCCTTAACCAATCTTTACCAAAATCAATAGGCCTTGCGTCATCTACAACTCAGGCAGATATATAAAAATCTATTTGATTATGTTTGAATGTGGGGCAGTTATCGTTCGTCATAGAAAAAATTACCCTTGTTAAAACATAAAACGTTGCAGGCAAACTACACCTTTCCCTTAAGGTAACTTTGGTAACTTCACCAAAACCAATAGGCCTTGAGTCCTCTAAAACTCAGGCAGATATGTAAAATATATGCATACAATTAATGGCTTGTATAAGTTAATGTTTGATCTCCATTAAGTAGTGCTCAAGTTTCCAAAGTTTTAGTATTATGATGTCCGTAATTAAAACATCAGAGCAGGTTTAGTGTGTATGAGGGTACACCGTGGACAAAAATTGTCAACATTCCCTATTGAGCATTGCTCAGAGTAAAGCTGCGAATCTACAGTGTACGTTTCACAGAACAAACATGCGGAAAAGAAGGAGCGCTCCGAAGTCACTCATGGACCCTGAGCATCTTGCAGAGGGTTCATTCCCTAAAGACGAAAAGTCTGTCTATGAACCGTTCCTCTGTAAACACGTGCAGTTACACTGCCCAGCGATCCACATGAAGCAAATCGCTATCCACGCTGGACACTTTTTCGGCTTGCACGCGTTGTGTTGGTGTGGGTTTCGACACTTTCCATTTAAAAAGCGTGCAAATGTAAGAACATAAACATGAGTGAGGCCAGAAATAACGAGAATTGTGTGTGTGTGTGTGTGTGTGTGTGTGTGTGTGTGTGTGTGTCTTGCCTGCCTTTTTATTGCGGTAATCATAATAATAAAATGGAAACGTAAACATTACATAATTGAGATATGCTTGCCTGCCACGAACGATATATTTTCTCTCATACATGATTTAAATTAAAATGAAAAAATTATAATTTTATTGCCTGGCAACAAAATTATTTTATTTTTAACAATTACCATTGTTTGAGAAAGTTTAAATGAATTTTCAAGTACTTTACTCTTGTTAAAACGTAAAAGGTTGCAGGTAAACTACCTCTTACTCTAAACCGAACTTCACCAAAATCAAAAGGCCTCGCGTTCTCTACAATTCAGGGACGTACGCAAAAAATTATTTGATTCTGTTTGAATATGCGGCAATTATCGTTCGTCATAGAAAAAATTACCCTTGTTAAAACATAAAACGTTGCAGGTAAACTACCCCTTTTCCTTAACCGATCTTCACCAAAAACAACAGTCCTTGAGTACTCTACAATTCAGGACTGTATGCAAAACATTATTTGATTCTGTTTTAATTTTCGGCTGTTATCGTTTGCCATAGAAAAAATTCTATAGACATACATACAGACAGACACTTTTCGAAAAGTGACTTTTCTTCATGTTTTGAGGGTAGTACAATCAGAATCAGCCCTTATCTCGAACACGATTTTTTTCGCCATGACCATACTTCCATTTCCTTATGTAACATGGAAGTAAAAATTAATAAATTAAAACTTCTAGGTTAGATTGGCTTTTGTCGTGTTTAAAGTGTGATCCGTGTTTAAAAACACACTGACTAACACACAACAGAAACGTGCGCGCGCGTTCAAAGATAAAAACTAGTATGACTGGATATGTGTACCCAGACTTACCTACAATTTTTAAAACGAGGAAATAATTTAGTATTAAAAACTACCTCAATTATATTAAGTAGGAGCAGCTTTAGTTTATTATCAGAAGGCTTTTTATTAATTTTCGACACGTTCTTAAGAACAAGTTAATAGTAATCTGGAACTTCATATTAATAAAGGGAAACTGCTGAGCTACCTAAACAGTAACCTGCACACAAAAGGAAACCTGCTTCTCAGTTTCAATTCTAAGCTATACTAATGTCGGAATGGGCTTAAACGTAAACCGTGAAGTGAGAATAAGGACACAAGGTACGACGATGGCGACGACTGTGACAGCAACAAAAATATGAAGAAGAAACAGGAGATGACAGAATTAAATACGTAACTTCTATTAATTAGTGAATATCCAAACATATTTAATAAAACAAAGTTGATTTAGCAATGTTGATTATGAGAGTCACGTATTGGTGAGAAACATTGTTTTTGTGTCAGAACATTTTTATTAGGAGAACAGTTGTTTGTCAATAGAACCAAAGATAGCTGATACGATGCGTTCAAATAAGGCGATCGAATGTCGACAACGGACACAATGTGCGACCAGGTGAAAGGCGGTGACGTGACACGGTTGCCAATCGGTAAGAAAGGTTGAGTCGCTGGGAAACAGGTATGTCCGGTGGTATGAAAGTAATCACGGTTTTCTTAGAATCAAGGAAGCGAAGAGTTGGAGAGAGCGGAACAGTGAAACCTGCCTAAGGGCGGACCGCGTAAAACACATGTGCGCGAACGCGTGCTCGCACCCACTGAAACTTCTTAGACGGAATGGAGTATTTTGCTTTTCTCTTAACTACTGTACATTTTAATCACGAACTATTCTAACGTCCAGGCACTCAGATACTCCAATATTCTTGGTTAGAAACCAGCAGAATTCGCAACGAAATGGTGAATACGTTAGGAGAAACTGGGCCTTCAAAAACAATTGTTTATAAGTAGGCACTCGAGTTTAAACGTAGTCGTACAAGCATTGAAGAAGATTCTAGCAGCAGACGCCCAAAAAGTGCGACAACTCCAGACATTATGTGTCGATATTTGAAGAGTAAGGCGGATAGATCATCATTATCCACCGTTACAATATATTGAAATATCCAAAGAAAAGACTGTCAACGAAGTAGCTGTTATTCCCTGTATGATGTCGTGTAATGGCAAACATAAAAATTCGATTTCAAGAATATGCCGGTCGAAATTGTTGCCAATTTCACGACGTAGTATTCAGAAACTGGACGGTTTTTAGTCTAGTTTAAATGCTATTATGTAAACTTTCAATACTTAAAGCACGCGTAGCAACACCTATAGTTTAGCGGTAGAACTAAAATTTTTCTTTTGTTGTAAGATTAATATTTTTTCTAAACACCTGTTCATTTACTAATCTATCTCCAATTAGTCGTTCTTTATCAGCCGTTAGAAAATTTATCTGTCTCGCGCGTTCTGAAAAATGGACAAAATCAAAAATCGTGCTGTAACTCAATTCTTTAATGAAAAAAGTCTAGCGCCAATCTAAATTCACAATGAAATGGTAAATGTGTTGGGCGATGCTGCACCTTCAAAAACAGTGACTTGTAATTGGGAAGTTGACTGTAAAGATGGTCGTACTAGCATTGAAAGTGATTCTTGCAGTGGACGCCCAAAAATTGCAACAACTTCAGATATCAATAAACAAGATGGCATTGTGAGATCATAGGCATCTCATACGGGCTCATTTATCATAATTTAAATTAAGAACTTGGTGTGAAAAAACTTTATGCAAATTGGATGCTAAATTTGGAATTGTTGCACTTTTTGGGCTCCGACTGGGGGTTGCTACGAGGCGCGAGACGCAGTCGTGCTGTGTCCAGAGTCTCCTGGCACAGGGTCGTTTTGAGTTATTATATATTATTTATCTACTTGTGGGAGGGTAGGAAGCTTCCCTCGATTGGTGTTCTACCACCGGGGGTAACAAGCGCGGTCGCTTCTAAGAGTCACCTGACCTTGGATTTTATTTGCCGATTCCGGAGATTAGGGGGTTCTGGGTAATTCGACGCACCCGACAATAGAATCTGCGCGCCAGAGTGTCATCAAGAGAGCGGACGCCCAGTCCTATTCCAAGACTTGCTCACTCGTGAGAATAGTGTTTAGGTTATTTTCGTTACAGAATTACTTCATCTGAAGACGGCTAACTTTTTTTTTGATGGAGTCGATAGGTTGTTTCAAAAATTAAATTCCGATACCTAATGTCCGTGTTGTGAGAATTGCCTATTCTGTTGTACTGTTATACTTCACCATTTTCCCATTTCCCTTTTCCCTTACAGACACACTAACAGATAATTCTGAGTGACGGTTTAAAGGGAAGCGGCTATTCTATGCTTTCCCATTCAAGAAAATTTATACAGCTTGTGTTTACTATTTTAAAATCTAATTTTACCACTGTTTTATTGGGTTATTTTGAAGCCTATGGCCAAAGGATTAAAATAATAAAGTCTCAGTGAAGCAATATGTGTGTACTTACGATGAGAGGCGGCGGGTAGACGATGAGGTTCTGCGGCGTGGGCGAAGTGTGGAAGGCGGCGGACTGCTGACCCAGCCAGTGGGTGACGAGACGCTGCTTGCTACTGGACGAGCACGACGACGCCGGTGAGTCGGCCCCCAACAGTCGCCTGTCGGAACTGCGGACGCAAGGACAAACCAGCCTGTACACTCGGAACACGGCCACCACAGTCGTCAGGCACAGGAGACCCGTCGCCAGCAGCAGGCCTAGGTTCGCCAGTATTGGTGCCCAGTTTGTCGACGTGTAGTCCACTTCCGTCGCGTTCTGTAACAAAGAGAAACACCACCGTTAGATCCGATGTGAAGATATCAGTTACTATGAAAGTAGAAATTTATGTGGTAGAAATGAAAGTTATATGGCCATGTATTTTGTGAAAAAGCAGGCGCCAGCAAATCTGTTATCTTTCGAAAGCGAACGTGTAGCGAACATGACTGATTGCCACTCTAACAAAAACTATTAAACAGTTGGTATATGATTTTCATTCACTTCCTCACCAGAAACATGAGTGAAAGTATTGCGGCTGGGTTTTTTAAATTTCTTAGTTGAGCGTAACGTTCTTAAAGGACCAAAAGTCAACCTATTTTCGAAGACAACGGTTTGGATTTCTTTTGAAATACAGGAAAAGGCCAATGATTTTTTCAATTTCGCTGAGTCCCATTCAATTTTATTCGTACTAGGAGACACACAGTTTACGAAGAATGTATTTTTTATATAAATCATTGAAATCGAAAGGAAAGTTTTAGGATTCAGGGATCGAAGAAAACAATTTTAACATTGGTCTGGGAGGTCCAGTTAATATTCTTAGTGTATACATGTAGTGTCGTTGTTCGAGTATTAGTGGTTAACTAATGAAATTACAACACTTTTTAAATTTTGAGAACATAAAAGACTGTTCCCAATATTAAAAAAAAAAAAAATAGTTATTTTAATACAATCTTCTGGGTAAGTGACTGCATTGTGGAAGAACGATTCTATGAACAGACGTTTTAACACTGCTTTGGAACGAATACTTCACGGTTCAAACCACAATTCACATTACAGGTAAACTGATTATATACTGCTACAAAACAGTTACCTGAATCTTCATCGGGTTAAAATTCGATTACGTTAAGTCCCACTTTCTGTGGCATCTGCTTTTGTACACGTATTTCAAATAAATTTAATTAATTAGAAAAGAGTGGAATACGAACCGCTCGCAAGATAAAAACTGAAGTAAACACTATACGGTAATTGAATTAAAACGGATGAGATAAAATGTTTATTATTTAAAATTTGTGTATGGAGGACGTAGAAGGTGCAGCGACAATATAAGTCATCAATGTTTACGAAAATAAACGTAAATAATTTTAAATGCCAGTCGTAAATAAACAATATAAATTACATAGATTTTCTATATACTTCCTGAGGCACTGCCCTTTCGATAATTTCCGTTTTCCGATTCTTTTTATCTGGAAACAGCTTCGTGAATACAAAAACACGACACGACACGAAAAATATTTAATTTCTCACACTCGTGTACACATTCACGGGTATGGACACACACACACACACACACACACACAAATTTTATAATTGTTTCTACGGACAATCCTAGTTTAGTTGGGAATTTCTTATATTGATGTTTTGACCTCTTTGGTGAGATGCTTTTCTGTTCTTCGTATGCAGAAACAGTGGGTGAATTAATATGAAAAACCATATGTACAATGGAGTTTAAATAAGGAGTAGTAGGCTTACATAATAGCCTACTACTCGTATATTCAGTATTATTATATTTATACTTACTCCAGTTTCTCTTGTAATCCTAAAATTTCTTTTTAAATATTTATTTTAGTATTTACTATATTTATTTTCGTATTTACTAAATATTTCAAATAATAAACATTAATATTTGCATGTTACAAGCTTTTTGACCAAATAAGTAATATGTTTCTTGAAACTGAATGTTTCTTTAGAAAAAAAATAATAACAGTAATCATATAGAATACTTTATAAGAAAGGAAACGAGAACCTTTATTTGAAATACACAACAATATTAAGTAGTTTTTAAAAATTTATCTGTTCATCTACGTGAGCTAATCGATTAGGTTTTTACCAGACGATAAAGGAAAGTTATTGTAGGAAGATTAGAAAACCACCATTTACAGTAACGAAAGACGTGTACGCTATTTCGGTTAGTTCCAGGTACACGCCTTCTCACGAACGTAATCGTATCTCTTGCAGAGACACGCTGTGGCCAGCCGTTTCAATTTTTCTCAAAATAGGATGTAAACAAACTCAGTTTCAAGGTTCGAAAAAGAACAACAAAAGCAGACGATTCGTGACCACTGCCATCACAATCAACGTGGCACGACACATTTGGGATCAAATATTTTCACGAAACCAATACTTTCTCCGGGTTGCTCGCAGACATTTATAGAATTTTATTTTGTGTAAGAAACGTCTGAAATTAAAAATAAAATATTTTATTAACTCTTCACTATTCTATAAACATCTGTAGAAAGTTGAGTGACGACGTGAAATTTAGACGTCTGTGCGTTTTTGTGAAACTGTATTTTCGTTGTATCTTCATTCCTCTCCTGTCGTCATTTTCTTGTCAAGAGATCCGTTAGCTTCACCTAACTGTACAATTTTCGTAACTCACGTGTACGTCAATCTACTTGCTCTATTCCAAGCTTTATCGTTCCTTGACTACCCCGTTAGAAACGCAGTACTGAACTAATTTTGTTTATATCAGAATATTACTTATGTTTCTTTTTTAGATTTTTACGACCGGAGTTTGTTCTGTGCTTTTCTTTTACTTCTATGTTCCGTAAGGAAATGGAAGTATGGTGATGGCGAAAAAATCCTGTTCGAGACAAGGGCTGATTCTGATTGTACTACCCTCAAAACATAAAGAAAAGTCATTTTCCGTAAAGTGTCTGTGGCCGCTGTGTGTAGAACGGCGAACGGTAACTACCGCAAATTCAAACAGAATCAAATAAATTTTTGCATGTGCGTCTGAGTTGTAGAGGTATCAAGGCCTATTTATTTTGGTGAAGATCGGTTAAGGAAGAGGGGTAGTTTACCTGTAACGTTTTACGTTTTAACAAGACTAAAGTAGTTAATTTTGATAAATAAAGTACCCTGAAAAAAGGTCATAATAATCCACTGTAGAAAGTTAGATGAAATATCCATAAATCAAAAAGTAGTTAAAAGAGGAGGAGTAGTAATTTTTTAACGTTTGGTATTGATTTAATAAGTTGACGAAATTAAATAAAAAATAGGTATGGAGAACTATACATGACTTCCATATTCTAATTAATTATAAAATTATTTTTAATATGTAGGCCTACACTCAGAACGAAACCAAATAGCCTATATCAGCATGCTTTTGGTAAAAACGCTGAGAAAGATAATCAAAATACGAGTTGTACCTAGTTGTTAATATTTTAAGAATAAAAAATTAAATTGATTAAATTAGCTTTTATTTAAACAACGAGAAAGAAAGCGAATACCGCTCAGCGTTTGTTATCAGTGAATTTCTGAAAACGAAATTTTTTTTATGTATCCGTGGTGACATAGCATGGAACGATATCAATTGTTAATATTTTATTGAAATTTTTAAGTTTTCGGTCGAATAAATTGATAACATAAATACTATAACGCGAATTGTGTGTGTGTGTGTGTGTCCTGCCTGGCTTTTTATTGCGGTAATCACAATAATAAAACTTTGGAAACTTAAACATTACATAACTGAGATATGCTTGCCTGCCAGGAACGATATATTTTCACTCATACATGATTTAAATTAAAATGATATAATTTTATTGTCTGGTAATAAAATTATTTTATTTTTAACAAATACCATTGTTTGAAAAAGTTTAAATGAATTTTCAAGTACTTTACTCTTGTTAAAACCTAAAACGTTGCAGGTAAAAACCCCTTCCCATTAATCGATCTGCACCAAAATCAATAGGCCTTGAGACCTCTACAACTCAGGTACGTATGCAAGAAATTATTTGATTCTGTTTGAATTTGCGGTAGTTATCGTTTGCCATAGAAAAAATTCTACACACAGACACTTTTCGAAAAATGACTTTTCTTCATGTTTTGAGGGTAGTACAATCAGAATCAGCCTTTTCTCGAACACGATTTTTCGCCATCACCATATTTCCATTTCCTTATGGAATATGGAAGTAAAAATGCATTTAATGTGTTTCAAAAATGGTAATTGTTAAATATAAAATAATTTTATTGCCAGTCAATAAAATTATATTTTTTTTTATTTTAATTTGATTTATCAATGTGGGAAGATCCGCAACCATGGCCCAGCAGGCCACAAAATAATTTGTGGCTACATAATTACATAATTATAACTTACAAATATGTAATTAATGGGTGATTATCTGCCTAATTCAGTTTCTTTATAAGAATAAGGTACCTAATTTTTATAGATAAAGTGACTCCAAAATAACATTTTATTAAACGATTACCCCATGATAACAAAAATATCTATAAATAGTGAAATAGTTTGAGGGTGGGGGATTTATTTTAGAAATTATCGAACCGAATTCAAGTAAATGATTTTAAATATAAGTCGTAGAACATGGAAGTCATGTGTGGTTCTCCATACAGATTTTTTGTATTCCAGATGTTAGGTCGTGACTACTGTTATGTCTTCAGACAGACGTTCCGGTTACGTCTGGATAGTCTTCTTCGGTAACTGTCATGACGCTGTCAGGGACAGTAGACATGGTGATAGCCTACTCGAAAGCGAACATTTGATCTGTACGTCTGCCCCTTCTTTTAATGGCTTTCTTCGTAACTTCCTTGAGCAGTCATCTGCCGATTCCCCCCCCCCCGACTATTTGGAAGTTTAACCTGCCAACTTTAACTATGCAGATTCCGTGCCACTGCATGACGACAGATGCATCGGGGATTACGCCTGCTTTAGGTGTGCCTAGCGCCACGTTTTGTAGCGTTTCCTTTCTCTCCAATCTCTGCGATGCTCCGGCATTGCCATATGGCAGCCTCTCGAGACTTTTCATGGGATGGCGGAAACGCGACCAAATCCTGCCTCCCCAAATGAAGGGTCCCCCGAGACTCCCCCGCTTCACAGGTTGTGAATCGCTGCGCAAATTAGACACCATAGATACTGCATCCCATCCCTCCGCCTTAACACAAAAAGAAGGATCCCATGCCGAAACAGAAGCGCAAGACTGCTACCAAGACATCGGGCAGTCATCGGGTTCGCCCGGACACTGCGACCACGGGGGCACGTCGTTGCCTAGTGCCCCAAACACCTGGTCCTGAACCTGGCCTGATTTTCTATCAGACTACAACTTCACTTTTCACTTTACGAATCCATCTCATTCTAAATTTCTCCGTAGAACACAACATTTCGGTCATTTACGAATTTCTTCCCGATACGGTTACTTTCCACTTCTGGCTCCAAAAAACATAAAAGTAGTAATGCACGGAATTGCGCCATTATTTGACGCATTGAGAGCGTTGTATTGAGAATGTTATAGTCTATACTCAAAATTTTAATAAGTTTTTTTAAAACCGCAAATTAAAATTTATCTTTTCAAATCGTCACTTTCTGGAAGAAGCTTTGCTAGTCGATACTCTTCTAGTACTGATGTCCTCTGAGCACCGGCCACCCTATGTCACTTTATTTCCCTACTAGCAAAATGAATAAACTTTCTCATATCCTCACACCTTCGCCTTCGTTATATCTTTATTACCTTTTATCTTCATACCAACTGTGTGGCCAATACATCTCATACCTATAATTTGAGAGTCGAACGGAGTTGTAGTCAGAGTAGTCTCGTCCATCTTAAGTGAGCTCGAATCCACCTTCATGGACTCAAGTGGATTATGGCCTGCCTATCACAACGTACATCAAACTAATTAGTTCAGGACGTTGAATCATGCCAAAAACTAATCATGCTACTATCCAGCTAAAATCTGTCTACTGCTCGAAGTGTTGTATACTAATCTAGTTCAGACGATCTTTCTAAATATGCCCGTGTGTATGTATGCTCATAATCTCTTACAGATATATCGGACCTGCAGTTTAGGACTAACTCCGAATCATTTTACTGAAATACAGTCTTTTTTATAAACTTTCTTCCCTTACCATCAGCGCAGTTCGTTATCACATACCAGCATGCTACATGTTCATTCAGATCTTCATAATACAGGCATTATAAAGATGAAAATTACTATTTGTAGATAAGTATTATAGCAATAATTTTCTCATCAGAAATAATTATAAAGAAAATAAACATAATCTCGTACAATAGTGACTACGAGAACCCTGATGCACTAGAGATGATAACCAGATGATTAACGAAGTGTTGTTGGTTTAAAATTAAATCGATGTTTAAACGTCGATCGCGATTCTTAATATCGAAATCACATCGATGTCGAAAACGTTTAGTCGTCTGTTCGCGTTTACAGATTAGTAAAGCGTGACTGAGACAGAAATTAAGTGCAGTTTAAATTTATACAAATATTATATACGTCATAATTATTAATCAAATGTATGAGTGCTTGCACAACATTAATGACTGCGCGGTCAACATTAATGAGAAATCATGAGATACTAATAATAACATATTACGCGGTTTATTTTACGCGATAACGAGACCGCGCACGAGTTGCAGACACGTCGCTCCCAACAAATACAAACACACTTATCTTTTGTTTTGATTATTTATTCGATAGTATCATAGACAGGAAACATGGTCTTAGAATGATTACCGTACAATGAAGAACAATAACCGTTTACTGTACAGCAACTTGCATTTACCGGTTATTCGTTTTTTTGTAGCAAGTTATTTTTGTTGGTAATTGAAGTGGTTTGGTTCTTGGAAAGTGGATGGGGAGAAAGAAACACAAGAATAATATACGAGACAAGACTAAGACCAATGTGAAACAAGAACAAAACTGAGCCACAACAAGAAGAGCGTAGCAGAAAGAAATGGCAGATGCACTGAGAAGGCAAGTTAAACATATTGTAACGACGATTACGTAAAGTCGAGAGTGTCCTTCTACACGATTCTCGGCTAGCCGATCAGGTACAACGTCTCTGTCAAGGCCGTGAAGTCAAGTAGCACTCCAGACGGTACTTGTAACTATGCAAATTATGTTGGCACGCTACCAAAAGAATGGAAACTTATTTTGGAACATCTGCAGGCTATACATAAGCAACAGCGGCCGGCCTAGTTAGTTAGTTACACCCGGCGAGATTGTAGAGTGCAGATCAAGTGATCGTTGCCGATTAGTGAAAAGATTATCGTGTTATAATTAATGCGAATAGGTGACGTTATTATTGCGTCTGAAAAATTTTAACTTGAATTATTGTATAACAGTATGTTGTTGATTACAAATTGTTATTTGTGACTAATTAAAGATGATAATTAGTGACTTCATTGGTGTTTGTATTTTGTTTCCAGTGTACAACACTACGATCCGTGAGACCGTCGTAACAATATGAAAGAGATAAGGTTGGTTGTACAAGATGGAAACGCAACGCCAAACACTTATGTGCATGAGAGTAGAGAAAACTTAAAAGTTAATTAACTATTATTTTGTTACAAAAACGGAAGGATATGAGTGTATAACGATGTTCCGAGAAAAATAAGAAATTATTGCAGGAAGATTTTTAACTGTCAATACGTTACATTTTTCTTCTTGTAGCAGTGCAGAATGTAGTAACAGCAAGAGTTTTGGAAAACTAATTTTTTTTTGGAGTGTTACAAGATTAATAATTTTGGAGCAGGAATTTGATGGAGTTTAATACTAATTTGTTGATGAATCTAATTCATCTCATCTACATTTGTATCTAATACTATGGCGACGACATATTTGTATAATTATTAAATAACAGATCGACATCAATACTCAGCTTCTTTGCAACCCACGAAATTTTCTAAAACTGATTTTCTTTGTATTTCTACATGTACTATGGGTCAGTAATGAAAAACTCTTTGATCTTTACACATTATGATCAAAAGCACGCTTAACAAACTTTGACAATCCTCAAAATAGATCATATATATATTTTCATGTTTTTTGAAGCAACTTCCAGAAAAAAGACTCAATATTTTGCATAACTAATCAACCGAACTGGTTATACTATACTAGTCAGAGCAACTGGCTTTTATTTACACTTTTTTTTTTCAAACTATAGGCTTTCTAAAATCGATCCCAAAATCTGAATAACTTGTATTCTTTATACAAGTACTTGTATTCTTGTATTCAAAGCCTCCGAAAAAGTTTGTATAAATATTTTTACTTTGTTTCTTTACTTACGTTTTTAATGAGTATTAATAATTTAAAATCGTCTCAGAAGTTTTATAAGTAGTCACGCTTACTGTATCTATCTTTGCTCGTTTCAGTACATAACTAACGTATTTTGGGTGGAAACTTACAAATCCAAAAAGAAATTATAGGATCTAAATCATTGGTTAATATCAATGTAGCCTAAACAAAATTTGGGCAAATGGATATGTGTTGTACGATAAGTTTGGTAACTCATAATTTAAGCGCTGTATTGGTACATTTCAAAATGCATTGTGAAAATAAAACTTCGTACCGCATTTTGTATCTGTCCTTAGTACATGAAGAAAATGTACGAAACGTGTTTTTCAAAAATTTCGTGCCTACCATAGATCATGTAGGGACAGAACGCATGAGTGACTTCGGGGGCCATGCAAGCGACGTCAAGCCCGTCATCCGTCTTGACATCGCGTCTCGAGCTTTAATAGAACTCCCACCGCGGGGACCACGATGTAAAGGGGGCGTTCCTAGGCGTAGTCTACTACCGGCCGTAGGATTTCGATTAGACATGGTTCGACTGAAGGTTAGTTCCGAGCCTGGGTCCAAGATGTACCTGACACAAATGGGTATTAATCGAGAGGGCTGAGGGGGATTGCCCTGGAAACGGGGACAGCGGTGTGGGAAAGCGTCTGTATGGTGGGGTTCAGGGCACGGACACCTAGGGCATTTCGGATGGTCAGGTTGGATGTCAGATAATGAGCTTTGCATGCGTATCGCTAACTTCGGTCCAGGAGATACTGCAGCTTTTGCTTACGGCTCTTTACCTAGGCGGCGGGATATCGATTTGGTGGAGAGCAGGCAATCGATACAATCAATCGTATAGGAGTTGATACAATCAATGGGCAGTTTTGCGGACTACTTGCTCGGAATGTGTGTGCCAGGTGAGACATTTATCGAGGTGAATCCCAAGATACTTCACACCGGGAGACCATGGCAGTCTTACATCGCCTAGGTATAGTTTGGGAGGAAGCCTTCTGCGTCTGGAGAAAACTACAGCTATACTCTTGGCCGGGTTAATGGGCAGCCTCCATTTATCCGCCCAATCAACGTATGCTGGAACCAGATGTTAGCCATTTCAGCACTACGATCGACACAGAATGCGTGACAAAATGTAAACACCACGCAGGATAAACATCCATGTACACATAATAAATTTAAATTGCTTTTGAAATTTCGTTTTTCTTCCGTAACCAGAACACAGTTGCGAATATAATGCAGGTCTCCACAATGCAGCAGCAATGCGTGCTACTTGGACACGCTTGAGCACCCTCCGACGTACATGCACAAATTAACATATTGATTATCATAACGCAGAATGAAACACTCTGACCTCGACTGCGGCCGGACTGACTTAATGAGTGTGGATGAATGAATAAATTTACCATTTCCTACGCCGGAAAGCGATCGAGTTATCACGGACAAGGAACAGCGGAAACTAAACAGTCAATGAAGGTGAACGATCTTTGGTCATAAACCTTCTGAAGTGGGTTTATTATGAGTTTTGGCGAAAGCTTTGTTGAATAACTATAAAACAACGGATAAAGCGGAATTGTCCGCTCGCATCGATATTTATATTATACGCACGCGCGACAAACGTACACACTGATGCATTGTCAATATTTGTCTCTACGTCTTCCTCTAATCCACTATCCGCCCTTTACTTTTTCACGTCCTTCTGTTTCTTGTAGTCTTTATTTTACACTGTACAGGTTGATTTTTGTGCCATCTTTTTGTAATATAGGCGTTGGCAGGATGTGTCTTTTGAAATTTGTTAAGGAATAAAAAGTATTTAAATGTAAGAATCCTTATACTAGCCTTGCGTCTTTGTACAATTCTTGGTGCTTAAAGACACAGTTTTTAGCCTCTATTTCTCTTTTTAATGTTATTGTATTTTTTCGCTTTCTGTGGATAACAGTATCAGTTGGTTGAAAACATTAACATTGAAATTTTTTAAACTGTCATTAGAATCATTAATGTCAAAATCAATAATTAATAAGAAGTTACATAACTCACTTGGTAGTGCCACAGAATTAATTTGTTCATCAAACTGGTGACAATTTGTTACAGCCAGCGATGTTATTTTCAAAAACTTATATGAATAACTTAAGGAAAAAGTAGGTGTTATTGTAGTTATTCATGCAACACTTTGAAAACAACTGTCAGAGTTAGACAAATAAATTAATTAGTATCAAACTACCATGTAATTCTTTATTAACCAACTGGGATTGGTTAAACTTTGTACTTGTTTAAACTTTGTACTGTAACATTCGCATTGCGACGCGCGTGCAGTGACGTCATTTTCTCCCCCGCTAATCTGCTGCCGGCTTGTTGCAGGCTCGCATCAGTCAAATTTAGTTAGTTAATGGCAAGACTCCTGACGGGCAACTCGCCTCAGTTCGCCAGCCGCGGCTACATAATTATTTTCAATATTTCTAAATTTTAGCATGATCATCATGCGCTAGTTACTTAGGCGATCTCGGCCTCTACACACGATTTTGGCTTTCAATATTTAATTCTAACTTATTTATCAGGCATTTATGCCGCGCTAGACTGCACGCGCCATGCAACTATTTTCTAGCAATTTTCAATAAACATTTAACTCAAGTACGTATACAGTCCACCTCGTTATTTCATTTCTTACCAGCTACCTCAACAACTAGCGTTCTAAGCCTAACTTAAGATTACTTCGAGAGCGTCTAAGACGCAACATTTTTGGTCCTCCGGGCCGGATCCGAATCGTGATTCGGACTAAGATTTTCATCTATATTTCATTTAATGGGCCCAAACAACGTTTGGTTCAAGCCCGAATATTTTCAAACTTCAGATTGCTGGCCGTTGCGTGCCTTCACTGTTTTCGAAATACTTCATACTTGACATTACAATATTCTGCAGAGCATCATCTCTGAGGTAGCAAGACACTACAAGTCATCATCATTTGTCGTACAGCAGCGAAATTCCAGAACTTCAAAAGTAAACGGAGAGCTACAGCTTCGAGCGTTACCCGACCAGCAGAGACAAGAGTTGCGCCAACATCCAAGGCCTGCCGAACAGGATCACCAAGGAAACAACAGGATCGGAGCCATCTTGAACACACCAGGACTCTCAATCCACGTGATTATGAACTTGCATTTCTTATAATTTTTCATTTATAATTTTTATGTACAGCAAAGTCAGTAATATTTTAACACAGATTTAATAGCATTTAATATAAAATCATTAATAATTTTTACATATACAGAAATTAGTGTCAAGTGGCCATAGAATTGTACTTTACCTAAATGTTCATTTACGCAGCTGTACAATAATGCATTAAGAAACTTAAGTAATGTGATGAAGCTATATGTATATGTTCAATTTGAATGCGTCATATTTTCAATAATTTCCATAACTATTTTTTAAAGAAAATAAGTACCTATTATAATAAGTAATAGATTAAGTTGCATACCGATCACTGGCTCCCGCACCATATCAGGATTTAGTAAATTATTCAAATTACAACAATTGTTCACCTGCTCTATAGTTAGCTATCGTTTTCGAATCACATTTTGCATTTCAGTCATGGTTGATGTGAAGGCGTTAATTAAAAAACGGGGCACAATTAAGGCCTCTATCTTCCGTGTAAATACATTCGCTGACAGTTTCGATCCGGACATAAGCGATCACCATGCCTTAAAAATTAAACTCCGCCACTTGATGGAATTGTCCGCGAAGTATGATGAAATTCAGACCCAGATTGAGGCTGATGATTCCGATTTCACATCAGTCAGTGACAGGGATCAAACAGAGGATGATCTCTGTACTATTGAGTGCAAGCTACACCATTTATTAGAACAAGTAGAGGAGGTGAACAAAAAACCATTGATTCAAGCTGACGTTACGCCAATTAAAACCTCCCCTATACAGTTAGAGCCAATTAAATTGCCCTGCTTCTCAGGCAACATTATTGATTGGCAGCATTATTATAATATGTTTTTGGAACTAGTACACGTCAGAACTGACCTGACGGACATTCAGAAATTACACTATTTACACTCTTCATTAAGAGACGAAGCTTTAAATGTATTAAAATCTCTCCCAATAACCCATGACAATTATGCGGTAGCCATTGATCTATTGAGGGCCAGGTATGACAGCAAATTAATTGTCTCAGCCTATCATATAGGGAATGCCTTGGGCACGAAGTCCATTCAGCAAGAGTCCATGGTTGGGATTTCCAAATTCATTGACGAAATTACCGCGAATATAAATGCTTTAAATTCATTAAATTTACCGGTAAATACCTTTGAAATCATTTTCGTTCAATATTTAATGCAAAAACTCGATAACCAGACATGCAGACTATGGAAGGAAAGCCTATCCGACGAGCGATTTCCTAATTTCAATAATTTAATTAAGTTTTTAAATGGTAGAAGACAATTAATGCAGAACGTCGGTGCCGCGACCAGTTCAGTAAATAGAATACAAGTTAGTGATAAGACTCCCTATCGCAAAGCTATTAAACCGGTTGATCTTAATAGGTCAACATTCCATTCTCATATCAGCAATAACATTTGTCAGCTGTGTCGTGGTAAACACCGCCTCTCTGAATGCCCACAATTCGTGGCTATATCTCCCCTTGAACGAAAAAATATTTTAATTAAACATAAACTTTGCTTAAATTGCATACGTCCAGGCCATGATCTCGCACACTGTCCTTCCAAATTTGCTTGCAGGACATGCGCTAAACGCCACCACACAATGATCCACATATCAGGCAATAACGCTTCTAGTAGGAACAATCACTTTTCACTGAAACTGCAAACAAACAAATCTATCTTATTATCCACCGCTGTCTGCATGACAACTGACCATGCCGGTAGGAAGCACCCAGTAAGGATTTTATTGGACTCAGGATCGCAAGAAGCTAACTTCTGCACCATGAGTTTCGCACGACGCATGGGTCTAAAGCTAACTAAATCTCAATTACCCATCACTGGTATAAACAATTCCTTGTCTCAAGCTGACTTCAGTACTAGGGTAAGGTTGCATTCTCGTTATAAGAATTTTAGTTTGAATGTGCATTGCGCTGTGCTTCCCAGTATCACGAATAATCTTCCTGCCGAATCGTTTGATATCTCATCCCTAAATATACCAAAAGGCATATTCCTAGCTGACCCGCAACTGAACTTTTCGTCGCAAATCGACATATTACTTGGTGCCCAGTACTATTTACAATTAATTGAACCTGTCAAATTTAACCGCAGCCACACTTTCCCATAATACAGGAGACAAAATTGGGATTCATTCTTGCTGGTAACTTGCCCTTTAATGTCGACATGACAAAGCCTATCTCGTCATTCATAGCATGCGAAGATAATAATGCCATTTCCTCGCAACTAAAGGACTTCTGGAATTTAGAGGACGTTGCTGCTCGTGCTCCCTCCGTTGAGGACTCGGAATGTGAAAGTCATTTTGTCGCTAACACTTACCGAAATAATAATGGTAGATTTGTGGTGTCCCCACCTCAGCGACTCACTGCAAAGGGTACCTGGCATCGTGTCTCGTCACATGACCACCCAGCCGACATTCTATCGCGTGGTTGTCTCCCTCGTTTTTTACACGGTCACCCACAATGGTGGTATGGTCCATCCTGGTTGTCCCATGAGTAATCATCATGGCCCATCAGGGCTTTCGATGCCCATTCATCCTGCAATCATCCCGATCTTGAGCAAGAACAACGTAAGCAGGTCCAAACCTCACTGATTGCCGCTTCATCTACGCCTAGTTATTTTGAAAACTACTCTTCGCTTTCAAAACTCCTTCGTGTATTTTCTTACTGCTTTCGATTCATTCGGAACTCTAGGCTCCCCATAGCTGATAGAAACACTTCATTTTTAACTTCCCATGAGCTATATGGTACACTTTTGGTTTTTATTCGACAGTCCCATAGATCGCACTTTAGCATCGAAATCAAGGAACTTGAGGCACATCGCTGTATCCCCAATAATAGAAAACGTCTGTCACTTAACCCCTTTCTGGATAATGCGGGGATATTACGCGTGGGCGGACGCCTTCAGCACTCCCAGCTTACTTATGATAGCAAACACCAAACATATTCCACCCGCATTCTCATCTCAGTAATTAATCATAGAAGGCGAGCATCTTCGTCTACTACACGCTGGGGTACAATTGACTCAGCACTCTCTACGGCAGAAATACTGGATAATTAATGATAAATCATACATACGATCAGTAATACATCAATGTATCACTTGCTTTCGATTCCGTGCTAGGGGTTCAAGCCAATTATTAGGACAATTACCCTCTTCCCGGGTTACTCCTGCTAAGCCATTTTCTCAATCTGCAGTCGACTATGCCGGTCCCGTACTTATACGTCATGGCGGGTAGCGTTCCAAATCGGCGTCAAAGGCTTATATTGCTCTATTTATATGCATGGCCACTAAGGCCATTCACCTTGAATTAGTCTCAGATCTCACCTCAGACGCTTTCATAGCAGCCTTAAAACGGTTTATAGCTCGTAGAGGTATTCCTGCTCACATATTCTCCGACAATGGTACAAATTTTCGTCGTGCTAGTAGTACACTTCACGAATTATACAAACTTTTTCAATCTAACGGATCTGAACAGACCACCCAGGATTTTACCCGTGCCCAAGGCATCAAATGGTCCTTTATTCCCCCGTCAGCACCTCATTTCGGTGGCCTGTGGGAGAGTGGAGTCAAGAGCGTCAAGTTTCATTTGCGGCGCGTTGTCGGCGGAACCATTCTTACGTTCGAGGAGTATTACACTATCCTAACTCAAATAGAGTCCTGCCTTAACTCACGCCCCTTGTTCGCCATCTCAAATGACTCTAGGGATCCCGAACCTTTAACTCCAGCGCACTTCCTGGTTGGTTCTCCGCTCACTGCACTCCCGGAACCTGACTATTCCAAAGTCAATATTGGTCGTCTGGGCAGATGACAGCTGCTCTAGAGATTCACCCAGTCTGTATGGAAAAGGTGGTCAAAGGATTATTTGCACCAGTTGCAACAGCGCAACAAATGGCGCATCCCGTCAAAAAATTTGGCTCCCGGACAACTCGTCCTTATTTTGGTGACAATTCCCACTGCAGTGGAAACGCGGGGTAGTCACTAATGTCTATTTGGGTCAGGATTCAATAGTGCGCGGATGTTCGGACCGCAAACGGTATCCTACGTCGGCCCATTCACAAATTATGTCCACTTCCAATGGCCTCAGACTAATCGCATGAGCGTTCATGCGACATGTATTCAGTGATGTAAACTTTATCGCATTATCGTGCTCCATGCCCGGGACATTCCCCGGGCGATCACATGCTTTACATTGTTATTCTTATTATATTATTATTATGTCTATTGTACTATTATGTATCACTATCATGTTATTACGGATTATTGAATTTTTATGGGTTATTATTCTAACATTATGCATATGAATTATATGTCTTTTATTATTGTATTATTCAATTGTTATATATTATTGAATTTTTGGGGATTATTATTCTATATTATGCATATGAATTATATGTCTTTTATTATTGTATTATTCGATTGTTATATATTATTGAATTTTTGTGGATTATTATTCTAACATTATGCATATGAATTATGTCTTTAATTATTGTATTATTCAATTGTTATATATTATTGAATTTTGTGGGTTATTATTCTAACATTATGCATATGAATTATATGTCTTTTATTAGTGAATTATTCAATTGTTATATATTATTGAATTTTTGGGGAACATTATTCTGATATTATGCATGTAAGGTATTATGTCTTTATCATTGTACTCTCATCTTTTATATATTATTGAATTTTTTGGGGTCATTATACTATTATTATGTACTGCCAACTATTATGTCTGTCTGAGTATTGTGTTATTATGCATCATTATCATGTTATTATGTGTTATGGATTTTTAGTATCATTATTTTATTACTATGCAATGTCAATCATTATGTATTATGTATCCTTACATGAATTTGGTATGTCAATCACATTGTTATGTACTATTGAATTTATTATGGTGTCATTGCTCTATTGTTATGCATGTCAATTATTATGTCTTTGTTATTGTATTATCATTTGTTATGTATTATTGAATTTGGTGTCATGTAATGTCAATTATTATGTACTATTCACACAATGACTTAAGTTGCAAAATCGCCCGATTTTGTGCGGGCAGTATGGTTAAACTTTGTACTGTAACATCCGTATTGCGACGCGCGTGCAGTGACGTCATTTTCTCCCCCGCTAATCTGCTGCCGGCTTGTTGCAGGCTCGCATCAGTCAAATTTAGTTAGTTAATGGCAAGACTCCGGACGGGCAACTCGCCTCAGTTTGCCAGCCGCGGTTACATAATTATTTTCAATATTTCTAAATTTTAGCATGATCATCATGCGCTAGTTACTTAGGCGATCTCGGCCTCTACACACGATTTTGGCTTTCAATATTTAATTCTAACTTATTTATCAAGCATTTATGCCGCGCTAGACTGTACGCGCCATACAACTATTTTCTAGCAATTTTCAATAAACAATTAACTCAAGTACATATACAGTCCACCTCGTTATTTCATTTCTTACCAGCTACCTCAACAACTAGCGTTCTAAGACTAACTTAAGATTACTTCGAGAGCGTCTAAGACCCAACAGAGATGTTTCACCAAATGTCAAGCGAGACATCAATTAGTAGGTCTACTATAAAATAAAATAGTTTTACATGGTATAAGCTTTTAATTAATAATGAATTCTTAGAAGTAATAGGTCTTAACCAATGGAATAAACTTTCAAACTCTGCCATATTTAACACCTATTTACCGGGTATTTGATAACAAATTTAGTTCCAGTTTAGTTCACGAATTTTTATAAGTGGAATATAGAGTCTTTAAGTAAATTATAATTGTAGTGTAATAAGAGATATCATTGGTTAGTGTTAGTAACAATCGTTTCATTAAGTACGTTACTTTGAAAACGAAATGTTTAGAAATATGAAAATATTTTACAGCTACAATTATTGTTGATTTTTGTGCTATTAATATTTACTTTTAAATGCGTGTTATTTTTAAATGTGTTTAAATTGCGTGATCCTATTAATTGCTGAGGTGTGTAAGTTCGAAGTCTTCAGATGATCGAAGATAGCCACAGTTGTATGTATGGGGCTATTTTGTATTCAGTCAGCTCTTGCCGAAGCATTAACAAATTTATTACTAATTTGAAAGTTGTCTCCAACAACTGTAATTCTGCTAGGATGCTGTGAAGTTGCTTACGTGGGTAACCTCATAAATTACAAAACGCCATGTATTTCTCTGATTAGACCTAGCCGGTTGTTTCCATTGGTTGTTTATTTGTGTCGGTACGTAATTTGATTAGCCACGTCATTTGATATCGCTGCTGGTTTATTTTCCTTCTTATCGCAGAGTTCAATAATAATTGGTTACTTAGACATATATCAGATAAGTAGACTTAAGTCTCGTGAATTTTTCTGAATTGCATGCCTCATTTCATTATTTTCTAAAATCATTAATAACGCATATCAGATACAAATTTTGAATGAGAGGATTAAACTCATTAATTAAAAAAAATATGGTATTTTGTCAAATATCTGCTTTAAAACTATTAATCTCGTTAAACCTTCCAAAATAGGGTTTGCGTAACATCGCCGTAGAAATGGCATGCTCTTGTCGTTACTGGTTGATGGTTTCTCCATTTCTACAAAAAGAAAATTTTCTTAGCAATCTGCATTTTATTGATATCTTGCTATTCGTTGAGTTGTAGTTTTATTTTACTTTTATCCGATTAAGGCCACTTTGGACAGCGTTGCACGTTTTGTCCTTTTTTTCTCTTTTCCCAACAGGCTTTCATTCTTTCACTTCTGATCTTTCTCTCTTCTTCTCTAATTTCACCTCGCCTACCTTGTCTGTTAATCTTTTCTTCCAGCTTCATTCCTCTATTACCTTTCTATACTAATGTCTCCCCTTAATTGTTTCTTCGTTCATATTTGGGATATGTTCCCAACCTTTCTGTACTTCTTTGTCCCTCAGGCTTTGTTTTCATGTTTCTTAAACATTCAAATATCTGTTTCGTTAATCTTTTACTTTTCACTAATGTCCACAAAACTGTAATCTTCTCTTCCGTATTTCTATGAATAGTTTAGTGACATCTTAGTAAATTTCTTTATTTGATCTAAATCTAAACGTAAAATATTTCATTTGTTTTGGTCCGTACATTTTTCTTAATATTCTTCTATCCACTTTAAATATTTTTTTCTGCGGGAATGACTCCTAAGGGTTCCCATGCAAGTAAGGGTTTTCCTTAATTTTGTGTTTCTGCTTTCGGAATTTTTGTTATAAATGTTTGCAGTTAAATGGTATGCGATTTTCGTCTTTTGTGCTCTTCGTTCTGTACCTTCTTTTTCTGTGTATTCTACTGTTTTCGAAATCAATCCTCTCTGCAGTTTTTAATGTTAAGAGATATATTGTTTTTTCAAAAGACACTTGTAAGTCCATTTTTGTTTATTACAATAAAAAAAGTATTAAAAAGTAACATTATGTTTTAAATAGTATTTAAGTTGTGAAAGTGTCCTTGTTATTGTCAACCGGACAACGTTAAGTAAACGGGAAGTAATGGGAAGTAATACTATCAATAAAGCAGGGTTAAAAGCAAAGTTCTGTGAATTGTAGAGCGAGTGGACGCTACAATTTGTATGCCTTTACACCCTTGGCAGTACCTTTGAAAGAGCCTCTTTTATACCGGTTTAAACCTTACATCGGTACACCATAACAAACAATTTTTGAATAACTTTCTATAATCCAGTCGCATTATATGACCACAGAAGAGCGCAAAGAAGATGCGCTGTTCGTGATCCAGGGTAAACGGTTTATGCTTACAAATGTGAGCGTCGTCTTTAACGTTATGCGAAGCGGTCATGGTTTCGACGTAGCTGCGGTGTAACTATTCCGCTCTATCGATTATATTGCTTCATTGCAACGTTACCGATGTGTAGTTATCACATTTCATACACTCAGTCGACTCGTGTTGAGACAAATATTATAGTTAATAATGATACTTTGTTTCATTCGGCGAAAATTGTCATAACCGTTTTCCCAACGACCTTTGCCAATACGGAAACTTCCGCGCCTTAACACTTAAATTGTATATAACACGCGAATCGTTTTGCCGTAATGAAATGTCATCGTTGAAACAATTCAGTTCTATTGTTTGTTGATTTCATATTTGTTCAACTGTGTATGAATACTGTTAGAACGTCGGTAATAATCTGCAATGCTATTGATCCGAATACCATTCCACGTAGCCCTTTTCAAGGGCAAAATCTTTCTGAATTTTGTTTCGGTCCATGGTCATTGCCTGTCTTTTTGTTTTTCACTTAACCTTTTTCATTTCACGTAGTAAGAACTCCTCCAACGCTTCTGACAGCTCGAATCTTCCACTCTTTGGTAATAATCGGCAGTCACAACCTGAGCTCTGGCAGCCACAAAACTTGCAAAAACCGCGTTTTCTGTGTTTTTTCGTAAGCTACAGGTTAAAACTAGGTATGGACGTGAAAAATTAACAAACAATTTTTTTGGGAAAAATTTTCAAAAAACAACGATGGGTTCCAAATAATGTAAAAACGCGGTTTTTTCATTTTCTACGTGGAACTCACGTCTAATTTAGCTGTGTACGGGGTAAATAAGGTAGTATTTTTAATGTAAATAAGGTAAAATTGACGTTGTTAGGTTAACACGCAATCTAACCTAACAAGTAACCTTTCTCGCTTTTTGTGAAATCCACGTAAAAAAACAACTGGAAGTACTGTATCGCTACAAGTAATTATGCATTTTTTTGCAACTTGCAAATAAAAAGTACGAATTCTTCGCGTCCGCACCTAGTTTTGACATGTAGTTAACGTAGAAATACAAAAACCGCGGTTTTTACACGTTTTGTGGCTGCCAGAGCTTAGGTTGTGACTGCCGACTATTGCCCACACTTTTTAAACGACCGTACTAAATAATTTCTTCAGAGTGTCTGCACTTTCTTTAATACAGTTGTCTGTTCTTCCTTTTGATTCCTTATATTTCTATTAGGTTTCAACAATTTATTCTCGCATTTAATGAATTATTCCGTTTCTTAGCAACAGCAGATAAATTATTATTCCTTTCAGTTTTAATTAATCGCAATTCATGTAATGTTATTCCAGTTCAGCTCAGTGCCGACAAAGTAGCTTCAAGATATATAACCTCCTTATTTTTAATACGTTACGTATCTAACGTTGTAATTTGTGCTTAGAAAAATGTTATACTAAGCAGATATCTTTACGACTAGAATGTAAATACGAATAGAATAGTGAATGCTTGAAATTACCAACATCATTACCATTATCATCATAACGACTACCACCACCACCACCACCACCACCACCACCACCACCACCACCACCACCACTGTCATCATCATCATCTTCGTCGTCGCTGTCATCGCTGGACACCAAGTTTCGTAAATTCTTGCTTGGCTGTTCAGTACACCGTAACTCAGAAATAAACTATTGGCATACAATGTAATAGTGAAGTCGCGCTGATTAGAGTTTACGTCATAGTGAACCCGAAGCAGGGAAAGAACGCTTCCCGTGCCGACAACCTCCGGCCCGTCAGTCTCCTGTCAGCTACGTCAAAGGTCCTCGAACTTCTCGTTCAACGGCGAGTACTAGACCGTCTAGGAAACTTCGGCGTACTGGTCCCCGAACAATTAGGAATCTGTGTGGGATACCGCCGATCGGAACGGTGACAGAGCCATCATACGACTCCAACCTCCAACGATGCTACACGACCTGGACGGGTAACTGGAAAGTTGCCGTCAACGAGACCAAGAGCTCCGCAAGGAACCGCGAGGACGAGTGAGACTCGGTAGGATGTAATCGCCCTGGTCGAGGGAAGTCAAGTACCTCGGTCCACTTCGATCGTCGGCTCACGTGACGTCAGACGATGAGAAATCGAGCGACCGCTCGTCTGGCGTCTCTGTTTCCGATACTTGGCAAAAAGACTAAGACCCGTAAGCTAGGTAAGTTGATCGTCAACGCGTATCTGTTGCCAATCACCTATGTCGCTCCCGTCTGGGGTTACCTTGCTGCTGTTCATCAAAGAAAACTGCAAAGCGTTGTCGACAGAGGACTTCGGCTAGTGGCCAAACCCCCCCATCGGTTCCCTTCTCGTCTTTTGAGAAGTGGACTCGGTGTCCGCTCCTTGAATGACATCGTGAGGCGTCTTGCACGTAGATTTTACGTCCGATCGGCAAGGTGCCAGACAAACCCTCACAGCTGCCCTTGGCAAGTACCGTCCACGACCAGGTGATTCTTGGTAACGGCCCCTAAATTTAAATAAATATTCCGTACATCCCTACAGCTTCGACGGCAATGAGAGCTTACACAATTCAGCTTGGCGAATGGCGTACAGCTCCGACACTTCTGTTTTTGAGCTGTTTCAAGGCAGTGCGTTATACGCTGTTTGGGACGTTTTGGGATATCACAGGAGGAAGCACACACTTTTAGCTTGACAGACATCAGTGCCAAGTGCCAGTTTCACTCCCGCGCCACGCTGTGAATGTGTGCTAGGCAGGGCTGGCGATGGAGGGAACCACTGGGCATAGTAGTATCGGTCCCCCAAACTCTCCTATCTAGAGCCAAAGCTCCAGTCTTTCACTCGCGAGGCCTGTCTAATGCCATACCAATCGCACAGAGAACCAATATATGACCTAGTAGTTCACACCAAACGTTGCTTAATTATAGGCTATAAACACACTGTAAAAATATTATTACGGGCCTAATCATTGTAGTCGAAACACCTTTCTACTTTCTGAATTTATTCTTTTCATCTTTTCTTTTCCTTGCCTGGAAGATTTTAGGCTCTGATATTGTCTTTTTAATTTTAATATTATTTTTGCTACTGCTCCTTCCCTATCTTCCCTGTGTCATCCACTAGGCGCCTTCTTTAGTACCTACCCACATGTGTGTGTGAGACATTGAGAGAGAGAGAGAGAGAGAGAGAGAGAGAGAGAGAGAGAGAGTGTGTGTGTGTAGCCATCCACATGTCATTCACTGGTAGGTTCTCATTATTCTTCTTGACAAGTGTCCCTACAAACATATCTCTTTTATTTCAACGCATACTAAAAATAGACTTTAAATGCTGAACTCCTTTGTTATATCTATCATTTTTCGGCCCCCCGTGGTCACTCTCTTTACTTCTACGGTAAATATTTCTTTTCGTCTTGTATTTTACACTTCATCCCTCTCGATAACACTGAAGTTCTGTTAATTTACAAATTCTTATATATTACATATTTTTGTTTTATTTTTGTAGTCATTCAAAGACTGTCTTAAATTTCCTGTGGAAACAGTTTTTGCTGTATTATGTAGTCTTGTTGATTATATACAGTATAAGAAAATGTAAAATTAGGTAAATCATATAAATTAAAAAAATTAAAATGAAATTTTTATATTTTCTTTACATAGGGTTCAGTTATGTGATGAGTGACTACGTAAGTCGTGTGCATGAATATGCATTATAAACGTGTGTGTGTGTGTGTGTGTGTGTGTGTGAGAGTGTGTGTGTGTGTGTGTGTAAACACACATATGTATGTATATGTAAGTTGATATCAATTATTTATTTACACGTACTTAATGAAACACGTTATTTAATTAAAATGTCCTATTACTGAAGTAACGATGAGATAATACTTAAGCCTTATATAAGTTTTCATTATTTTCTTTAAAACGCTCTGTCATTATTTTCCGTATTCTGAGGGCTGATTCTTATTTTAATAAATGGAATAAGTGTTTAAAATAGAGCCGTTTTATAATTGATAGAAACAAGCTGGAGCACTGGCCAAAACAATAAACAATGAACGAATAACATTGTCACTAAAAAAAGTGTATCAGATTACAAAATATTTAGCCTATCTTGGCTAATAGGCACAAAATATAACACAATGGCATTTTTGTTTAGCAGACAAGCTCCACTTGTTTCCAGCACTGCCCTCCAAATATTAGCCTACATTTCAACAGTTTAACCGAACTTTTTATCGCTGTCACATTACGTAGAACGAAAAAACACTGCTCAATATACGAGCAGTATATAATGTTTTTAGAAATGTTTAATCTAGCGAATAAGCTGGCATAAAACAAGCGACCGCTTACAAAACGCACGCTCCACTGACCGTAGGAAACGCAACGCACCCGCCGCCTAATCGGCGCAACGATTTAGTAACAATTTTTCCCCCTACATTACGGAATTTGAACAAAATTGAGAAATATCATAACCTATGGGTAAAGACCGTAAACAAAATACATGTTGCCAAAGTTATATGCGCCGTCGTAGGCTAAACAATGTTTTGTGTGAGTATGTGAATGTATGTAAAGCACACACACGCACACACACGCACGCACACACACACACACACACACACACACACACATTTATTTATATTTGGCTAATGTTGTTTCTGTCCGTCACATGCCAACACGGAATCATGGAAAGAGCAGCCACGGGGAGCCGTAGACAGTCCTGCGGCTTGAGCAAACAATTTATGTAGTTTCTCAGTGCACTCCGAGTCATCCTTACGATTAACAAACACACCATTGCGGTGGTAACAATAAGTAGCATATAATAAGTTCTATTATATATTATTTCAGTGTCAACCGTGCTACGTGCAAAATTCACGGTCCCTAGGCATGAGGAAACTATCCAAATTGTTTCTAAACATATACATAAGGAATTCTCTTCCCCACAACAGGTTGAAGATTCTTCTACTTAAACATAAATCCCCTCTCTCGGCGTTTCTCTGTCTCTCTCTCTCTTTCAGCTCTGTCCATTTAGTTAAAAAAAGTCAACTAATTACAAAGATTCGAATCATTCAGTTACGATTTAAGAAGGGAGTTTCTGAACCAACCATTTTAATGTTCCAAAACAAGCACATTAACTCATCGCCGACTTACGACTTCTACTGTTCCCACTTACGATTAGAACAAGAGATATTTTTAATAACATTTTTTTTGTAATTTTTTCATTTTATTGTTTATTATATTTTTTACGGTTTGTTGTTTCCTGTATTTTTGCTTTGTCATAATAAATCAATTATTGAATTTAGATGAAATATTAAACAAAAAATCATTAGATAAAAAGCAACATATGGGATACTTTTCTAACAATGTCTGTGCGACTTATGAAAAATGTAGTGTTGTAACACATTAAACATTGGGAAATACCATCTCAAAGTAAGGAAGACGTACAGATACAGGTCTGTACAGTTGTACAGGCGTACTTGTAACTAAGAATGTACGTATATTGGACACATAGGCTGATTCTGTTGGGGGCTGAAAAATATTGATTTTGTGGTGCGCTGGAATTCGAACATAGGACCTCTAGTAGTCGGGCGCATTTCATCACCATAGCCACTTGGCATTATAAATAATAACGTACCGTAACTTATTACCATTATGCATCTTGATGTGGAATTAATCTGTACAATTAAACTTGATAACTAATGAATTAGACCTATTTAGTTTGACATCTGGAAATAAGATTTAATATGTGGAAACTTTGGCTGAAAAATTGCAACTCCAAAGTTGAACGAGGAACGCGAATCTTCAGTTTTAATTGGACCTTTTGGCATTTGTCTGTCTGTCTATGTACTAGGGGTGTGTCCCATGATAACTTTTGAAGGTATTAGCCAGTTTTTTAAAACGTGTCATGAGTATCCACACCTTTAACCTACAGAGCCCTAGACCCCTATTTCTTTGGAGATTGATCTTTCTCCCAAAACAGTGTAGCTTGGGGCAAAAATGTGGGGGTCAAAATTTTGCAACATTGCAACATGACCGTGTGGGGTACAAAACTAAAGACAATTTTAACCACAATATAAGTATAATGTTCAACTTTTATAATTTCAAAATTTTGGGGCACCAGGACCTAAAAAGTTACCAAAAGTTTAGAGAAAATGCACAACTCTGTGCGAGGTACCAAATGAAATAGAATGTTAACTACAATCTGAATTTCAATGTTCAAGCTTAAAAATTAGTAACATTTTGGATACTGCAGCCCAAAAAGTATTAAATATTTAAAAAAATTATAAAAATTCATGCCGAACATCATAGTAAAGGAAATGATGTTAACCGAAATTTGAATGAAGTGGTTGCTTTGAATAATTTTATTTTTAAGGGTACCACAAGCCAGAAATAGAAATGAAATCATAGAAAAAGCTGTAAAAGTTTGAGCGAGTTGTGCAGCTCATGAAGCTTACTAGTAGATAAAATAATTCTACTACGTATTTATAAGAAAGAATACGTCAGACGTGTCAACTAAGAGGCGCCACGTTCACGATGTTACGTATTCTGCCGTATCGCCAGCTATTCAGCGCTCGTGGTTCACATTCCCAGCCGACTGAAGTGTACTGTTGTAACGATGGGAAACAACGTGTGCGTTATTGCACAATGTTGTAACAATTAACGCGCGCGTGCTTGCGCCAAACTGTAACGGTAGTTCGTGTTCCCACACACGATCCCAATGAGAATTGTGTCCAGAATCTTCTGTAGCCTACTAGGAGCTCGACTATGATGCATCTCAAAGAATCTTGGCTGTAATTGTTTATATTCTTGTACGAAACGACAAACAAACGAAAATTACGCTATTCTAACGTAATGTCATTATGTAAGTATTTCGTCGCTTCCCTTTGATAAGTTTACGCTTTAATCGATCACACAATGTCAATCTGCTGTTTACGATCGTAATTAGTTTACTATTTTGTATCACAGCTGTGTTATAGTCTGGTTAAACGAATAATGAGTAATTTTGGCGAATTTGCATAACTTTACAAACAATCGGCATGGAGAACCATATATGACTTCCATGTTCTAATTAATTATAAAATTATTTTTGATTGTGCACTCAGAACGTAACCAAATATGTCAACATGCTTTTGGTAAAAACGCTGAGAAAGATAATCAAAAGTACGAATTGTACCTAGTTGTTAATATTTTAAAAATAAAGAATTAGATTATCTTGTATTTAAACAACGCGAAAGAAAGCGAATGCCGACCGGAGTTTGTTATCTGTGAATTTCTGAAAACGAAAAATTATTTTGTTTACGTATCCGCGGTTACATAGCATAGAACGATATCAATTGTTAATATTTTATTGAAAGTTTTAACTGATTATAACACTACCGACTCGGAACACAAAGTTTTGTACTGGTAAAAATGTAAAAATTTTACTTTATAGCCTGAACCAGTTTTCGCTTATTATAAGCTTCGTCAGCGCTGCCACTGGGAGCGCTGTCCGTCTTGTTCTTGGTGACGGTCCCGTCTTTTGAAAGATCGATGTTGTATGTGTGGGGTGTGATATGTTCGAATAATATGTGTGATTTCAATTATGTCTGTTCATTCAGGATGTAATTTTTATGTGTTTTTGTGTGTTTGTATATTTCTAGTTGTTCAAGAGTGTCTAGTTTTCAGCCTTTTGTGTGTACGTGTAGAAGATCCATGTTGCTTTTGATGTTTGTGTGCATGTGTGGTTTGCTCCAATGAGATGGTTTGCAAACCAATTCAGTAGTGGAGTGTAGTGCCTTTGTGTGTTCAATGTACCTATTTACAAGAAGAGCTGTCAATGGTCAGCTCTTCATAATCCTGTATGTGTGTTGTCAGCCAATTTGTTAAATGTTCGCTTAGTCGAACAGATTACAGATCTCCAATAAATAAAAAAAAAAAAAAAAAAAATGTACATATGTTTGAAGCGAAGCAACGTCCTGTTTGCCTTGTGTAAAATTTGTTGGAATCTGAACAATTTAGTTAGTAAACACCAGTTAGATCAAATTTGTTTGGTTCTTTGTGTGTGTTCTGTTTTGTTTGTAGTTTTGTATGCGATTCTGTATCCGATGAAGTTTTAAGTTTTCGGTTGAATAACTTTATAACATCAATATAAAAAATTACCCCCTCCTCCTTTACTACCCTTTTCAGTTATAGATAGTTCATCTACCTATCTACAGTGGATTATTATGACATTCTTTTCAGGATATTTTATTTATCAAATAAAATATTATCAAGAATACTTTATTCTTGTTAAAACGTAAAACGTTGCAGGTAAACTACACCTCCCCATTAACCGATCCTCACAAAAATCAATAGGCCTTGAGTCCTCTACATATGCAGTCAATATCAATAGGGCACATATGCAAAAATTATTTGATTCTGTTTGAATTTCCGGCAGTTATCGTTCGCCATAGAAAAAATTCTACACACAGGCACACAAACATTTTTCGGAAAATCACTTTTCTTAATGTTTTGAGGGCAGTACAATCAGAATCAGCCCTTATCTCGAACACGATTGTTTTCCCGATCACCACACATCCATTTCCTTACGGAACATGGAGCTAAAAAGACATCAGCGGCTGAAAAATTTTAATCTATCCAATTTTACGACTAAATATTCTAACATAGTTGTGTATTCTTATCGATGTTAACTGTTAGATAGGCAGTAATTTTCATCGAAATTACCTTACCTACCCAACACGGTTTACTGCCAGATAATCTGGAAGTCTGTTAACCCGTTCCATATAGTTTTGCTCATGTGCGTAATCGTCTACTCTATACTGGTGTGAATGTATTATTGAAATGGAATGGAAGATTTACAACAAATGTGAATGCTGTGCTCTGAAATTGGTCGAGGATGCCTAAGTTGGAAACGTCTGCTGTACCATATAGTTGTATTCCGATAGTACAACTAAATTTAGTTTACTCTCCGTCAATAATAATCGTGATTTACGACTAAGAAGCCAGCATATACTGGTTAGTTTTCTGTCTCAGTCATCTTTTCGCACCTTAATCACTCTCGTACCTAGTATTTAACGTGTTCTGCTTGCGGTACTGGATACTGAGTTTACTATTATTAAATAATATGATGGGAAATATAAATGTGACGAGTTGACTTTCACGCCTTCGGTAGCCAACCTTTTTTGCTCCATATTTCACTTTTGTGATTGTGAAATTTAAGGGTGTCACATGAGCAAATTATTTCTAACTAATAAAGTATATAAAGAGACTAGTATTTTTTAGACATTTATATAGAATGGAAGACAGTAGGTTAACAAAATAGATCTTCAAATATCTGAGGGGAAAAAAGTCAACATCAAGTCGTATTAAAGAAGTCGAAAAGGATTTAGAAAAAATAATAATATAAACGTAGAAAGAAACGTTTTTCGGGCAAAAGTGTTAAAAATGGAAGGAGTCCACGGTAGGAGAGAGAAAACCCCAGGTTCAAAGTGGACTAAAGACAAGAAGAAGAGACATAGTGAAAAGATGAAAGAATATTGGTGAAAAAGAAAAGAACAAGGCATAAAGAATTGAAATTGGCATTTGGTCCTCAGATGACCGATACAAATAGAAAAAAGTATACAAAGCCTAGTATAAAGTACAGGCCATCAAACACTGTTTAGGGACATCGTGCTGTGATTGAATTCTTAGTAAAAAAAGTCTAGGGCCAATGGTAATTGACTGCGAAGTAGTAAATGTGATAGGAGGTGCCTTAAAAAACAATGGTCTGTAAGTGGACACTCGAGGTTAATCGTGGTCGTACGAGCACTGCTGCTGATTCCCGTAATGAGCGTCTAAAAAGTGCAACGACTTAAGATATCATTAAACAAATTTAATATAGGCATATAGTGTTGGGAGACTGAAGATTGAGTGTGGATGACATTGTTGAGATCGTAAGCATGTCACACGATAGATCAGTGGTTCTCAACGGGTGTGCCGCGGCATAATACTGTGCCACAAGATTTGCTAGGTGTGCCGCGAAACCTCCGAGACTATGTGACACTGCTGATAAAAGTAATAATTAATATAATTTTACTCAGTATTTATTTTGAAAAAGGAACAAGAGAAACATAGTAAAAGAGCTTAATAATATTTATTTTACAGGTAATTTATTGCCTTACAGTTACACTTGCACTTACACCTTACATTAAAAGATTTAAGTTGTTAATGAGAAACTTGAGCTTCTTACACAAAAGTTCAATTCGTGGTGGAATTGAAGACAAACACACTCGCAAGCGTGCGCAATACCGAGGCTACCGCATTGTTGCCAACTCGTATGTTAGTGTGCCGCGGGAACTAACTACAAAGGATACTGTACCACAAAGGACCACAAAAAAGGTTGAGAACCACTGCTATAGATATATAGAACCATTGCCATTTTAAATCAGGAACTTGACAAGGAAAAACTTTGTGTAAGGTGAGTGCCCATTTGGAGTTACAAGTTTTGGGCGTCCGCTGCGAGGAACATCTTGTAAGAACACGTTGAAACTTAAATGGCTATTTACACACTATGGTTTTTGGAAGCACAGCATTTTTATAAAGTACGATGATTGATTTTGTCCATTTTTTAAAACAGCGATACACGTACATTTCGAACGGCTGATAAACAATGAATACCTTGACACATAGACTTGGAAATTAATAGGTGTTTACGTAACATGTTAATCTTACAGTCCATGGAAAATTTAGTTCTGTCACTAAGGTATAGATGTCGCTCTGCGAACTTTTCAACTGACCCTCCTGTCATTCAATGCAGTGGCGTAACTAGGAAGTGCTCCTGAGGGTGAATGGGAGGTATGAGACTTGCTTCTGTGGAGGTGGGGATGAGACTAATCTGAAGGCTGGACTCCTTATGTTTCTCGGGACAAATGAGGATTTCAGGATTCTTCCTATAGGCCTATAATTTTATAAATACATTTTATAAATCCGCTGCGTCTCATACTTTTGAGTGAACCGACGCCAAGTATATTGCAAATACGTACGTTATTTAGCAAAGTTGAGTGTCTGTCTTTGTTAAGACAACTCTAAATTTATTTTATTTCTACATTTATTTATAAGCCTTACTTTAACACACGCAACTGGATCAGAAATTGGTGATTATGGAATTTTATATATGGTCTTGGTATACAATAAACATAACTACTTTCATTGTCGCTGTGTGTGTGTGTGTGTGTGTGTAGGACCCGCTAGCAAGCATTCGCGCCTCATCAAGAAATCAAGTTTTTATACCAGTCTGTTTCTGATTTACCCGTGTTTAATGTACTCAGTATTTTTCGGGATTACCGGTATATTGTACTTTGAATTTCACTGTTAGTTATATTTAAAAATTTCTTTAAATGTCAAAAAGACTAAAATATTTTGTGGTTTTGGACTTAATAACCTGGTGGAGACACTGAAAGGCCTCGTCCGGAACATGGCAGATAGAAGTTTAGCAAGTAAGCACGACGATTTTGGAATCACGGGACTGCTAACACAAATAACATGATAAATAATTTTCATGTCTCTGCTCAAACAATTGAAACTTATGTTTAGACAGAACGCCTTCGTTCTTAAGTTAACCGTCGGTTAACCCGGTAAATAACTAAATAACTAAACGACATATTTAATAGACTGCTGTACGTATGTATAAAAGTTAAGTAGTTTCTTAACTCTCACAAAGGAGAAAATGCAAGAAATATTCCGCAGTCCGTTGCCAATCTTATACAGTGCGACTCGGTAAAATATAAAGCCACAAAAACAGTAATAGTTTATCTGAATTTCTAATGCTGGTTGGTAGCCTATTGTTTATTCACGTCGTCGACAATAACGTTTCACTATCTACACCGTACTATAAATCACTTTGATTTATTATAGTAAATTGTATTGATGACGCAACACGTGACGTTAATATATTGTTATCTCGATAGCAACGTGTATTATAATAAATAATGGCTATTGGATGCCATAAATAATTAATGACTATGACACAGCTTCTCGATTGTTAAACGAAGTTATGTTTCGAGACGACAGTAGGCCTAGCACCTCGTCTGATTTAATTTTGAAAAGCTTTAGTTCCCTTATAGTGTCGTCTGGTCAAAAAGTAATTGCGGTACTTGTTTCATTACGGTATATAGATATTTGATTTTTCAGGATGTTACTACAGTCTCGGATTTTGTAAACTTTACGTCCAGGTGAATTGTCTATAGTAGGCCTAACATTGTATTTTCGAATAGTGAAATATATTATGTTTCAAACAACATCAAGTAGAATTTATCTAATCACTCATTCTCTAATTCTGAGATAACATATCAGAATTCTGGACTGTATATTTAAATTCTATATATATTTTTTCTGACATTAGGTTTTTAGGACTGGTTTATAGAAGTGCCCCGGTGATCAATCGTGTGGTTGAAGCATTATTAAGGGCACTTCAAATTCAAATGTATTTGTATGTACTCAACAGACATATACTTCAATATAAAAAAAATAAAGTTCGTAGCGTTGTTTGCATCCGACTGAATAAATGATTAATTGTTGAAAGTCCTTGAACTCAGCGGATGCAATACCTGTATTTTTTGTTGTGAAAATAACGGGAAATCTGGGTTATTATCAATTAATTTTGCGAATAATTATTGCGCACTTTTTATGTACTGAAGAGTATTCTTCCATGATTCGTCCCTCAAAACTCACACTGTATCTATCAAATTTCAATGGGCTTCAGCCATACCCTTATGTGGCTGGTCCTGTAAAGAATCGTTATTTCAATCCGCTCCAACCGCGATTTTTTTTATTACATACTGTTTGCACCAGTCGTTTCGCGTATATTTAAACGTGACATATTCAGTATCGAGGGTAGTAATCGTAATGTTATAAACTGTGCAGAAAATCCACAATAAAATATAAATAAATGTCGGAATTCAAAACTGAATGAAATATTGGCGAAATCGCATTAACAACGTAGATATCGAAGATATTATAATAGAGGAGTAAAACTTTAAAATGTTGCTTTATATACTGAGCTGAACTACTTGTGGTCGTGGCTGTGGTTGCAGGTAAGCTCATATTCCCGTATCGGATTATAAGCTAAAATAGTCTTCGCGTACCTATCTGAAGCGACAAGTAGGCCTACGTAACGGTCAAGTTTGGGTAAGTATAGACGGTAGTTACTTGACAGGGGTAGCAAGAGTGGCTCGAAAGCACTTACCGGTAGTCACGAGTCGTATATTCAGCCTGTCAAATATACTGCAATATGTAGAATTTGAAAATGAATTAGTAATTTAGCTCGGAGCGTATGATGACATGCGGCAATGAAAATTTGTCTAAGTAAAGACTGCAGGTTTGGACAGTGTATGATAGACAATAAGATACATGTAAAATTTGTTAGTTCTAAGGAAATCTTTGACAATAAAAAAAAGCAATTCGTGTTGTGAAGTGGTGCGAAAATCTGCATAGGCATGTGGCGAGTGCGCTTTTGCGAGAATGTGTAACTATGTTACGGGATATTAATAAAAAACATATTAAATTAAATAACTTTCGTGAAAATAAAAATTTTGACATGAGACTTACACCAGAATATTATAATATTACGGTGTTCGTGTCTCCCGTGTTGATCTGTTGAGAGTGCCAATTTATAATGTATCTTATTTCAATATGTGGTATAATAATGTTTAAGTATATCCCAGTATCTCCCTTTTTAATATAATTGTGTTATTGTGAGTGAAAATTATGTATAGAGTGTGTAATTCGAATTTTGCGTACAACCCTATTCCGCGTTGAAGAGAAGAGAAGGAATTTTTATTGTTTTCTCATTCTCTTTAATACCCAAGCAGTCCGCGAATAGCGCTGTGGTTCCCAGACAGATGAAAATTGTAGGTTCGCCCACCGCGTACAATAATTCTCAGTTACACTCTCTACTTATCTTATATCTTGTTCACACTACACTAAATATTATATAAATGAGAAGATATCGTTGAATTCTGAAAGGATTCTTTATTAATATTTTAATATTTCTTGTCCTACAAAGTTGTTTCTTTTACGGAGATACAAAAGGCTATATGTTAGAAGGAATCGATTATCGATCGGATTCAGAGTTTTATATGATATTAGTTATGATTTTATATTTCTTCAAATACAGGGCGTGAAGGTGCTTTCAACTGTTAGTAAGATCAGAAAATGCCTAAATAGGAATACAAGGTATTACAATATAGAATTAAGTTTTTATTAAATAATATTTAAAATAATTGCAGTTTACCGTCCTCTGGACATAGTGACTCGATAAGGCAGTGTACAGATAACCTCGACGTCGTGTTTGGTCAATCACAGAATGCAGATGAATTTGTTCTCGTCAGTCTTCGCTCCAAGTTGAAATAAAAGTTGATTTCTTGGTCCTGGGATGATGTAGAAATACCGCTCCTTTTATTCACCAATGTCCGAGTTTTGTGGTTACGTGCTTCGACGAATTTCGAGTCCAACTACGTTTTTTCTATTGAATTGTGGAAACTGAAGTTCAGATATAATTTGGTGTTTTATTTTCGTTTTCTTTTATGTTGTAGGATTATATCACTTTATGCAGGTAGTTATTTCTCTGTTTTGGTTGGTTAATTAAGTTAACATTTGTCCATTATATTGAGTTTTACTATCAGAGTTCTTCCTTTATATTTTTCGTTATTTTCATGTATAGGTTTTAGATTGTCCAGTTATATAATACGGTTGAATGACAGTGAACCATACTATTGTGATTTATTATTCATTTTACTTCCCAATTGTATTATTTGTATTTAAATTAACCAAATCTTTTCTGAGTGTCTTTTAACTAAACCGTCTTCGTTCATGTAAATTTATTCAATAATCGAATCAACAAATTCTAACTCTCTCGTCGTCCCTGACAACCATCTTTTCTATTCTTATTGGATATTATTTTATACTATAAACATTTCATACAATGTTCTTCCACTCATCAAAATAATCCTTTACTAAATTTCCATTATATCCTATTATAATTTTACCTATTGTTTGTTACTAAATTTTATATATTTTGCTATCGTTTCCTCTTAATTTACTTACTTTAATAAGTATTATTTTTCTGTTACAAAACATTATCTATCGTTATCATTGCACTATTGCATTATGAGAATTTATTTAAATTGAATTTATTTATTTGTTATTAGCAATTATTATTAACTTCTCCTAACTCATATTAGATTTTATTTAGTATTTGTTACAAATTTCTTTACCTAACCTTTCTGATCTGACTTACTATATAATGTTACTGGTTGTTGGGCCTATCATTATACTCTTATCTACCTCTGATTTTAATCTGTTACTATCTGCATTATTATAGAATCCTTCATTTATTTATGACATGGTTATATTAAACTCTTTTGTATCTCGTTAACAATTATAGCCTTTTTGGCCAAGTTTACAATTATAATCGTCCTACTATCTAAGTACATGTATACAAATAATTAACTCTATAAAATCTAACAAAAGCTTTATAATGACATATGGATACCACATAAAATGAAATTAACTGGTAATCAATTAATGAGTTTGACAACAGCTCTATAATTGTGAAACCCCTACTTCATCTTGAGTAGTTAAAACAAAAAGAATATTTCTTTTTGTAAAGAGGGGCCACAAGTTAATTAAAACTAGGCTAAGGCCTAGAGAAGCTAAAAGTTGCGCTGGATCCAGTGAGACGGGATTTGCAATAAAAACTCAAGAATTAAATAATTAACAAATCCCTTTTTATTATTCTATCTCATAATAAAATATAATGAATAAATAAATACAACAGTCATCTTTGATTCCCCTTTAAAATAGTTAAATAAATAAGTATCCTGTCTCAACAAGGCCACCTGAAAAATATTAACTGAATCCAAGAAAATAATTGCTATGTCACACCATCAATGAATTGAAAATTTAAAATAATCATTAACCTCAAAATAAAGCTCCCATTAAACTATTTATTAAAATATAAAATTTATATCATGTGTTCCTTTTAGAATACTGTATATGAATTAATGAAGATAAATAATTTCATTCCTTGTTACTATTAATAATAAAAATAATTACTCAACAAATTAAATGAACATTAAAGGTGACACTTCCTATACTTGTTATACTGTTAAATAAAATAAATAATTTATTTAAAGAAATGATCAGCCACGATTATTGAGATAGAATACCTCCCTTAAAAAGAAAATGAAAAGGATATATCCACATGACTACATGTGTTAACTTTCTGTTGTAAAAGACCCTGAATAATAAATCCCTATATCCCAAGTTCCCACCAAAAGTACAGTAATGCATAATATTTAGATATATATATATATATATCCCCCAAAATGTACACAGAAATATACAGACATAACATGTTCCACAGGACAAAAATACATTATACAACAGTGTACATAAAATACATAAAGGTCTCTTGCCACGCCCTTTTTTATATTACCCTTCTGGTGTATATAAATTCTAACTTTTCCTTTTATAATAATCCGAATTAGGATAATTAATTTACATTTATAATAGTACCCACATGGTGTGGGTTAATTGCACGTCATGTGTATAAGAGAATGTATAGCATACAAATGTCCCCAGGACCTAATAAAAATTCCAAAGTAAGTGCCTAAGTGGCTAAGTGCTTAAGTATCTAATTCCGGTGAGAAATAAAAATTGTTTAAAATAATTAACGCCCCCCAGTTATCAGAATTAGTATAAAGAATTTATATATACTTAAATAGGGCCAGTTAATGAAAAGAGAAAAATTGCACAATATTAGCACCTTATAAAAAATACACTTAGGTCAGAGACGGACATGTTCATTCAACTTTCGGCTTGTTTCAACAAACAAGTCTCGACAAAGTCTCGACAAACAAGTTGAAAAGTGTTTCGACATGCATAGCTTGGTTGAAACTAGTTAAAAATCCGCCTACCTCCCCAGTAATCTTTTTATACAAATGAAATAAACTGATATTTTAAATTAAGAGAAAATATATGTTTTTATGCATAGCAAATTAAACTTGAGAAAATTACTAATAACAAAACTGACTTTAAATCTATAGCGATAGCCCTATAAAGAAATGAGTGGAAATCTATGTTGGATGCTGTCTTGTAACCATGTCAGTCTCTGAACTGACAATTTACTATAAATATATTGAAATTTTACAATTAATTCTTTTTCTTAGTGTACACACTAAACTGTCCCATCAATTGGGGATCCAAATGAATGTTTACTTGAACGGTAGAAACTGATGGTTATGTATAACTAGTGGTGCCATGTTGATTCTACGTGTTAATTATAAATGGTTGTTTTTCACCTGCTTTTTTGGGTCCAGAAGGGTATTCTCTTTTATGAATATGTGGCGATCTCATGATTGGCATTTGGTGTTGTTGTTGTGGTGATCTACTTCTCTTCGGTGGCGAGTGTGTAGCTTTTAAGATGGAATTTGTTCAGTCATGTAGCCGGACTCTGTCTCTGATCGGCGAACCCGCAGTCGTTTAAGAAACTATTTTTCCATAGTTGTAAGAAGTAGAAGATGGAATTCTCTCTCCTCTCCACCGAAGAGAAAATAATGTCGATCGTCACCCACGCGGTACGTAGCCAGACAGACCTTAACTTGTATCTCAGCTTCGTCACCGTTTGTGTAAGGAAAATCTCGCCAGGACGCAGCACTAGGAACGTTCATACCACTGAGAGTCGGCAAGTGCCGCCCCCCAACCGCCGTTGTCTAAACTATCAATTTTTCCTATCCACGGGTAGAGCGCAGCACTAATTACTGCCTTAAATTTCGTACTGCCAATAACGTCAAAACTGCCAATAAAATGACTGAACTAGCGCTGAATCTTTTGGCTCAGCACACCCTCACCCCAAGAGGGCAACATAGTTGCCCCAACGTTAAAGGCAAGGAGGGTACCCTGCAGTGTACCTCTCCCCAAAAGATACCGGTGGACGTCGTGGTTGGGTTGGCTCAGCTGAGCTTGCTCTCAGGAGAACAGAAATCAAAAAGGGAAAATGAAAGAGACGAAAGAAGATATGTATTCTGTAAGTGTGCGGGTGTTGCATGCTGACCTGATCAGAGTCCGCATACAGCACAAGAGAGAGAGACAGCAAAAGACCAAAGAAAGATTCCTACCATGGTAGATATTCCGATCTCCTGAGGCTCGCCCCATTCGCCTGAACACGACTTCCACATTTAACAAGGACCTCCGTCCTATCTTTACGGGGACTATCCCCCTTCGAACGTTTTTGATAGCCCCCGACAACGTTTGAGTTTGGAAATGTGGCTTGTCATCAATTTTTGTTTGTCTCCCGGTACGTCCATCCGGGCCGTCACCGGTGACGTAAATCCTATGATACGGTATGGCCCCGACCAACGGTAGCATAGTTTCGCAGCACGTTTGTCGGCGGCCGAGCTGAGTGGGTGGCTTTGACAATAGACCCAGTCACCAATCCGGAAGGGGTTTGGAATACGCCCCTGATTATAACGCCGACGGACCCGCTCGTGCGCTCGCAGCAAATTCTTCCGAGCCATTTTCCATCTCTCCGCAGTTCTATTATTGGGCTCCCGCGGCAGAAGATCTTCGATATCCCATAGGTTGGTCAACGGGAGTGCGGGCGAGAATCCAAACAAAATTTCAAAGGGCACGGCCTGATGACTGTCGTGTCTGGCCGTGTTGAAGGCTAATTGTAACCACTTCAGATTCTGATCCCAGGTGGTTTGTTGCTCAGCGTGATAAGCAATCAAGGCGGACCGGAGATTCCGATTGAATCTCTCCGCATGGGACGGTTGTGGGTAACAAGGGGAAGTGGTTACGTGTTTGATGCCACTGGCGAAACACATACGCCTGAATTCGTTTGAAATAAATTGCGGGCCATTGTCCGAGACAATGATGGTCGGAAGACCGAAATGCTGAAAAACGTGGTTCTGTAAAGCGTTGATGGTCAAACGAGCGGTTGCCTGTCGTAAGGGCAGTAGCCAGGCAAACTTTGAAAAAGCATCTACACAAACAAGCAGGTAAGCATTACCTGACTTGCTACGGGGGAACGGCCCCACGTAGTCAATAAATAACTTTTCCATTGGTCTGCTCGCCACCTCAGAAGATAACAACCCTAATTTCGTGTTCTGGGCAGGCTTGCTCAAGCCACACAGATGACAGTTTTTTACTCTCGTCGCGATGTCTCTATCCATGCCCTTCCAGATAAAATGTTTCCTAATACTGGAAATGGTCTTCGAAATTCCCTTGTGGCCTCCGATTGGGGAATCATGGTAATAACTGAAGACCATGGGCACTAATTTGCTAGGCAGCACGATTTTAGGTGCTCGTCCTTTTCTTTCTCGACAACAAAGGACTCCCTTGGACAAGAAATAAGGGGCCTGTACGTTACCCTGCTTAATATTTTGGATGACTTGACCCAGCACTTCGTCGTTTAACTGATGGGGTAACACATCAGTGAAGGCTAATGGAAAATCGAGAAGAACGGAACAGGGTTGCTCAGCTTGGGCATCACTGGGTTGGGCAAACATACGGGATAAGGCATCTGCAACCACATTCTGGGATCCCCTGATGTGTTGCACGGTGAACTTAAAGGATGAGATTTTCACCACCCATCTACCAATTTTACCCAGTTGCCGGGGATGAGCTAGAAGCCATGAGAGAGCCTGATTGTCGGTCTCGAGCAGGAACTCAGCATGTTCCAGGAAACGCCTGAACTTATCTAGAGCGTACACAACAGCTAAACACTCTAGCTCATAAACGGATGATTTACGTTCTTGCTGGGTCAACGTGCGTGAGATAAAAGCCACAGGCTGCCTAGCGTCGTCAATAACTTGGGAAAGGACCGCTCCGAGCGCAACCGAACTCGCGTCCGTCTGCAAAATGAACGGCTTTGAAAAGTCGGGCATCCGCAACACCGGTGGGGAAATGATGGCTTCCTTTAAGGTAGCGAAAGCCTTCTGTTGGTTTTCCCCCCATGTAAACTTTGCCCCCTTCTTCCTCAGTTCATTCAAGGGAGCGGCAATTTCAGCGATATTCGGTATGAAACGCCGATAAAAATTTATCATACCGACGAATCTCGCTATGCCTTTCGCATCCCTTGGCGGAGGAAAGTCACGGATGCCTTGTGTCCTCTCTGGGTCTACCGTCACGCCCTTGTATGAAATTAAATGGCCCAAGAAAGAAATACTCTCTTGGGCGAAACGAACCTTTTCGGGATTGACAGTGAGGCCAGCCTCTCTTAAACGACCCAACACCTCTCTTAAATGCCTCAGATGCTCTTTGAAAGTCTCGCTATATACCAAAAGATCGTCAAGATAGTTATAGACGAAACGGAATTTGACGTCGTGAAAGACAGTGTCGAGAAGGCGAGTAAGTGTCTGGGCCCCCACAGCCAAACCCATGGGAACCCTTGTGTACTGGTACAAATTCCAGGGTACACAAAAAGCCGTATATGGTTTACTTTCTTGGGCAAGAGGTATCTGATGATAGGCCGCGTTCAGATCGATAATGGTATAAAATTTGGCCCCACTGAACCAATCAAAGGCCGAATGTAAATCCGGGAGGGGAACAGAATCCACCTCGATATTGGCGTTCAACTTCCTGTAATCAATAACCATTCTTTGTTTGCCACCAGGCTTTGGCACTAAAAATGCTGGACTGGCATAGCTGGAATGAGAAGGTTCAATCACCCCTTGGTCCAATAATTCTTGAACCTTCTCTCGCAGAATGGTCATCTTTGGAGGGGCAAACTTGTAAGGGTGTGACCTCACTATTTTTGAATCTGTAAGGCTGATTTTGTATTCCAGCAGGTGTGTGAGTCCCAAAGTAGGAGTTAACACCTCGGGAAATTCCTCACACAAATGATCTAAGGCCGTCTGCTGGGATGGAGTGAGATGGTCTCGTGCAGAATCGGGACAAGCTACTTCTTGGATACCCGGCTTAGCGCCCTGGTACCCAAGGAACGGAATTAAAACCTCCCGATTAAATTTAAAAAAACATTGGTGCGCTTGGATGTCCAGCACGAGACCACTTTTTGCGATGAAATCGGCACCAATGATACAATTCACTCCCAGAGCAGGAGAAACCAGAAAAGACCACACCCAAGAAAACCCATCGATTTTGATCTTAAAGGAAGTAACCCGGGAGATAGGCAAGATTTCCCGGGATGCCGTCCAGCATATTGCAGATGACTTGTCTGACCTTTTAATTAAACCCTGTCGTTCAAGGTCCGCATGTACCCGAGATGAAATGATGGATCGGGCTGAACCGGAGTCAACTAAGGCTCTGAGCTGACCCCCCTTTACCTCGAGCGACAGAAAGGGGCATACAGAAAGTTGTTGCGAGGTAGCGGACTGGACCTTGATATTAGAAGATTGGTCTTTTAACGACTGCCTGGAGGTCGGCGGAAGTTGAACAGAATTGAAGCGGGGGGAAGACATCCTCCGAAATATCTTCCCCTGTCTACTTAGTTTTTTGGCGCTGGTCTAGACATAGGTGGTGCTGGTCGCGCGCGCCCTCGCGTACAATTTCTCGCCACGTGTCCCGGGCGGTTACAATTATAACAAATCACAGAATTTGAATTTGTTTGCTGACGATTTCGAGCTGGCTGGGCCTGTCGGGGGAAGGTAGGCTCTCTGGCCCCTTCCGATGTCTGAGGTCTTGGTTCGGCTCGTCTACTGTTTCCGCTCGCCTGGTCGGTCATCTGCATGGTTTCCGTCATAACGCAGAGTCGCTCCAGGTCGGTAAACCACTGCGGCCGCTGTGCAAAAACTAGTCGCAGACGGTCGTCGGCAGAGACGCCGTCGAGAATGTGTTGTACTATCTCTTCCTCCGACATGCCCATTCCCAGAATACGAGCTACCTGGCGCATTCGCAACACGTACTGGGCCAATGTTTCGCCCCGTGCCTGTACTTTATAAAAATGACGATGGCGCAATTGCTCCATCAGTCTACTGGGTACGAACGCCCTCAGCACCACCCGGTGGAACTCATCCACACCTTCCTTGCGTCGCATTACCTCCGCCACCCTGTCAGCCATGGTACCGCGACAGTAGGGGAAGATGAGTTCGAGCACCGTTCGCTCCAGCATACCCGGATAGTCTTTCAGCTCAAAGACTATTTTGAAAAAAGGTATCAGTTTGTCTGCCTCCAGTCCGTCCACGACTGGAAGTTGTTGTATTATATGGGCAAGTGGGTTGGGCAGGCGGTTGTACGTTGCCACCCCCGAACCAGTTTGTACAGGCTCTACTTCTCTGTATGAAGAAGTGTTCACCGCTGAGACCACGGACTCCTCCACAACCGGAATTGGGGTGGATGCTCTTACCGGTGGTGACCCTTGGAGGGTCGAGGTAATCTCCTGTATTATGTCTGTTATATTATATGGTGGCGGTATTATATATGGCGGTTCACTGACTTGTGCCAGTAAATTCTGCAGCCGATGAATCAAGTGCTGCATACGTTGCCGGATCCGCCGGACAACGAGAGAGCATCCCGGTCCCTCCTCCAAACTTTCGACGGATTGAGCCAACTCCTGCAGCTCACCCCATTTTTCCGTACACCGTTCCCACTCACTCTCGGGGTCAGTGATAGTGACCCTGGAGAGCGCATCACCCGCGGCCAGCGCTTCACGGAGCAGCCGCCGTAAGGTTTGGACATTGCCTCGGGTTTCTTTACCCCGGGCCCGGAGCTCGAACTCAATTTCCTCCTTTAAAAACAACTCAGGATTCATTGAAGTCATCCTCACTTCGTGGTCGGCACACTTAACATAAACTTTAAAACTTATTTTAAATAAAACCAGAATCTGAAAAACCCAAGTACTGTTCTTCCAAAGAGTAGACTGCGGGTCCACCTACCGATGCGAGAACTAGCCCACTACCTGAACTGCTCACACTCGATCACACCAGACAAAAGGAACGCGACACACACACAACACGAAAAACAAAATACCGACCAACGAAAATTTATTTTAACCATTTCTTAGGTTACCTCCGGCTACCATTTATCGGAAGAAACCGACTGCCGATCGGGCCATACCGCATAATCACAAAAAAACAACACCTCCCCAAACATGGGCAAGGTAAACTCAAACTAACCAAGCACCGACTGCGATAAGTCTTGCCCAGGGATTTCCCCTTCTAAAATTTCCTACCACGTGGCACTATTCACTATTCAAGGCGGGCAAGTACATAAACATATATGGCAAAACCTTAAAACTAACAAAAATATTTTCAACCTTGGGATATAGGGCCTTTAAAATTTTTCTAAGTTCTATTTGAACTTAACATTGTGAAAGTTCCAAAATATTTCCTAAATTTGCAAGCCCCGTCACACCCACAGGACCCTCGGGTTGACCCTCATCGTAAGCGCGCTCTGCTACCAAATGAAACCCCTACTTCATCTTGAGTAGTTAAAACAAAAAGAATATTTCTTTTTGTAAAGAGGGGCCACAAGTTAATTAAAACTAGGCTAAGGCCTAGAGAAGCTAAAAATTGCGCTGGATCCAGTGAGACGGGATTTGCAATGAAAACTCAAGAATTAAATAATTAACAAATCCCTTTTTATTATTCTATCTCATAATAAAATATAATGAATAAATAAATACAACAGTCATCTTTGATTCCCCTTTAAAATAGTTAAATAAATAAGTATCCTGTCTCAACAAGACCACCTGAAAAATATTAACTGAATCCAAGAAAATAATTGCTATGTCACACCATCAATGAATTGAAAATTTAAAATAATCATTAACCTCAAAATAAAGCTCCCATTAAACTATTTATTAAAATATAAAATTTATATCATGTGTTCCTTTTAGAATACTGTATATGAATTAATGAAGATAAATAATTTCATTCCTTGTTACTATTAATAATAAAAATAATTACTCAACAAATTAAATGAACATTAAAGGTGACACTTCCTATACTTGTTATACTGTTAAATAAAATAAATAATTTATTTAAAGAAATGATCAGCCACGATTATTGAGATAGAATACCTCCCTTAAAAAGAAAATGAAAAGGATATATCCACATGACTACATGTGTTAACTTTCTGTTGTAAAAGACCCTGAATAATAAATCCCTATATCCCAAGTTCCCACCAAAAGTACAGTAATGCATAATATTTAGATATATATATATATATATCCCCCAAAATGTACACAGAAATATACAGACATAACATGTTCCACAGGACAAAAATACATTATACAACAGTGTACATAAAATACATAAAGGTCTCTTGCCACGCCCTTTTTTATATTACCCTTCTGGTGTATATAAATTCTAACTTTTCCTTTTATAATAATCCGAATTAGGATAATTAATTTACATTTATAATAGTACCCACATGGTGTGGGTTAATTGCACGTCATGTGTATAAGAGAATGTATAGCATACAAATGTCCCCAGGACCTAATAAAAATTCCAAAGTAAGTGCCTAAGTGGCTAAGTGCTTAAGTATCTAATTCCGGTGAGAAATAAAAATTGTTTAAAATAATTAACGCCCCCCAGTTATCAGAATTAGTATAAAGAATTTATATATACTTAAATAGGGCCAGTTAATGAAAAGAGAAAAATTGCACAATATTAGCACCTTATAAAAAATACACTTAGGTCAGAGACGGACATGTTCATTCAACTTTCGGCTTGTTTCAACAAACAAGTCTCGACAAAGTCTCGACAAACAAGTTGAAAAGTGTTTCGACATGCATAGCTTGGTTGAAACTAGTTAAAAATCCGCCTACCTCCCCAGTAATCTTTTTATACAAATGAAATAAACTGATATTTTAAATTAAGAGAAAATATATGTTTTTATGCATAGCAAATTAAACTTGAGAAAATTACTAATAACAAAACTGACTTTAAATCTGTAGCGATAGCCCTATAAAGAAATGAGTGGAAATCTATGTTGGATGCTGTCTTGTAACCATGTCAGTCTCTGAACTGACAATTTACTATAAATATATTGAAATTTTACAATTAATTCTTTTTCTTAGTGTACACACTAAACTGTCCCATCAATTGGGGATCCAAATGAATGTTTACTTGAACGGTAGAAACTGATGGTTATGTATAACTAGTGGTGCCATGTTGATTCTACGTGTTAATTATAAATGGTTGTTTTTCACCTGCTTTTTTGGGTCCAGAAGGGTATTCTCTTTTATGAATATGTGGCGATCTCATGATTGGCATTTGGTGTTGTTGTTGTGGTGATCTACTTCTCTTCGGTGGCGAGTGTGTAGCTTTTAAGATGGAATTTGTTCAGTCATGTAGCCGGACTCTGTCTCTGATCGGCGAACCCGCAGTCGTTTAAGAAACTACTTTTCCATAGTTGTAAGAAGTAGAAGATGGAATTCTCTCTCCTCTCCACCGAAGAGAAAATAATGTCGATCGTCACCCACGCGGTACGTAGCCAGACAGACCTTAACTTGTATCTCAGCTTCGTCACCGTTTGTGTAAGGAAAATCTCGCCAGGACGCAGCACTAGGAACGTTCATACCACTGAGAGTCGGCAAGTGCCGCCCCCCAACCGCCGTTGCCTAAACTATCAATTTTTCCTATCCACGGGTAGAGCGCAGCACTAATTACTGCCTTAAATTTCGTACTGCCAATAACGTCAAAACTGCCAATAAAATGACTGAACTAGCGCTGAATCTTTTGACTCAGCACAATTGTATAATGATAACACATAATAATTATTTACTTGGTATTCTATTAAAAGAATAACTCCACTTGCTGCACACAAAAAATAACATCATTATCATGATAATAATATAACATGATACAATTAATAACAGGTACATTTGTGTGACCTAAGTCATGTAACACTTACTCATTCTCCTCTCCTTTAAAACATCAATTATTATGAAACAGTCTAAATTAGTTTTTACATTAGTTGTCAATGTCTGTTGTTTACACCTTTCACTGAACTTTGAGGTTTATATTTATTAACATTATTAATTTCTTTTCTATCTACCTTGTATTCTTATTTCATTTATGCAATTATGGGTTGGGTTTCTGACCTTTTACAAGTGTGGATAATTAATATTTTTATTCTATTTTAAATCTTATAAGTTGATTTATGTAACGTAGGGGACCGTATTTTCGTTACGTTACAATATGCATAAATAAAGACCTATCGAGTAGTAATATTTTCCATAAATTAAAGAAGTAAATATATGAGTTTTTATAAAGAAAGTTTTATGACCCTGAAGAAAAGTAATGAAATCAGACAGGTTTTTGCATGCTAAATTTTGTCCGTAGACAATATTTTACAAGAAGAACGTTATCTGTACTTAAGCCGCAAGGAAAGGGAATATTACAGCCAATGAACGCTCGAGAAATTGGCTAAAACCTTTGTCGATTCTCTATTCCGTATCGGTCAGACAATCTCTCTCAGAACTTGATAACGCATGGTCGTACTGCTAGTAGATTGGTATACGAAAGCGTAAGAACGCAAGTCTGAAAGTTTGCGAGTTCATTATTTAATAGTGATAATCCGGTAAAGTACAAGATTGTCCGCATAGGCATTAAAAAAGAACTTGAAGAAACTCAATGTGCATATTTAATACACAAAATAAATTACAGTTAAAAATTAATTAACTACAATTTGTATTTATTAAAAACACTTATAAACTAAGGGACAAAGAACTCATATAAGTAAAATAAAAATTTATGTAGTAGAATATAAGAGAAAATTATTTAAAAATTGTAAAAAAGATCAACAGAGACAATATAATTAGTTTTATTTCGTTGTCATATAAAGTATTCCTGCAATTTGAAATAATTATTAATAAATCCGAAAAGCAATACATTACACGATAGAACTGATAGAACTTATTTTATGCGACCCCCGTACATCGCAATACATTACAACCTTGTGAGGGTTTTGGCCTCCCGTATACAGACAACCATTCCTTTGTATACTCTGCAACTTTTCTGCAGTTAGAAATTTTCATTATTCTCAAGTCGTCTACTAACTGCCACCCATCTCTTCTTCACTTCTTCTCCTTCTAGTTTCATACGGTTCCAACCGGAAGGCATGCCCTATCTGTCTTATAAATCTAACTATATCTTCATTATTTATTTTGATGTTTAACTTCAAGTTCATCTTAAGCCACCACCAATCGTCCTGTTCGTGGACCTGTTCAAACATTTTATCTATATTTTTGTCCAAAGGTTTACAACTTCTTCGTCTCTTTTACGTAGTGTCCGTAAGTTACAATAGATCATAGTTCTATACTTAAAGCCTGTACATAAAACCTATGGTATGCCGTGTCTTCTGGCAAAGAAGCTCAGAACTCAGAATTACAGTTGGGGATAAACAGCTGCTTTGGCTCCCTCCCGTTCCGCTCCTCCCTCCACTAACCAAAGTCCGTAATGGGCTATCGCGTTAGACGTTAATGCTTTTTGCATATTATGAACCGCATAATTTTATCCACATTTTGTCCGTACCGTGGACATAAGAATGTCGAAATTTAATTAATTGTTATATATTAAATTAATTTAGTGGCTGTAGCATTTACACTTCTACATACAGTTCCGTGTAATATTTCCACAAGGAGCTAGTGTTTTTATTCTAACTGAATACGCTTGAGGTGAAGGCCTAAGACGTGAGGCAAAATGTTACAAACACTGTAGACAGCATGACGACGCAGGTTTTCGCTTTACGACGGACAATTACTTAACAGCATAAGTAACAAAGTCCAATCAGTCAGTTAATTCACGAGTTTTACGAGCCGTGAAGGTGACTCAGTACATGTGATTGATGGTTCAGTCAGTGACATTGACATTTACTAATTCTGTGTTAGTTACATAACCGGTGGCTGCAAACACATAACAAACTGATAGGCCTAATTTTATATCAGAGATCTACTAACTAATCGTCGCTTAATCGTAATAATAATTACTTACGACATTAATATGGAATTTTAAATGGGCAGCAAGTAGTAGTGTTGTCCAGCCGATCATATTGTGTTTTATAAATTGACACGTGTTAGCGATTGATTAGTTACAACATACATACATACATACATCCTCGGCAAAAATTTTATTAAACAATTAATAATAAAGATTTTTTAATTGTTTAGGCGTATGTTCAAGGAAACGTTTAAGAAAACCCCACCCCGTTTGACCGATGTACAAACAGTTACAGTCATTACGTGACAGTTTATAGACACCTGTTTTCTTTTCTAAAGGCGTATGTTTATTCCGTGTAAGTGTTTTAAATATACTATTATTTGTTCTAAATGTTATAATAATTATAATTAAACAGTGATAGATGTTCCTTGTTTGTTTCTTATAAAAGGCCACTCTGCTTAAACATAGGAGACGATGCACCCAACATACTAATCCGCTGCAACGCGCCAACACGTCAATGCAGTTAGCACCAGTGTTTAGAGCGAACCAATGACACGCGGTCAGGTCTAGAGGGATAACGTCGCACAATATAACTAGTGGTACACGCCAAGAACACCTCCCTAGACGAATCGACTCCTTGCATTCGAAGAGAAAACATCATTTACAGTGAACAACGCAGAAGAGGACCGCCTCGACCTTAAGAATCTGCAATGAAGAGGCCTTCTACTCAAGCCACCGCGGCAGTTAAGAAGAAGCCGCCGGACCAGAACTCACCTCCTCGCCAGCGACAACATCAAGCTGCAGCGATGGATGTCGACCAGCCGCCTTGGCTGCAAGACGAGGACACAACACGCACAACTGGGACCTGCCGCACAGTGCCGGTAAGTCGAGTAGGTAGCGCTGCCCAGCGGAATCCGGGGAGACCGAGAGTAGGACTTACGAAGATGCGGGCTGCGCCGCCACTGTGACAGTGTCACAGTTCGGCCCCCGGATACCCGCTGGACAAAGAGCTGAGTTAGTCAGCATTGGCCCCGCTGATAGTGTCCCTGAAGCACTGTGCGGCAGCGACGAGCCCCCCGGCCGGCCACTTGGGCCAGTCGGGAACCCTACGACTCGCGCGGGAAGCCCTGCTCAGCCCGCGCAAGTACGTGATAATAATCGGTCCTTGTTAGGGCCGATCAAGCCCGTAAAGGCCGGACCTTTCGGCTGCACGGCCGCTAGTAGGCCAGGCAGCCCTAATCCTCTGCCGGAGTCTGACTCCCCAGACATGGAGACCTCGGCTTCCACTGACTGGGTGGTAGTAGGGCACAGTGGCAAGCCGAGGAAGTCTCCCTCCCTGGCTTCCCTGAGTTCGGCTACGGACTCGGCGGCATTCCAAGCCTCGCTGAGGTTGCGCCTAGCCGCACCTCCGAAGGAAGGATCCCGCCGGTGCTCATCACGAACGTCAGGGACATTATCGGCTTTAGTCGCCGACTCCGCAAGGTCGTTGCGTTGGCAGATAACGCTTCTGTCAAACTCCTAGCGAGTGAGACTGTGCGCGTTGCCTGCCGCAGCGCATCCGAGCACTTCGGAGTAATCCAGTGGCTGGAACGAGAATCGTTCCAGTTCCACACTTATACCCTAAACCGAACCAAGCCTGTAGCCCTCGTCCTTCGGGGCCTGGACATACAGGCGGATCCGCAGGTCGTCCTTGACGAACTGTACGACCCGGGCTACAAGGTTGTGGGAGCCTCTCGGCTGTACACTACTTATGGCTCGCGTCGACCACTTCCCCTAATCAGACTCCTGGTGGAGAAGGGCGACTCCACCCAGGCTCTTTTAGAGTTGAAACGGCTTTTCGGGCTCTGCGTTAGCGTAGAGCCCTGCCGTCAGACCGGGCGACTTTCCCAGTGGCACAGGTGTCAGCGATTCGGCCACAGCAGCTTCGGCTGTCGGAACGCGCCGACCTGCGTCCGCTGTGGTAACGACCACCTCGCGCAGGCCTGCGCTGTTCCTGACAACCACAGATATTGCATCAACTGTGGCGGCGCCCATGCTGCTAATAACAGGCGCTGCCCAGTGTACAAAGAGCAGCTGGACAAACTAGCAAAACCTGTCCAGCCTAAGCCTCGACAAGTTGTTGCCCAACCAGTAAAGACGGCCAAAGCCGCTGAACCTGTGGTCCGGAAACCAGCCCCTAGGTCTGCTCCGGTTCCGAAACCTCAAAGTGCAGTGAGCCCGAGCGAAGCTCCAAAGGCCAAACCCAAAGCCGCGCCCCCGGAACCGGAACGCGAGGTACCCCCCCTACGCTCTAGTCCCGTTGCCGGATGATAAGGAGGAAATTGATCCTCCACTGCCGCCGCCGCCCAAGCCTAGATACCCCAGATCAGGCAAAAAAGGTAAAACTCAGGCCAAGAACACGGGCCAGCCAAAGTTACCTGCCACTGGACCCAAGCCTGTCCACCAAAAGTCAGAGCGACCTCCAGAACCTGCCCCCAAGGCTTCCACCGCCTCGCCCCGCCGCAGCTATGCAGCTGCCGCCAAGGGTTCTCCCCAGGCCTCATCTACCGATGATCTCGCCGTCTGGCAAGCTACGACTTGCAGAAAGTAGCCCAAACTTTCCGCAAAATTAAGGAACGCTTGGCATCAGCCTCGCCCCAGGACAAATTCCTCCTCTTGGTGGAAGCCTGCCGTACTATTGGTCTGTTATGAACGGACAACCACGGCAATCCCTCAAGCGAGACCTCGAGCTCGTGGCGTGGAACGCCAACGGCCTCGCTTCCCGGCATTCTGAGCTCTTCGAGTTCGTTTCCCGACAGAAGTCCGATGTGCTTCTTCTTGGTGGGACGCATCTGACCCCGCATCGTCGTTTCCGATTACCCAACTACGTGTGCTACCGGGATGACCGGTCGGGTCGCGCAGGAGGGGGCACAGCCATCGCGGTGAAGGCGAGTCTTCGCCATCACCGCGTTGTCCTGCCTCAGCGGCAGAACCTCGAGTGCACCGCGGTTGAGCTCCATGGTGCTCTCGGCGGTCTACTCGTGGTTTCCGCTTACAAACCTCCACAAACGGAGCTCCTGTCGAACGATCTGGAGGCCGTCTTTGGCGCACACAGAAGGGTAGTCCTGGCGGGCGACCTGAACTGTAAGCACCCTGATTGGGGGAGCCGCTTGGTGAACCCAAACGGGGCCCGCTTACGCAGGTATGCTGATGCGGCTCGGGTCACAGTCATGGGTCCTACCGGGCCTACGTACTATCCCTCGAGGGCTAACTCCCGCCCTGATGTACTGGACATTGCCGCGGTCAGGGGCGTTTATTGCCCGGTCCACGTCTCCGTCATTTCGGAACTGTCCTCGGACCATTGTCCCATCAGTGTGGTAATATTCTCGCGCAAACCCAAGCGGCCTCGGCCGCTTAAAGTAGGCCCCGTCGAGGTGCCCTGGACCAACAGCGTCAAGTACCTCGGGCTCCACGTGGACTCCCGACTCACCTGGCGAACCCATACACAGTACATCCGACAACGCGCTTCGGCGCAACTCAGTAGACTCTGGCCCGTGCTATCTAATCCGGCAATGACCCCCCCGGCTAGGTAAGATCAACTCGTACGTGTTGCCCGTGATTACCTACGCCTGTCCTGTTTGGGGATACCTGGCTCGTGGTCACAGAACAACGCTCCAGCGCGTACTCGACCGGGGACTGAAACTTGCGTGCAAAGTCCCCCGGAGGTACTCTTCTCGACTTTTGAGGAGAGGACTCGGTGTCCGCTCTCTTGATGACACCGTGAGACGCCTGGCGCGTAGATTCTATGTTCGTTCCGACAGAGTGACCCAGAATTCCCTCATTGCCGGACTTGGTAAATACACCCCGCGACCAGGTGAGTCCTGGAAGCGACCTCGTTTATTAGTCCCGGTGGTATAATCCACCAATCGCAGGTCGTTTCAGACCCCCCACAATTAGGTAAAAACATATAAAAAGAACTCAAACTGACCCAGTGGCAGGAGTCCTTTCTGAGACTCAGGACACTGCACTACTCGCGACCCCCAGTTGTGTGAACACCTCGCTCTTGAGAAAAGCTCAGAGGAGAAAATGCAGAAACGTCGAACAGACAAGGAAAACCGGTGCATCAAGTCCTAAAATTATAAATTTTGTATCTATATATAAATATAGTACATACGAAATACAAACGTATTTTACTTCCATATTCCTTAAGGAATGGAAGTATGGTGATGGCAAAAAAAATCGTGTTCGAGATTATTGCAGATTCTGATTCTACTACACTCAAAACATGAAAAAAAGTCGTTTTCCGAAAAGTGTCTGTGTGTGTGTCTGTGTGTCTGTCTGTCTGTCTGTGTGTCTGTCTGTGTGTGTGTCTGTAGATTTTTTTTCTATGGCAAACGATAACTGCCGCAAATTCAAACAGAATCAAATAATTTTTTGCATGCAGCCCTGATTTGCAGAGTACTCGCGACCTATTGTTTTTGGTGAAGATCGGTTGAGTGAAAGGGGTAGTTTACCTGCAACGGTTTTTTTTTAGCAAGGGTAATTTTGTTTGTTTGGCAAACGATAACAGCCGCAAATTCAAACAGAATCAAATAATGTTTCGCATACAGCCCTGAATTGTAGAGGTCTCAAGATCTGTTGATTTTGGTGAAGATCGGTTAAGGGAAAGGGGTAGTTTACCTGTAACGTTTTATGTTTTAACAAGGGTATTTCCTATGGCAAACGATAACAGCCGCAAATTCAAACAGAATCAAAAGATTATTTGCATACAGCCCTAAATTGTAGAGTTCTCAAGACCTATTGTTTTTGGTGAAGATCGGTTGAGGGAAAGGGGTAGTTTACCTGCAACGTTTTTTTAACAAGGGTATTTTCTATGGCAAACGATAACAGCCGCAAATTCAAACAGAATCAAATAATGTTTTGCATACAGCCCTGATTTGTAGAGTACTCAAGACCTATTGTTTTTGGTGAAGATCGGTTGAGGGAAAGGGGTAGTTTACCTGCAACGTTTTTTTAACAAGGGTATTTTCTATGGCAAACGATAACAGCCGCAAATTCAAACAGAATCAAATAATTTTTTGCATACATCCCTAAATTGTAGAGGTCTCAATGACTTCCGATTTTGGTGAAGATCGGTTAAGGGGAAGGGGTAGTTTACCTGCAACCTTTTACGTTTTAACAAGAGTAAGGTACTTGAAAATTTATTTAAACTTTTTGAAACAATGGTAATTGTTAAAAATAAAATAATTTTGTTGCCAGGCAATAAAATTATAATTTTTTCATTTTAATGTAATATAATATTTTTCATTTAATACAGCAATAAAAAGGCAGGTAAGACACAGCCTGGCTGTTTGGCTGAAAATGATTTTAAATATAAATCTTAGAATATGGAAGTCATGTATGGTTCTCCATACCGATATTTACATATGTGGTATATAATACGTTATTACCGTGTGGCTATAAAATGATTATAATTACTATAATAAGAATATAACTAGTATGCTCCCTGAACTACAGTACTCGCTCACTATTTTGAATGAAGTACTTTTATTATTACACAAATTTAGATTTTAGATAATTTTTCAATTATGGGAAAAATGAGAAAATCCCGATGTTATAATTTCTTTAGTAACATAACAATTGTGGAGCACACAACCATAAATGCTAAAAATTAGAAACATACAGATTTTAGTTACATCCCCATTTAGTCTTGATTTCCTGCTCGGTTTTCACAATTTTTTCAAATTTTTGGTCTCGGTTGTGCGTTAAAAAATTTTGTAATTTCCAAAACTTAACATTACATTCAGATGTTAGTTAAAATTCTCTTTGATTTGATTACCCCATGGGCTCTAACATACAAAATTTTGAAAGTTTTAAAAATGAACACTGTATTCAGATTGTGGTTTAAATTACATTTACATAATACCTCGCATGAGCTTTTGCAAAATTTTTTTGCAATTTAGACCCCCACCTTTTTGTCTTCTTCCTCCATGTTTTTGGAGTGATAAATTAAAAAAAAAAAACAATAGCGTTCCGTACGATAAAAGTACGGACATGCACAACAAATTTTACGAAAATCGGTTGATGAGTTTAAATGTTATCGTGGGACATAAGCCTACATAAAATAGATAGACAAACAAATGGCAAACGGTCAAGTCAAAACTGAGAACTCGCTTCGCTTTTTTAATAATAATTATGATGATCTATATAATAATTATAACAGTGTAATTTAACTTGTAAGGGGTTTTACTTTTACTTTTAATTATAATAAAATCATTTTAGCATAAGATACTGGCATTTTTCTAGGTATACATCTAGTGCCGTAACTACTATGCAGCTTAAACCTAATTGGCATCTTGCCCATTAGTAAGGATGACTCGTTGGTTTTCATGTACACTCCATATCACTATTAAAACGTAGCAACTACAGCCTCGTATAAGCAGTAAACATAACTTCCGTTCGTCTTTAACTACAAATAACACCCAGGTAGCCACACTAATACAGTATGTTTTTCGCTTATTGAGAAAGCATTTTAGCGTCGAGATCGACAGTCCTTTATTAAAAACATAATTGCCAACCAGCAAGTGCTCATTTGTTCCGACTCTCCTTAGACCTGTGACAGACCAAGAGAAGGAAGGAATTGTAGGAGCCGGCAAAAGCCCGTTTCAACGGTGGTGTCAAAGCGTCTGCAATACGACTGGTGAAGCCGCGAGTCACTTCAAGCATTATAAAGAAGTGAGTTCATCAAGCAAGAAATTCAACGAGTTCATCAGATTCACTGATGTCTAGGCAGCCACAGAGACGGACTATCGCAATGGTAGACGTTACCGAAGAGCAAGAGTATGATGAAAAACTAACAAATATATCACGACCGTAACACACGGGAAACCAGAAGAAAACGAAGACCAACACATTAAAGAAAGCTACCATCAGCTTAAACGGATTGGTTTATAGGCCCTATAACTACGTCTTTGGACATGGATGAAATTGCAACCATTAGTCGGGAGACACAAGATAATCTCCTCACGGCGACTCCTGAATAACCTTCATGAAACAGCTGACATTCTAACAGATTTATTTTATCTGTTTACATTGCCAAGTCTTGTTTATCGTAACCGGGTAGTGACAGAAACAGATCACATCCTTAAAGAGCTGCTCAGTCTTTTAACATCTTCTATCCGACTGGTTCCTCAGCGGCAAAACCAAAAGATATAGACAGTACTTTACTCTCCTCACGGCTAAACTTCAGTTTCATAAGTGTTATTGTTTTGTCTGTGACATGATGTGTTGATTTTTTACTTTTATTTATTTTATTTTATTACTCATTTAACTTTTAATATCATATACATTTTTTATAAGGTTTGAATAATTTTTGCTATAATATTTATTTTAATAAGCTTCTTTTTCAACATTAAGTTTAAAATAAAGGTAAAGATTATCAATATTAAGTTTAAAACCTTAATTATGTAATTTTTAAGATATTTCTATAATACCGATTAATTGTATGCATTTGTTTAAATTAATATCGGAGTTTCCAACCGATCTGAGTATGATTGAAAGTGAATACCCATAGAATGAGTATAATTATTACGTAAAAACCACGTTAGAGACGTCAAGTAGTATACTTTAGTTGACATTAATTGATCGTATTTTACAGCGTATGCAATTAATATTTTATGTAACTAAGCGTGGACATGAAACCGCGACTTGTCAGTAAAAATTTCTGCGCACACGTAACAGTCGATGCTGGCAGAGTTGAATAACAGTGAATGAAAAAGGCTGGACGTTTGCCAAACCTCTATGTAACGACGTATTACATATGGAAATATTTACTGCCCTTGGCCTAGCAGTGCCATCTGAATCTCCTCGTCACGCAAACGTATTTTTAATTACGATAATCGAACCGTTCAATGATGAAACGCACATCCTTCTGACAAATTACTACGTTATTCATAATTTTGAAATCAAACCGTGTGTAATTATTATGTTATTTTTTTTTAATTAGTAAGGTAATATTTCTTTGTGTACGAACAGACGATCTCTCCGTCGAGTTGGGAAATTCGATAAATCTCGTTATTAATAGACATGGGTACAGGTATTCTGTTTGGCCGGCCACGAAGTTATTTAGAAATAAATGACTTTACGTACGTTTACAGAAACAGACGTTGGAGGAAGTTATGACAAATGAGCCATCGTTTGGAAAGTATATTTTGGAATGTCTGTTAGCTAATGGCGGTCGTACGTCTTGTTTTGTATTGAGATAATTGGGCGCGGACATGTTTGGAATGCTGTCACGCGAGTTATTGTACACTGGTAAAAAAACAAAATTAGTTATCATCTGTACGTCGAACACTTTAACGCGCGTTAGTTGAAGCACAGATAATAGAGCGTCTGTGAAATTACAAACACGTCTGGTGTAGAACGAAATGAGATACAGCGGAGCGTTAAAAATTAACGTGTATGACCCTGTACCTGTAATTACTTTTTCTGTTTCTTATATTATGTGTAACGATTACTGGACGCTCTACTGGGTCAAACTTGACGCTGCCTTCAGGCTTGTTCGAGTAGTGTAATTTAATGCCTCGCTTCTCTTTAACACCACCCGTTCGTCCGAGTCGGAAGCGTAGGCGTTGAAATAAAAGTATGCGCACCGTTCTAGGCAATTAATTTAAACCACTCAAAATGTTGTTGAAAGAAGAGTGGAAACGGGCACCCAAACCATTTGAGTGGAACGGATTGATTAATGTATTAGTAATTTTAGTATTCATTATTGCGTTGTATACTGTAATTTTATTGCGTTTTCATACTGTTAAAATTTATTTGATTTATTTACTGTTAAGATTTGTCAATTTCAAATACGGTTTTTTATAATTAATTTATGAACAGAACAATTCACACATTGTCATAAGCCTAACACAAATGTACCACTTGAATTCCAAGTGGCTCCTTGATGCTTTAACCACACGCCAACCGTCGGGGTTAATAAATGAAATTATAATAAATTCTAGCTGTTTTGTTGTTAAATTGTGATACCGGGCTGTTTGGCCGTGGTCCAGTGCTAAAATCTCTAGCAAATCTCTAATTCTAAGTCTATCTAGCTGTTTTTGTTAATGTTTCATTATTTCCCTGTCCCTTTTTTTTTGTTTTCGTAAGAATTCTCATACCGCCTGCTGAGTGCCTAACTATACGCTGTCCAGGCAGTGAAGGCGGCTGGAGGGTTAGGAGACCCTCACACACACACACACACTGACAGGCCGCCTAACAATAGACAGGGACAGGCCTTTGACCTGCGCTGCTGTCTTTTTAGTTACAGTCCACTACAGTAAATTAAATTTTATTGTCGTGCTTAAACTTTTAATTTTGATTGTTCCATTGAATTCAGACTGTAATTTCATTTAAAATAAGTCCAAACACGAAGTTTTTATGGCGATATTCAAATGTTTTACATTTATTTGTTTATTTTAAACTATTGTTAATTATTGTTAAACTTTAGAACACCATCTAAGCGACTATTATTAAAAATGATGATTATTAAAAACTAAGTTACTGATCATCTTATTTATTTTTCAAATATTTTTCTGTGACACTCCCTTTAATTTTTTTTTCCGATTCACCAATTGTGATACTCGATAAAGAGCAGATTGACGACCCACCTCTTTATTGTTATAATACTGAAAAAATTAATCAACATATGTAACAGATTTTAATATATAGATATAAAGATTATTTTCAAACCTCATATTTTTATTTCAAATAAACAATATATGAAATAATAGTTGTTATACGTTATCGAAATAATTGTTTGTCTTTTTACTAGCACGAACTTTTAAAAATGTTATTTATTATAAAAATATTATAATCCATGGACGAGACCTGGATCAATGAAAACACGAGAAAGGACACTGGTTGGACTGATGGCACTATCCAAGGAACTCTCGGCGGCCCTTTGGGTAAAGGCAAACGATTGATCATCTGTCATGCTGGTGGCTCCAACGGATGGCTCAACGGATGGAAGACAGGAGATTACCATGAAGACATGAATGCGACTGTTTTTGAATCATGGTTCTTCGATACATTACTGCCATCCATTCCTCAAGGAGCAACTATTGTTATGGACAATGCTCCGTATCATTCCAGGATTCTAAACAAACCACCGACATCGTCATCAACAAAAGCGGAAATGATCAGCTGGTTGAAAGCTCGAGGTGTCCCTTTCACAGATAACCTTCTTAAGGTGGAACTATATGCGTTAGTTCGATTACATAAGCCACCAACGCCTACCTATGTGATCGATAAAAAAGCATCTGAGTTGGGTTTCAAAGTAATTCGTCTACCGCCCTATCACTGTCATTACAACCCTATTGAAATGGTTTGGGCGAATCTAAAAAATTACGTAAAGGTTAGGAATACAACCTTTAAACTGGCAGATATTGAAAACCTATTTAGAGAATCTGTTGTCAACTTTACTTACGACATGTGGACTAAATACGTCGACCATGTACAGAAGTTTTGATGAAGACTGGAGGAACGAGGGGTTAAATGAAGCAAGTGTTCAGGAACTGATTGTAAACTTAGCACCTGATGACTCCGATGAGGATGAATATGACGACACCACTGATGAAGACGATTTTGGTTGTGCACCTATAGTATAAAGTTGCACTCAACCCAAGCTACATTTAGCAAAACAACAAAATTGCTACATTTTGTAAATATTTTATTAGAATTTTGATTTTTAATTGTTGTAAATTTGCAAATATTGATAAACTTGTATATAACTTTTAATGCGGCCATCGGCAGTCTCAAGCCTGCAAAATAAGCATCAGAGTTTTGAACGCAGAGAGAAAGTTAATTTTAAAATTCCGAGTATATACTTAGTTGAATTTTGAGCTCGAGTTTAAAGCCTTGTATAAAAAAAGTAAAGTAGCCTAACTATTTAGAATTAATTTGACGTGTAGTATAAAAATATACTAAAAGTAATGCATCCGCTACGATGAATATACAAAAAGCCAGCGAGATCGCCCGCTGGCAGTTCTCAGTGTCATTTGACGGGCCGATTTAATCGGCCGCTAGCAGTTCCAACAATGAACCATAGGGCCATTTAACCGGCTTCTGGCATCCAAAGGGAGTGTATCAGAAAAATAGTTGAAAAGTAAATTAAATGATCAGAATCTTAGTTTTTAATAATAACATTTTTTTAATAACAGTCGCGTAAATAATTCTCAGAAGTTTAGCAATCACAATATTTCAAAATAAACAAATAAGAGTAAAACATTTGAAAATCGTCGTACAAACTTCGTGTTTGGACTTATTTTAAATGAAATCACAGTCTGAATTAAATGGAACGACCAAAACTATAAGATTAAGCAGAATAACAAAATTTAATTTATTATAGTAAACTGTATTTAAAAAGACAGAAGCACAGGTCAAGTGCCGTCCCCCGTCTATTGTTAGGCGGCCTGCCAGTGTGCGTGCGTGAGCCAAGGGTCTCCTAACCCTCCAGCCGCCTTCACTGCCTGGATAGCGTATAGTATTCAGTCTCAATCTTAAAAAGGTGATGGAACATCAAAATATTTGGCGACAGTTCTACTGAAAAAATTACAAAGAGACCATAAAAGTGACGTAGCTAGTACTTTGATATTCCCATAGACGTATTCGTTTAAAACTTCGACGCTGGAGCAAGCAAAAGATTCAAAACCTGAAAATTATAGATGGACAGATGTAATCTGAGAAAGAGTCATGGTTGGAACGGAAAACGACTGCTTCCGTATTACGAGAACTGCAGACATAAGTAGGTCGCTAAAATACATTTATAAATTAATAAATTACCTTACATCCGTCGTGTGACTTTGTTTTATATTTGGAATTACGCGTTTCGGAACATATGTTCAATTATCAGATTCTTCACTCAGTTGAGATCGTCAAATGTTAAAATCACATACTCAGTTGTTAAAAACACACGTCAGTATAGGTGCGCACCTTATGAAGGCTGACCGGATACTGAAGTTGTCTACGTATGTTTTTGAAAGTTCAAGGCTGTATCGTACAGCGGGTTCGATTTAAAGTTCAGATGGTCAGTCAATATGAAATCCCGACTGTGTGTGTGTTATTGTATGCTTTGCAAATTTTGAACTCCTCTAAAGCGTTCATGTACTGGCCTTTATTACAAATGTGTAAGATGTGAAGTCTGTGTAAGTATGATTGCTTGAAATTAAATGTCGCGCATAGTTTGATTTTATGTTATTAAGTGAAGTCCGATTTTTTAAATTATGTTTTGGTGTGTGTTCGTTAAATCTCTTTAGGAAACCCTTCCCAGTTGGCCAATATAAAAACAATCGCAATCATCACACAACAATTTATATACACCTGTTTTCTTTTCTAATGGTGTGACACTTCAGTACTGGCGGAGTATATTGTTATTTGTCTTGAAAATTGTCGTGATGTTAATTTTACTTAACGAAAATTTTAGGAACATCCGGACCAAGAATGGAAATCAAAATTTTGAAAAAATTTTAAAACCCTACGGGGAACTTTGCATTACGAGAAGTTTTATTTAAATACGAACTTTAATATCTTTAACAAATCTGGCAAAATTTATACCTGTCAACACCCTTTGCAAATTCAGGACCGCCTTCAAAAAGTTTTTTGTTTACAAGAATCTACATAATTGTTATCAGTTATGTATATTTGTGAAAAGTGTTAAATATAAGCATATAAGTATATATATATATATATATATTACATTTAATATTTATAATTAAATTTACCTCAAGATGTTATTTTCCCTTTTTGGAATATGTTTCGAGAGTTCCTGTTCTCTCATCCTCAGCCTTTGTGATCCTGTGTGTAATTACAAAGGCTGAGGATGAGAGAACAGGAACTCTCGAAACATATTCCAAAAAGAAAAATAACATCTTGAGTTAAATTTAATTATAAATATTAAATGTATTATATACATCAAGAAACGGACTGTAGCAGAAAGTGATTGAATAATAAAACCATACAAGGTAAATAAGCCTACAGTGAAAGGGGAAAAAAACGAAAAGTGAGGTTATAAGACACAGGATCACAAAGGCTGAGGATGAGAGAACAGGAACTCTCGAAACATATTCCAAAAAGGAAAAATAACATCTTGAGGTAAATTTAATTATAAATATTAAATGTATTATATACATCACGAAACGGACTGTAGCAGAAAGTGATTGAAAATATATATATATATATGGAAACATACATAAAATTAAAAGCCAGTACTAAATTATTTGAAACTTTACTCACAGGTTCAAAATCAAAATATATTAAGTTGATTTTATCTAATAATAAATATATTTCCTTCAAAATAGTGAGACAGTTCTGCGGCTCAGGAAGGTTCGCAATTAGTTATTAAAATTGGGAAGGATAACACTAGAGAATTTGGATGATTGTTTTTTATTTTAGAGCAGTATTACAGGGGATAAAGGACGAATCAAAAATTACATTAAAAGCCGAATAACGAAAGCAAAATTTATTTTTCAAAGTGAAATTTTGTTACTGGCAAATATTGGATCAGGAGTTAGGAAAAACATTTCATGTAGTTGTATGCTTTGGAGGATCGCGGTATACGGATGGGCACCTGGACGTTAGGTAAGGCTGTCAGACGAAATAGTATAACTATTACAAACGTGCGCTACGGAAGACTGTTAGAAAACAAAGTGGGCAGACAAAGTAAGAAATGAGCGTATTCTGGATATAAAGGAGAAAGGAGTTTTGAGGTGAACTGCAAACGAGAGAACGAGAGAAATTATGGAGCACTGGTTAATACATTCAGTATTAAAGTCTTTGATGATGAATGATGCATTGCAGGGGAGGAATTGCAAGGAAATGGGGTACCTGTGGCAGTTCGTTGAGGATGTGGGATGTTGTACTTCGTATTCGAAGATGTAGAGATTGGCTCAGGACAGGAGGAACTGCAAGACGCATTAAACGATTCAGGCGACTAACGACAGGAAAAGAGAGAGAGAGAGAGAGAGAGAGAGAGAGAGAGAGAGAGAGAGAGAGAGAGAGAGAGAGAGAGAGAGAGAGAGAGAGAGAGAGAGAGAGAGAGAGAGAGAGAGAGAGAGAGAGAGAGAGGGAGAGAGAGGGAGAGAGAGAGGAGGGGTGGAGACAGACAGACAGAGGAAAACTAGAGGCAGGTCAGCAAAACTCCAGCAGTGCCATGGCGGGTAGACTTAGGATGCAACGAAGTATTGTACTTAGCTTGGAATACATACGTCTAAAATTAACAAGATGGTAGACAAAACTAAAAATACAAGGAAACCTTCACGATGATTACAGGCCAATAATAAGATACAAGAAATAAAAATCATTTAGAAATAGTCTAGTTAATATTTTTGAAAACCAGAACCATCAAACCACTGAACAGTGTGTCTGTGGTCGCACGTGACTCGAGACCATGGTTCTGCAGTCCACAATTTTAGTACTTTTGTCACCGAGTAGAAAGTTTTTTTATTCGTCCATAATCATAACACGTAAAGCTTGTTCTTACTGAAAGTAGAATATCTCTTTACCAACCACGCAACTTAACCTTGAAATGAGCTACATATTTAAAAGGTTAAGACACAAAATATTTATTTCTCCAACAAAAATTATATATATTCGATGTAATAAAGATCATAATTATGCCGTTGCCAACGATAGCAGATAATTATCACGTTGTACGTTGTTGCTGTCAGTAGTAGTAGGTTTGATTATTATTCAAATCAACGTGGTAACAAAATTAGCCAAGAACAATAGGCGCGGTACCGTGTCATAATACCTACTGCTCGTATTATTTTAACAAGCGATGCCGGAAGTACTTTCAGTCCCACTCGATGTTACAGTTTTTACGTTTTGCATTTCTCATTATAATTGTTGATTGTTGTTTCGCTGAGACTCACTGATTCGGCTGTAACCACGCGTTTCCAACTTCCAGATTATAATCACATTGTAACGGTGTACGTATTTCAGGTAGGTGAAATTATTTTACAAAGTATTCGGAATATATTAATTGTAAAAAACCGTGTCAGTGGTTTTTTGTTACGTTTAAAAAGTTTTTCTCGAATTTAAAAAACAAAAAGTGCGCAGTAATGACTTATAAAATTTTTTAGTTTCGTTCGACCGAGACTTTTGAATTTTTTTGTACTATACTTAGACACTGGAGCTTACATTTTACGCTCCACGTGGTAATGAATGGGTTATAAAGTAACCATCACATGTCCACTTGGAACACTTTTAAATTGTTTAATTACTTAAGTTTGTTCTTTTTTACTGCGAGAAATAAAAGGCAAACAAAGAAATGCAAATTTCTTCTTTGTTATGTCAATGTGTTAGTACGATTGCTTTAACGGTCTCCTGTATCTGGTATTACAAAGTCCGCCAACCTGAGTGTAATCAGCCTACGTAATGTGGAACCACAACTACGCTTCAGCCAGCAACTATTGCCACCAGAATGGTATTGCTTGTCTAATTTTTACACGCTGATTCGAGCTGGACCTCAGACGGAAAGGCTATTAAGAAAATAATCCTCCGTTTACGGAAGGCAAACCAAATTATCACAGCGGTATTGTGGATTGTGGAGGAAATAACTCAGAGATTAAACAAAGGTCTTGCAAGACCATTTTCCTACTCGGATTACTATACGGCCACAAAGCCTAACCCTGCTTATGAAACATGCAACAGATTGTAAGCAACTGAGATGAGATTTATGAGGCAGCTTGCTGAAGAACAGGGAGAGACCGAAGAATACGACCTTTAGGAAAAGTTTTAGTCAGAATTAGCGTGGATACAGGTGAAAGGAAAGCATTGCAATGGTGTGGCCATATAACGAGGATAACAAAAGGAAACTAAAAGTCATCGTAGATGCACGCTGGCAAGGAGCAAGAGGACAAAGAAGAGTAAAATTGGAATTGGTGGAATTGAGAAGAGCCGACCACCAGAAGGGGAAAGAGCGCTACTAGAAGAGTATGCTTTGTCCAATATAGAAAGGAATTCAGAAAATGGTTGAAGGACCCTCAATACCGTGAAGACAAAAAGGAACGACGATTATGAAGAAGAGGAAGAAGAAGAAGAAGAAGAAGAAGAAGAAGAAGAAGAAGAAGAAGAAGAAGAAGAAGAAGAAGAAGAAGAAGAAGAATCTTAAAATTAATGTGCGTTTAAGGATGCCAATTAAAACGTGAATCTAATAATAACGGTAGGCCAGAAATATTGTAATGCCAATGATATTTCCGCTGAATGAAATTAAATTTTCGAATAAAATAAATGTGTTATATTGATTTATTGAAATTAAAAATGAAAAGAAGAGAGGAATAATTTCTACTATGTACATGATCTTTTTATCCTTGATCTCTTATCAAAAGATTTGATTCTTCTCCACTTTACCACGTTTACTAATTCCTTAGTCTCAGCTGTACCGCGGACGATGCCACTTCATAGAATGAATTTGCTAACTGCTATAATTTTTTATTGTTCGACTAAGCTTTTCGTCATTACTGACATCTTCAGGTCTTAAACAACGTCTATCAACTGTACGTTGTAGGCTTTTATACTTTAGGCCCCTCCCCTTATGTCATCGCCCCTCCTATTGGTTCTAGCTGCTACCGCTCTTCACGGGAACTTTGTCTACCTTTTTCCGTTAGGCATTTTTCTAACGTCCGTCAAATTGTTTTAAGAATCTCCGTTAATTTCTTCATTCTTGACTTATAATTTTTTTTGTAACCTTTTACATTTCGTCATTTTTTAGTGTGTTATTCTTATTATTTTAATTTATTGTTTAATATATAATAAAATATTTCTTCATTTGTAAAATCCACTTTTATATTCATTAATTTATTTTTATCTTCTTTTTTAACTTTAAGTATTTCTAGTTCTTCTATTAATTTTCTTTTTTGCGGATTGTTTTCTATTTTGATTATTTCCATATTTTCATTGGGATTTATGAATTTATGGCCTGATTCGTTGAAATGTCTTGCATATAGTGAGTTCGTTACTCTAACCCCTTCTCCTTTTGCGTGTTCATTCATTCTAATTTTAAATTTTCTTCCAGTTTCGCCCAGATATATCTTATTACATTCCCCACATTTTAATTTGTATACGCCGCTTTTTTCTGTTAATGGAATTTCTTCTGTTTTATCATTTTTTATATATTCGAATACATTTTTCGTTTTCTTTATTCCTATCTGTATTTCATATTTTTCGAAACATTTTTGTAACATTTTTGTTTGATATCCTATGTATGTTATTGCTCCTTTATATTTCTTTTCTTCATTTGTTTTTTCTTTTTTGTTATTTTCTATTTCTTTATTTTCCTCTATTTTCTTAACTATTCTGTTAATTATTTTAGGGTTGTAATTATTATTTTTTGCTATTTGTTGTATTTTCTTTAATTCTTTTTGTTTGAGTTCTTCATTTTCTAGATAATTTATAGCTCTATAGCAAAATGAATTTAATGCTGCCATTTTATAATTGACTGGATGATATGATTCTTTGTGGAATTATTAAATCTGAGTATGTTTCTTTCCTATATATATCGAATTTGAGTTTGTTATCTTCAATTTTTATATTGATATCCAGGAAATTAATTTCTAATCCTCCAATTCTTCTTGAAATTTTATTGTTTTTTCTATGTTATTTAGTTGTTCCGTAAATTTTTTAAATTCATTTACTTCACCTTCCCAAACTATTAGTATGTCATCTACATACCTGATCCATTTTTTAATTCTTCTTTCTTTATCTATATCTTTTAAAATTTTGATTTCAAAGCTATTCATGAATATCTCTGCCATTAATGGTGAAAGCGGTGATCCCATTGGTAATCCATTTTCTTGTATGTAAAATTTGTTATTAAATCTGAAGTAGTTCTGGCTTAGGCATAATTCTAATCCTTCTATTATTTCGTTTTTCCATTCTACATTACTTAATTTGTTTTTCTTTATTATTTCTACTGTTTTTGCTATTGGTATGTTGGTGTACATATCTTTTATATCTAATGACATTAATTTTGTCTTATTTGTTATGGTAATTTCTTTTAATCTTTCTATTACCTTTTTACTATTTTCTATGCTGTGGATTTCTTCTTTTTCATATGCCATTTTGATTCTTTTACTTATTTCTTTTGATATTTTGTATGTTGGCGAATTTATAAATGATACTATAGGTCTTAATGGCATTTCTTTTTTATGTAACTTAATTTGACATCTAAATTTTGGAGCTTCAGGATTATGTTCTATTTTTTGTTTCTTTTGCCATTCTGTTAAATATGTTGTCTTTTTTATCAATTTCTTTGTTTGTGCTTGAAATTTACTTGTGTAATCATATTTTATTTCTTTATATGGTCCTTTTTGTATAAATTGTTCTGCTTTTTCGATATAATCTCTTTTGTTCATTACCACTGCTGTATTACCTTTATCGGCTTTTATAACTATCAAATTGTTCTCCGTGATTTTCTTTTTTAATTCTCTTATATTTCTTTTTATTTGTGTTTCGTTTTTATTTCTTACATTTTTGTTTTTCTTACATATTTTTTCTACTATTTCTTTTACTTCACTTCTTTATTGTTTTTTAGTTTCTTCATTTTTTATTTTATCGATTATTTCTTCACATTCTATTATTGTATTTTCTTTATCTATGTTTGTTTTTGTTGCATATTTTAAACTTTTCCCTAATAATTTATGTTCATTTTCTGTAAACTTTGTTTCTGTTAAATTTAATACTTTTTCAGCAAATTTTATTTCTTTATCTTTTTCTTTATTTTTATTTCTTGTTCCTTCTATTAATTCCTTGAGTTTCTTATTTAATCTTTCTTCCATTTTTCTTATTTTCTTTTCTATGTATTTTTCACCAAACTCTTTTCTCATTTCTTCTATTTCTATATAATTGTAACTTGTATATAATTTTTGATGTAATTGATACATTTCTTTGTTATGTTTATTTATTTTACTGTATAAGTTCTTAATTTCAAGTTTTATCCATATTTTTTCCGCCATGTTTTTCACTTGGTTTGCTACTTTGCTTTTGTTATTAATTTTAATTTTTGCGTATTTTGGAGTTATTTTATTAATTAAACACTGTTTATTAAACCAAATTTTCCCTAGCGTTTTTTTCAATTTTGCTTTAATTTTTAAATACTTAAAAAATTCCCTTACATTTTTATATTTATCTGCTTGCAATTCGCATATTTCATTCTTCGTATTGTTTAAATTAGCAGCCATCCTTACTATTTCTTTTATGAATTTGCTAACTGCTATAATTTTTTATTGTTCGACTAAGCTTTTCGTCATTACTGACATCTTCAGGTCTTAAACAACGTCTATCAACTGTACGTTGTAGGCTTTTATACTTTAGGCCCCTCCCCTTATGTCATCGCCCCTCCTATTGGTTCTAGCTGCTACCGCTCTTCACGGGAACTTTGTCTACCTTTTTCCGTTAGGCATTTTTCTAACGTCCGTCAAATTGTTTTAAGAATCTCCCGTTAATTTCTTCATTCTTGACTTATAATTTTTTTTGTAACCTTTTACATTCGTCATTTTTTAGTGTGTTATTCTTATTATTTTAATTTATTGTTTAATATATAATAAAATATTTCTTCATTTGTAAAATCCACTTTTATATTCATTAATTTATTTTTATCTTCTTTTTTAACTTTAAGTATTTCTAGTTCTTCTATTAATTTTCTTTTTTGCGGATTGTTTTCTATTTTGATTATTTCCATATTTTCATTGGGATTTATGAATTTATGGCCTGATTCGTTGAAATGTCTTGCATATAGTGAGTTCGTTACTCTAACCCCTTCTCCTTTTGCGTGTTCATTCATTCTAATTTTAAATTTTCTTCCAGTTTCGCCCAGATATATCTTATTACATTCCCCACATTTTAATTTGTATACGCCGCTTTTTTCTGTTAATAGAATTTCTTCTGTTTTATCATTTTTTATATATTCGAATACATTTTTCGTTTTCTTTATTCTATCTGAATTTCATATTTTTCGAAACATTTTTGTAACATTTTTGTTTGATATCCTATGTATGTTATTGCTCCTTTATATTTCTTTTCTTCATTTGTTTTTTCATTTTTGTTAATAATAAGAATAACACACTAAAAAATGACGAAATGTAAAAGGTTACAAAAAAAATTATAAGTCAAGAATGAAGAAATTAACGGGAGATTCTTAAAACAATTTGACGGACGTTAGAAAAATGCCTAACGGAAAAAGGTAGACAAAGTTCCCGTGAAGAGCGGTAGCAGCTAGAACCAATAGGAGGGGCGATGACATAAGGGGTGGGGCCTAAAGTATAAAAGCCTACAACGTACAGTTGATAGACGTTGTTTAAGACCTGAAGATGTCAGTAATGACGAAAAGCTTAGTCGAACAATAAAAAATTATAGCAGTTAGCAAATTCATAAAAGAAATAGTAAGGATGGGTGCTAATTTAAACAATACGAAGAATGAAATATGCGAATTGCAAGCAGATAAATACAAAAATGTAAGGGAATTTTTTAAGTATTTAAAAATTAAAGCAAAATTGAAAAAAACGCTAGGGAAAATTTGGTTTAATAAACAGTGTTTAATTAATAAAATAACTCCAAAATACGCAAAAATTATAATTAATAACAAAAGCAAAGTAGCAAACCAAGTGAAAAACATGGCGGAAAAAATATGGATAAAACTTGAAATTAAGAACTTATACAGTAAAATAAATAAACATAACAAAGAAATGTATCAATTACATCAAAAATTATATACAAGTTACAATTATATAGAAATAGAAGAAATGAGAAAAGAGTTTGGTGAAAAATACATAGAAAAGAAATAAGAAAAATGGAAGAGAGATTAAATAAGAAACTCAAGGAATTAATAGAAGGAACAAGAAATAAAAAATAAAGAAAAAGATAAAGAAATAAAATTTGCTGAAAAAGTATTAAATTTAACAGAAACAAAGTTTACAGAAAATGAACATAAATTATTAGGGAAAAGTTTAAAATATGCAACAAAAACAAACATAGATAAAGAAAATACAATAATAGAATGTGAAGAAATAATCGATAAAATAAAAATGAAGAAACTAAAAAACAATAAAGAAGTGAAGTAAAAGAAATAGTAGAAAAAATATGTAAGAAAAACAAAAATGTAAGAAATAAAAACGAAACACAAATAAAAAGAAATATAAGAGAATTAAAAAAGAAAATCACGGAGAACAATTTGATAGTTATAAAAGCCGATAAAGGTAATACAGCAGTGGTAATGAACAAAAGAGATTATATCGAAAAAGCAGAACAATTTATACAAAAGGACCATATAAAGAAATAAAATATGATTACACAAGTAAATTTCAAGCACAAACAAAGAAATTGATAAAAAGACAACATATTTAACAGAATGGCAAAAGAAACAAAAAATAGAACATAATCCTGAAGCTCCAAAATTTAGATGTCAAATTAAGTTACATAAAAAAGAAATGCCATTAAGAAGACCTATAGTATCATTTATAAATTCGCCAACATACAAAATATCAAAAGAAATAAGTAAAAGAATCAAAATGGCATATGAAAAAGAAGAAATCCACAGCATAGAAAATAGTAAAAAGGTAATAGAAAGATTAAAAGAAATTACCATAACAAATAAGACAAAATTAATGTCATTAGATATAAAAGATATGTACACCAACATACCAATAGCAAAAACAGTAGAAATAATAAAGAAAAACAAATTAAGTAATGTAGAATGGAAAAACGAAATAATAGAAGGATTAGAATTATGCCTAAGCCAGAACTACTTCAGATTTAATAACAAATTTTACATACAAGAAAATGGATTACCAATGGGATCACCGCTTTCACCATTAATGGCAGAGATATTCATGAATAGCTTTGAAATCAAAATTTTAAAAGATATAGATAAAGAAAGAAGAATTAAAAAATGGATCAGGTATGTAGATGACATACTAATAGTTTGGGAAGGTGAAGTAAATGAATTTAAAAAATTTACGGAACAACTAAATAACATAGAAAAAACAATAAAATTTCAAGAAGAAATTGGAGGATTAGAAATTAATTTCCTGGATATCAATATAAAAATTGAAGATAACAAACTCAAATTCGATATATATAGGAAAGAAACATACTCAGATTTAATAATTCCACAAGAATCATATCATCCAGTCAATTATAAAATGGCAGCATTAAATTCATTTTGCTATAGAGCTATAAATTATCTAGAAAATGAAGAACTCAAACAAAAAGAATTAAAGAAAATACAACAAATAGCAAAAAATAATAATTACAACCCTAAAATAATTAACAGAATAGTTAAGAAAATAGAGGAAAATAAAGAAATAGAAAATAACAAAAAAGAAAAAACAAATGAAGAAAAGAAATATAAAGGAGCAATAACATACATAGGATATCAAACAAAAATGTTACAAAAATGTTTCGAAAAATATGAAATACAGATAGGAATAAAGAAAACGAAAAATGTATTCGAATATATAAAAAATGATAAAACAGAAGAAATTCCATTAACAGAAAAAAGCGGCGTATACAAATTAAAATGTGGGGAATGTAATAAGATATATCTGGGCGAAACTGGAAGAAAATTTAAAATTAGAATGAATGAACACGCAAAAGGAGAAGGGGTTAGAGTAACGAACTCACTATATGCAAGACATTTCAACGAATCAGGCCATAAATTCATAAATCCCAATGAAAATATGGAAATAATCAAAATAGAAAACAATCCGCAAAAAAGAAAATTAATAGAAGAACTAGAAATACTTAAAGTTAAAAAAGAAGATAAAAATAAATTAATGAATATAAAAGTGGATTTTACAAATGAAGAAATATTTTATTATATATTAAACAATAAATTAAAATAATAAGAATAACACACTAAAAAATGACGAAATGTAAAAGGTTACAAAAAAAATTATAAGTCAAGAATGAAGAAATTAACGGGAGATTCTTAAAACAATTTGACGGACGTTAGAAAAATGCCTAACGGAAAAAGGTAGACAAAGTTCCCGTGAAGAGCGGTAGCAGCTAGAACCAATAGGAGGGGCGATGACATAAGGGGAGGGGCCTAAAGTATAAAAGCCTACAACGTACAGTTGATAGACGTTGTTTAAGACCTGAAGATGTCAGTAATGACGAAAAGCTTAGTCGAACAATAAAAAATTATAGCAGTTAGCAAATTCATAAAAGAAATAGTAAGGATGGCTGCTAATTTAAACAATACGAAGAACTTCATAGAATGGGCGAAACTTTGGTGTTAATTCTATCAATACTAGTGGTTGTCAATCCAAAAAGTGACATTATTCGACAACGCAAACGTACGAACGAACTTTAACGGACAGCTAAGACGATTATAGTTATGCAATTATAAAAAACTGAATAAACTAAACCGATTATAAAATAGACATATTAAATTAAACTTTAGTAATTATTAAATAAATAGTAATAAACGCACATAAACTTTTTAAATAAAAACAAACATGAACATAAATAACAAGACACAAACCTATCAAACTTTAGATAACAGTTAACATTCAAGTTTAAATGATATTCTCTCTGTTCTCTTACTTTAAATCCTAGTTGATCACAAGTGAAAAAAAGTACTGATGTTGCACACATGGGGAAATTAAGAAGACAAACTGACTGAGAATATCACCAGAAAATAATTTCTGTCAATTGGCTTTTTCTACTTTTTTATCTTTGTAATTCGTAGTTAAGGAACCACCAGACGAAACGATCCGGTATCTCTACGACTTTCAAGTCCTAACAATTGACGAGACTAGGTCCGTGGGCGGTCGTTTAGAACTTGAAAACGCTGAAAATAAAGCTATTGACGGCTTGAAAATTGTCAACATACCTGTAATACCTTACAATACCTTTAACATAGCATATATTGTAATGATATCCTGTATAATAAATCTAATTATAAAGTAATATTAACTACATTTGAATGGTTTACAATTAGGCCTACTTACGTCAGAGATAGGTGCATAGTAATTAGGTCTCTGTGAGTCCCTGACGAGTCCTGTAGATGTCAACACTAGCGCGAGGTTGCTGACAGCAATGGTAACCAGACACATGGCCAAGTAAGTGGTCACACCCATAGTGGACACGGAATCGACGGGATTGTAACAGGACTTGAGTCCCGTCATGACGGCAACCATGCCCGTGGACATGGCGACGGCGCCGCTCCACAGCCCTCCGCCCAGTTCAGCCATCGACGCGTCGTGCAGCAACGTCAGCACGCCAAATACGCCCATCAGGAGGCCGCACATCATCTGGATGCCACCGAACACCAGCAGCTGGTTGGCGTCTCTGTCGCCTCCGCCGCTAGGGTTCGTCTCGTCCGAACATCGCGTCTTCAGCGTGGAAGTCAGAGGGTGGTACTTGTCCGACGGGGGCGACTTCGCCACCAGGTTCGGCGTGAACGTGCTGTCGCATTTCTTGTTGGGCGCCGGCGGAGGCGGTAGAGGTAGAGCGGGCGGCAGACTGTTGCCGTTCGCCGATTTCGATTTCGATAACGAATTCGATTTATCCATGTCGGAGTGTGTATAGACAAGTCTTCACCTGGCGATCTATTACACCATTCCTTCAACCCGATCAGAATTATTATAGTCTCTTACCGTGAGTTGGTTAGTTACTTTATGTTATGTCGCGACTTTGTGTAAATCATATTTGAGTTCAGAAGATTCGTTCTTCTATGGCTTGTTCAGGAATTTTATACGGTTATTACAACAAAATATTTAACAGCTTCCACTGGAAAATGTGTATGTGTAATGTATATTTAACAGTGAAATACTATTTCCTTCACATGGGAAAATTGAAATACAATTCAGAGAAAAGAAGAGTATGTTAAACATTAATTTCCTGACAATTAAAAAAAAATGTTTAAAATGTTCAAAACCCGCTTGCAAATAGAAAATTAGGGAAAGATACTGTTCAAAAAGAAAAACGAAATATTCTGGCCAACACTGTCACCGAGAGTGCAAAAATTATTAGCGGCAACAATTTCACTTGTAACGGTCACAGTTAAATTTACTTTCCGTTCTCAGAATGTCATTTGCGTTGGAAAACAGTGATTGACACACACGTACTGCGTTTTATCCGAGCGTTGAAGTCTCCGCAGACGGCAACCTGCAACAACAGACATTACACAATTAGTAAAGCCGTGCATACACTCACTGTTTGTTTTTGTGTCGTCACTTGGTCACGGATCAGCGCACAAATTGCCTGGATAATTTAATTAATGGATTACATGGTTTTGATGGAAGTGTGAGAGAGAGAGAGAGAGACAAGAGAGGGAGAGAGAGAGAGAGTATTATGTAGACAAAGAAATTACATAGGCGCATATTGTTCGCAAATAAGTGTAAATAAGTGTCGAGCAATAACAACAGGAAATAATATTGTTGGCAATGTTTTTGTTTTAACTTTACTTTATCTTGCAATCTGTTGGTACAAACACGCTTGGTAATATTAAGCAAATCCTATTTTAATGAAAGAAAATACCGTACATATCATGTGGAGGGTGCTCCTCCCTTAAGGCCGTTTTACACTGAATGCTAAGCTAAGACGTGCTATGCTGCATTAGTTATACCACTTTGGTTTCACACTGATTGCTTAGTTAAGAGAAGCGTGGTTCCTACTTCCGTCATGTATCCAATGTTGTTTCTGTTCTGTTTCGGTAAAGTGTTTTGTTTGAGTTCAGACGACAGGACCGAGGAAGAGGAGCTGCTCTTATTGGCATCTGTTTTAGAAGAAGTAGAGAAGAAGAAAACGAAGGACGGATCTGGAAACCTGCAACGGGAAATATTCGGCGAATATAGTGGACGAAGTAAAATTTTTTAAATATTTTCCACTCAATAAAAACGAGATTCATGAAGTCTTAAATATAATTAAAGATGACATCCAAAAGACATACACAAATTGGAGGAGAGTAATTTCACCAAACGACTAGTTATCTCTTTTCGATGTAAGAAAATAACTACATCATACGAATAATATAAAAGTATCAAACAGTGTGCTGCTTATTAAATGTTATATTTTTAAAAATATTTAATTATTTACTGCAACAACTGGTTTACGTGTTGGTCTATGCGCGGATTTATCTTTTTATTTAGGATATAAATGGAAAGGCAGGTAATGTAATATAGTGAAATATATATGTATTATGATTATATTAGCCTATGTTAATTCACATCTATGTTTTAAAATAAACTATAGTATTTATAGAAAAATAACTGTGATAATATGAATAATAATGTATAAGAATATATACTAACTAAATTTATTAAATATGTACAAATAAATAATTAAAACAAAAATCTCAAGATTAACTCTGTATTTGAATATATGGTCGCGGTAATGAGAATTTTTAAAAATATTCAAGTTAGTGTTCAAAGGACTGTGGACAAACATGCAAACAGTAACATAAACAATCTTCTTCTCAACATACAGAACACAACAAACGGCGAAACGATCTGATATTCAGAACTGTTTACGTTCAACACGTGGCACAAAATTAATTGTGCGCATGCGCAACGCTTGCTGGCTGAAGATGTGCGGTGTGAAGTATTGCCGGCTGGCAAAGCTGAGAAACACAGCAAGCCATAGCACAGCTTAGCTTAACATTCTGTGTGAATCAACACATTTCAATGTACGGTCCGATATTTTTCTGAACAGGTAGTGAGACGCATCTTAGCTTAGCTTAGCATTCAGTATGAAACGACGGTTACTCTAACCTAAGGTAAAAAACGTCTGGTTGGTATAGCCGTTTGTCTGAAGCGTTTTAACCGTTTTCTGTATCGTACGTCATACAGCACGTTTCTTGATAATATAAACTGTAATTCAATAATTACCGTACGTAATCCCCCGCTTTCGAATTCATTTACATGTAATTTCTATCTGACATACGTATATACAATGCCTCCATATTTTGTGAGGACAGTAAGGCCGCTTGCACACACACCGGTTTTGGACGGCCGGTAAAAAGTCGGCCGTCCATTTTCCTTTAGTGGCGTGAAGAAGCTTATGGCTCCTTTCACACTGGCCGGCAACGGCACAGAGCATACCCGGCGCCGGTTTGCTGCCGGCCATTGCCACTGCAGATGCTCCGGTGCCGGGCCGTTCCAAGGAGACAGTGGCGTACGTGACCTTATGCACGCTTTCACACAGACCGATTTTTGTCGGCCGTCCAGTATCCCAGCGCACGCGGAGCAGTCAAGTTGTTTGTTCGTGTTCGTGCGTTGTGTTTTGTACTTTTGTTGTAAAATGGTAAAAGAGATTGACAATGACGTTTTGATTTCTTTGGTGATGGCCAGACCTGTATTATGGGATAAAACTCTTGATATATTCAAAGACAGAGGAGCAACTAGAAATGCCTGGCGTGAGGTTTTTTTAGATCTGAATCCTGGTTTTGAAGAGATGGAGGACAAAGAAAAAAATACATATGGTAAGTAAATGTAACTTTAATAAATTTCACAAATTGCATGTACATTTCCAAAGCATTTGAACATTTTAAAACTACTGTTAACATTGAAGTGCAATAAAGTGTAGCTAACTAAGAGGTTAGTCAAATTGTTTTTTCATTTATACAAAAGATACTTCGTGATACGCGACCTTAGAGCGTACATTTAGTATAAATACACCTTACCATTAATGCCTTAACCTATTTACATAAATACAGGCTCAATTGATATTGATATTGTAAACATTGTATACATTTGTTATTCTGGTAAACGTTTGGATAAACGAATGGTTTTAAAGATATTTGTGGTTGAAATTAAAAATTATTATTAAACTTTAACTGAAACTTTAACTTAAAAAAGCACAAAGAGCTCAAAATAATATATATAAAAAACATCATGTAAGCATAACTGAGTGGTTGAAATTAAAAATTATTTTTAAATTTTAACTTATACTTAACACTAGTTACAAATAATATTCAAGTAAAAAATCTGAGGCAGTTTGAAATCTGCCTGCCTTTATCCCCCCATCATTTACCGCTTAGAAGCGGTCACATAAGATGCCATCCCTTTTAGAGTCTGGACATTTGCCAAGGCACAGCTCCAACACTTGATAGGAAATACTTACTAAGTATGTTCCTAAACGTGTTTGCTGACAGACCCCTCGTGTGACGTTCTCTTGTGGCACATCCTCCAGACCTGTGATTGTAGTGGTATCGTCAACCAAATATCCATCCCTTTCTCGTACAAAGTTATGCAATACAATACAAGCATTGACAATATCTACAGCAAAATCAGGATGTACATTAAGAGCCCGATGAAATACTCGCCACTTATTGGTCAGAATGCCAAAAGCGCACTCTACATAGCGTCTAGCTCTACACAGTCGGTAGTTGAACACTCTTTTCTCCAGTGTGAGATGAGTTCCGCCAAAAGGTCTCAATAGATGTTTGTGTAGACCAAATGCTTCGTCCCCTACAAAGAAATAGGGTACCTTCGGGCTCTCTGTACCTGCGAGACATTTCTCTTCAGGAAGTTGTTGGGGATCTGTTTCAATTGATTTCCACAGACTGGATTTCTTGAATATAGAAGAGTCGCAGTCCTTGCCATAGCTCCCAACGTCAACAAATACAAATCTGTATTTTGAATCTGCGACCGCCATTAGCACCACGGAGTAATAATCCTTGTAGTTAAAATACATTGACCCACTGTCGAAAGGACATGTAATGCGTATATGCTTACCGTCAACTGCTCCTAAGCAATGCGGGAAGTTGGCGATGGTTTCAAAATCACAAGCTATAAATTCCCAAAGCTCTTTTGTAGGTGGAGGGATACATTCTGATCTCATAACTGACCATATCGCTTTGCATACATCTCGGACTATCTTCCTAGCAGTAGAAATTCCAATGCGGTAGGTATAGTGTAGGTCGGTGAATGTACATCCACTCGCCAAGTATCTGAAACCAAGTAACTATTTAGTTGTAACTGACCAATGAAAATATTTATGTTATAAAAAAAAATTTGAGTTCTACAACGTTTTTAATAACATTCTTTTGTTTTAGGCAAAGAAATAATAAGAAGATGGGGGAATCTTCGTGACGCATATGCGAAATCTAAAAAGAAAATTCAAGATAGTAAGAAGAGTGGAGCAGGAGGGAAGAAACCAAAAAAATACGTTTTCAATGACCAGTTAAACTTTTTAGAAAAATTGTACAACTCGAGGGAAACTATGGACAGTTTAAATGGACCTGAACCAGAAAGTACAGAAAATGAGAATTCTCTTCAGCCTGCAGAAGAAAAGGAGGTAGGTGAACGCCTCATGACTACAAACGCAGCAGAAAAAAACACATCCATACGACGACCACGGAAGCATAGGAAATTAGATGAGGTTGATTGAAAATAATGAAAGCCCTTGAACCCCCAAAATCAAATAGTAAAATGTCCTTTTTTGAGAGTATGCTCCCTCACCTGGAACAATTTGACGAGAGTGACATGCTTCAATTTGAAATGGGAGTACTGCAGGTTATTGCCAATATCAAGGATCGGAAAAAAATGATATCTCAGCCTTCCCTAATTTTCCCACAGCCTAATCTCGCGATGTTTCATCACAATACTTCAGTGCCTCAGACAAACGCTAATTTTTTCCATCAGACTACTTCAATGCCTCAAACAAATCCAAACGTATTCCCTCACGCTACTTCATTGCCTCAGACAAACCCAAACCTTTTCCACCAGGCTACTTCAATGCCCCAGACAAACCCTGAAATGGTTCAACCGTCTTATACAATATCTCAGCCTAACACTAACAATTGCCATCAGACTACTTCAATGCCATCCCCTATACAGCAGTCCACAACAAACTCTAGCACTTCAAAGTTTCAAACTTCATTTTTTACTCCCCTTGGGGAAATTGACAGAAAACGGCGCCTTTCATCAGCATCAACACCCCAAGATTTACACCATTCTCCAGCAAGTGATAGTTGTTCAAACTCAACTTATTTAGAATCTCCACAATCGTTCACTTATGACGACATGGACTTTGTTAATTTATAATAACGTGCAGTAATTACTGCTCAGTGTTTATGTCAAGGATAATTACTGTGTCACAAATAAAGAATTTAAATCCTATTTAGTTCATTTTTTCTCTAATTGTTGTCATTTCAGTGGCAATAGTAAAGTAGTAGTAAAGTGCTTATAACCTATATAGCTGTTATTCCATTAGGTGTGGATAATGATAAAAGGTTATTAAGATTTTCTCTTTTAGACCTTAATTCATAAATTCACGTTGTAACTGAAACATTTATTAAACTTTGAAAAATGAAGTTTTTTGTTACTGACCTTAATGTCACAGTTAACATTTCAACAGGCTGGATGCAGTTTCTCATCTTCGTATTTTGACGTTGAAGAACATCCTTGAGTCTTTTGTGTAGCTCATCAAATGAAGCAATGGACATGCGAAAATAGTTGAAGAATTTATTTTCATCATTTCTCAGATCTTCAAACAAGGTGTAGAATAATCCAACTTGCTCTCTTCTTTCGTTGATAGGATGAACCCAATGAAGGCGATCACGTCTTCTTTTTTTACGGCGATAGTACAACCACACTGCAGCAATTTTTCCGCGATCCATTACAACCCAGTGTTTACCTACAGGTGTCAACAAGAGAACTGATGAGCACCACCGGAAAAAATCGGTCTGTGTGAAAGTCTCGATGCTCCGGTAAAATATCGGCCGACTTTTTACCGGCCGTCCAAAACTGGTGTGTGTGCAAGCGGCGTAATAATTATAGTCCGAGTAATAAACGGTTAAACTGGAAACTACATAGATTTATACATAAGTTCATAGTAGAATACGACAGTCATATATAAGCTTCTTCTTGTGGTATTTCTTCACAGATTGGTGGGTTCCCGTGTTATCAAATCATCGGATTTTCATGTTGATCGACCAGTATTCTTTCAAGCTGTTCGAACAGTCACCACTATTAAAAGATTATTTTGGCCCCATCCAAATCAATCAGTCTCCTATCACTTTATATCCCATTACAACCAATTTACCATGTCACACTTTCCTTCTAAAATCGTATCTACATAGTGGATTGCGCCTTACGCATTATTGATATTCTGGTCCGAACAGTTTGGCTTAAATCGTACGCATTATCTTCGAAGCACGTAGGTTAGTAGTTACATCAACACCGTGAGTCACCCTGTCATTGCGGCTGACAGGAAGTGTTAACCTTGAACTAAGATTATTTAAACGCCGGAAGTATCTGTCGGTTAGATAGTTATCAGCGCTGCACTTACGTTCGTCCATGTATCTCATGTGTTGTAGTTTATATCACATACGTACAATGAATGAAATGTGGGATCCCGCGTTTGCAAGATATCTCAGACATCGAGGTTGGCACGGTTACAAACTGAATATAACATTTTTTTCTTTATAAACGGTGCCCGTTACTACATCGACTTCTTGGTATAGAAAAAAATCTGAATGTAAGGTATGAATTGATCATATCTTTTTGAATTGAAAATTCAACACAAATTGTTTTCAATTAATAGTTATTATGCCGGACAAAAACCGATTGCCGAAACAAATTATTATGTTTGCAGTAATTAATTCGTCATTCATTGTTCTTGAAGTCGTGTTGGAGTTACAGCAATACATTCCCACGTACTCCATTCTAGCTATAATTTCCCCCAAAATCTTCTGATTTTTAAAACGTTATCATACAACATATCTTGTTAGTCTGGTTGCTTTTATTTTATTTTTTGTTGTATGCCTCCTACTCTTCCTATCATCTTTTACTGGAATTACTTACATCATTCTGTTGTTGTTTACAGTCTCAAAAGGAATAGTGGTTTAGTTGTTATCCTGTACATCTAGATGTTAATTAATATAATTTTTCGGGAATTTTCAGTAAACGTTTACTTAATTCGTATTTTTCATATACAGTATGCGGTATACATCCGTGGAATATGTACATTACCCATTCTTAACAAGCGCAATATGTTTCAATTGTCACGAAAAAATTGAAAGAACTTGACGCAAAATGTAAATTTTAAAAGTGCACGATGTCTTTACCAACACACTTTTTACGGGAATTTTATGGAGTTATAACAGAGGAAGATTTAAAGTGAATCTACAACATTTTTTTTTGCTGGTGCGTCTGAAGTTTTTTGACAACACACTTTACTAAATGGTAATTTAGAAAATTGCCAAGTATTCTAAAGAGTAATAAGCAATTTTGATCTATCTTAAACCGTTACACAACCAAAACATAAGAGTCTCGTTAGAATCATTTAGCGTCGTTTATGAATAATGAGGACACTTCATCTTATGTACTATACAATGTTGTGTTGCTCTCTATTCTAACAGTGACACTTAGTCAAAAGGCTTTCTACTTTAAATCTACGCACTTCATTCCCGCTGACTGCAAACTGGATGTCTTTTCTCTGATGGAGCCGACTTTCTTTATTAGACTACTAAGTTTACTGCTAACTTCCTTTTGACTGTTTGGATGTTAAATAATATTATATTTTAGAACTGCAAGAGACAATCTAACCTCATCACGCACGTTTTGACGCTGGCGAAACGTATTTACGCGGTGCGTGGTGAAACGTTTCGGATTCCAACCAGCATTGACGCTTTGTAAGCCAAATCAACATTTCTGTTGTAATCTGCAACCGTCTTTAGGCTATTATTATTATTATTCTTTTTTACCAATAGATTACTGTCTTACTGATATTTTGTTTATTTTTTATAGCAAGAATTGTCATAAATTTTTACTAGCTTTTTTCTGTACCACGTAAGTATGTTAAGAGCATGAAGCAGGTAAGCTTTCAACTTGAGCCATAGAAGTTACAAAGAAGTAAGTGTGCCCAGAAGCACGCTACAGCGTTTTCATGTTTTTTTTTTTATAGTTTTCAGGTGTAATTATCGAATTGTGTTATAATAATACCAGCTTGCACGGGGCTAATGAATGTAATTTATTTTTAGCCTTAAGACGGTTGCAGATTTGAGCTATCGAAACGTTGCTTGGAGTTAAGAAGCTTCAATGATAGTGGGAGTCCGAAACGTTTCTCAAGACATTAACATTACTCATCATGGCGTTTTAAAGGAAGTGGTTATATGTCAATTGGCAAACAAACACACTGATCTGTTTTTGACACCTATTTAGAGACTATTCAGGATGGAATGTCCCATGAGACTGTATGAGACCCCAGAACCTGTGTTCTAATATTAAAACCTGGATCTAATAGTGCCAAATAAATGGTAGGCTATATGTAAGAGGAAAGTTCAATCGATTGTGGGTGGGGAGTACACAACCATTTCAATTAGATATCACGTGTGCAGATTACGCATAATACAAGTAATTTCTGAGCCCGTGCTGCGGGATTCAGACGTCCGGTTCTAGTATCAGCCGGTGAGTTCATTATCTTACAAACGAAACGAAATAAAATTATGCAGACGATTTTATTTTCTAATCTTATCGGATTCAAAAATCGGAGATACCATAATTGACGACCGACAGAGCGAGCGAAAGAATGCAGTGAAAGTGGCAGCCGAGCCGCAAGGACCGGCAACTGGTTTGTGTGTGCTGTTGAACCGGTGGCCGCAGAAGGCATTGTAAAAGCCGACGAGACGACAGCAACTTTCTACACACAACACACACACACACACACACACACACACACACGCGCGCGCGCGCGCACGCGCACGCACGCACGCAGTAGAAAGCTGCGGCACAACAGATGCGAACAGAGAGAATAAGCAGGTGGCATCGATAAACTGGTATGAATAAACTAAACGTCGGCAAGAGAGAAGACAATGGTGGTCGTTTGTGTTTTCTGCACAGTCCCTTCAATTAACCGTGAAATTAACTCAGGTCCGAGCTTATTGTTGCGTGATCATTGTTTGTTTTAATTAAATTATACCTGTTGATTACTTTTTGCGCTTGGTTTTAGCTTGGTTTTTGTAATTCGAAACCATATAGGTATAAGTAGGCTAGGTAAACAGAGCCTTGTACGAGTTTCTTCTTTTGGGTTTTTGCGCGGGTTGAATGTTTCCGCGCGATTGTTTCATTCCGAACAACGTGTGGTCGATCGTTTCTATTATCAACATTTCTAAGGATGCCACCTCGCAACCCACAAAATGGAAACACGTCCTATCGGCTAGCTGATATCCGTGAGAGTCTATGAAGCTGCGAGACGGAAGAAGAGGGGTGGAAACGGAGCGGTAACGATGACGGTAAGCTGCAATTCTACCGTCTATCGATTCGTTCCCTTGGCGGGCTCCGACCATTCTAGGTCTCGTTATGACATCTGGAAACACAGCGTGTAATGGTGATATGCCAAGTCAGTCGGAGGTTATTCTTCGGGATCGTAAGTTGAGGACATATTTCCTGGCAATCGAGATCTCTCATCGCTGGTCCGCTTTAACTTGTGAGAGTATTTTCACGGTGAAGGTCTTCATCCCATGTCTTCCTCCCCTCCTGAAATCAAACGTTTCTCACTACGTCTCGTAGACATTTCATTTAGCCGAGATTCCGCCTAACTAGCCGGCGGAATTTTATTGCCCGTTGAGCGAAAACAGAATGTTCAGAAGATGGCAGCGAAGAAACGGTACGGACGTCCCTCGTTCTATCAGGAGCATCAGTGCACTAGTCTCGCGCACAACGTAGCTGCCAGTTTTTGTAATTGTGGTCGTTTTATGAAATAAAATTTAGTACACGTTCATAAAGGGTTGTCACTTCGTAGTACGCAAGAGAACCTGTATACTACTATACAATACTACTCTATTGGGGGAGGGGATACTTTAAACTGTTCGGGAGTTATTCTCTGTTGGAGAGAATAAACATTTTAACACGATTAAAAACGAAAGTCTATTTAATTAACACGGAACAGGTTTTCACGAACTGATCCTCTTAAACATAGGAACAAATTTTCAGAAAATGAAGGTATCATACGAGAGACGAGGCACGATCTAATTTCCTGGTAGGCCTAATTAACAGATGAGGTAAACCTACATAGTGTCTAGCAATCTGAACGCTCATTACTATCCACTATAAGTAATTAATTTTAATGCCTGCGGTTACCAGAGGTTTGCAGTTGTTCTGTAGAAAAACTAGTTCGAAGAAAAACGTAGTTGCAAAACTAGATCAATACGTACCACCAAAGATGTAAAGAACAACGGATGAGGAAAGCATTATGAAGAAAGGCACGATGGGATGCGTCAGGAAATACGAAGAATAGATGAGGAAACTGATAACACAGTAAGCAAAGCGAATAGACTGTACTGCGAAATGAAGAACAACCTCTTTTGCAAGAGTATCAAAATCAAAACCCATTCGTGTCCAATGTTTGAGTTATAAGTGGTAATTATTGGTTACTGATTTAAGTTATTGGTTTTAATAGTTAATTTTTGGCCTCTGTTTTATCGCGTAGGAGAGTTACGCGACTTTCCCACCCCTCCATTCATAGTCTCACTGCTTGAAGCACTACAGCACGATGTGGGCCTTCGTGTCTTCAATTACGTCTCTCCGTTTCTTCTCTGTTCAGAGCATTTCGTTTCCGTTATAGTATTCCTGTGTTGCTTATAATGCTCTCCGCAAAATCCAATATAATCAACTTGAGTTTGCCCAGTTTACAAACGGGCACGTTCTATCTGGTACGTTAGCTTTCTGTTGGATTGTGTAACGTATTTGCCACGTTACAAATCCAGGGAACCCATCCTAATTGACACCAGCCAATTATATGGGCTGCCTACGTTGTAACGAACTGAACTTAAACTCAACACAATTAACAAAATTAATTAAGCTAATTATTAGGAAACAAGGGAAGGTAGTTCACTGATATATGCACTCATCCCATACATAATTAATTAGATTAAAATATTCAAAGGGTTTTCTGAAAAACTAGGGATCGTAATGATCATTTTTACCTCGGATCCGAGTTTACTTTAAATATATTGCAAAGATGTCTGAGTATTACTATGTTCATCTAGGTGCTTGCAAGACTTCTTTTACCATTTGAGGAATGGTATTATTTACTAAAGAGATTATAATTAACATTTACATATTCACGTTACAACGTATGATATTCAATATTACAGTATATTCTTAGTTGGTCTCATTTATAGTTTAAAGAAAATTATAGTCTTTGAAAAGTCTCTTTCATCTGTAAGTTATGTCTCAAATATAATTAACTCTCGATAGGCAAGCTATCGAGTCACCTTTACAATAAGTCGTGGTGACCTCGTCCTGGGGTGTCACTCTTGGGAATTCTGGAAGTCGGCGTCGTCATCTGGGTCGTGTCTTCGGCGAGTACTAGATTGGTGGTTCACTGAGGAGATTGAAGTTCTTCTGGTTAAAGTTGGTGTAGATCCACGTAGGTCCTAGTCAGCGTCGTATGGCTCGTATACGTCCACATGTGAAGTTTCTGCAGGTCACATCTTCATATGTAAAGTTGTACTGGAAATTACCTCTTGAGGGGAGACGTCATCTTGCTTACTACTTGTTAGTTTTATTTTTTTTGTTTAACTTATTACATTTCTTAACACAACTTTCTACATTTTACATATTAAACTTGCTCGCCACGTTTAGTAGTGGTAGCTAACAGTTAAGATTAAAATTAACCAATGCATTTTTGAAGAGCTCTCGCTCGTAGGTGTGTACGGTCTGACGGCTGCATTGTCACTCTTTTCTCGATTCGACTGGCACATTACAACGGAGCGGGGCGAGTACTCCGCGATAATATAGTTCCTATTTTTATTTAAAGTGACATTATTATTACAAGAAACAATACATTAATTATACATATATTATTTAAGTGAATTATTTTAACTACTACTCGTGCCTTCAAATTACTAATTACAAACATTATGATTTTTGTACTTTCCTAAGTTACAGACGACTCGCTAAACACGTTGAGTCCGGAATTAAACAGGTCAACGCATGATGACTAGCAAAAGGGTTAACTGTGATATTAATAGCTTTTTACAATTCGATTTTTTTTTTTATTAATTGTTTAGTTAGATTTTCCATTTACACCTCATACTTATTCTGAGTTAGTACAGGGGCTTTAGGTTTAATAGTGCGATTTAAAAATACTTAATTGCTAGTAAATTAATTTTTTATTTATTAAAGATTTTATTATCAATTAAATCGTCACAATTGTCGCCCTCCGTGGTCACGTGGCCTACACATCAGACGCGATTGCCTTCCATTGGTTCTTATAATAGTTCATACATTCACAGTTATAACGTACACTCCAGAATTTGCTTTCTCGTGTTACACCATAACGTGTCTTTAGCATTTTACGACTAAAATGACCGAGCATGTAATAAAATGAAAAAACTGAGATATCAGTCGAGTCAATCTTATCATTATCTATGGATGAAATGCTCTGTGCCTACTGTCCTACCTAGGTAAATACTGCAAAAACACCACGGTAATTACCAACACTGTAACATCATGATAAACACAGGACTATTTCACATAGTTACGATTTGGTAGAAGAAAAATCAATTGAAGATATGGTTTAATTGGCGATTATTAGATTAATTAAAAAGCCCGATCACAATTTAACTTAATCGTGAAACATAATGGAATTTAACATATTCCATTTGTTGTAGGCCTATAATGAAAACTTCCAGTAAAAGCATTTAATTTTTTTTTGTAAACATTGACTGAAGCTGAATAACTTCAGAAGTTTTCAGTAGTTGAGCAGTTAACAAAACATTTTAAGACGATATCGAGATATTACGTTTTGAAGCCAGTAAACATTTCCTAGCGATAAAAGTTTATAAAACATACCCCCTATTAATGGAAGGTTTTTACTGTATTGCAATCAAACATGTATTCTGAAGCTCTCTCTCTCTCTCTCTCTCTCTCTCTCTCTCTCTCACACACACACACACACACACACACACACACACAGAGAATATTCAAATAATTTAAAAAATATTAAACTATAAACTTTTATATTAATCTTCATTTAATCTTTTATATGCTACTCTTTTCACAATATTGGAAATTAATATAATAATATTCAAAATATATCACTAGTATCTATATTTAAAACATTTTGTTAGTTTGTCTTGAGCCACCCGTGAGTGACTAGCGATTGTTTCAATTCAAGTAATGCACAGATTGAAAAACTAATTTATTATATTTAACACAATATTACAAGTGCTCGCGCAAACACTCACAAATTTAATGTTTTTGCGTGTAGTTATAAATCGTATCACGTGTCGCTGTGAATTTCACAACACGACTCACTATGTGGGCGGGCACATGCCTGTTAGATTTCATAGACATATCCGAACGGCGATTCGCGTCGGTTAAATACCATAATCGACACGTACTGTGTAAAGACACCGTGCGACATTCTGCAACTGGGAAACAAGCGTATCGGGTTCGACCCTTTAACCGGGTACACCGACTCCCACGATTTCGGCCACTACACAAAGAACACATCATCTCTTAACACACGCGTACACAAACACATGGTAACAATAACGTATTCAACAATAATTTTTCGATAAGAACACAATACGCTAGCCTACATTTTTTTCTGTACAAGAGAAAGCATCGATTATCGGTTGGTTTGTTTTTCTCAGACGCGGTTTCAATGCTGTACCAAGTTTTGTTTATTGTTCACAGCGTTTATGCTGTACGTTTTAAGTTTATGCACGAACTTGTATATTATGGTTGTATACTCCACGCAGCCGTTTTCCTTCTCTAAAATTTAAACAGGCTACACACACACACGCACACTGATTAGTGTCAGCCAAAATATCGTTGCATGATCGGAATCTTGTTACACATTTAACACATGATGTATCGTACAATAAAACATTTAAACGGGGTCCAGTTAATAGTTACTCTCTGACAGATAGGAAACATTAATTATTCAGCACACTTCTCGTAGACATTAAGGAGACAAGGTAATGAACAATTCCGAAAAATAATTTTTTTTTGTCTTTAAGAAATTCTTTTATTCTTCTGTTTCAAACTGTAAGACTATATGTATGGTGTGATAAATATTTTTCATGAATGATATACGTGTACTTCATATACGGAGTTACACATTAAGTCACTTACTCCACTTCCCTTCAATATTTCACTATTTGAAAAGAATTCAAGAAACAAACAGAAATTTTCTGGGATAAGTGAGGAGACCAGAATAAAAACAAGACAACCAAAATGAGGAAAGGTGACGGGAATGAAAAAGACGGGTTTAGTGCAGTTGTATTTGTGAAACTTTGTATAGGGCCTATGCATATGAAAAACTTTAAATGGAATTTTCCTTAAGTGGATAATTTTATTTTTAGATACATACAAATTTGTAGGCCTACTGAAACATATCAGTCTTAGATTTTCTTTTTGTGTCTACGTCACAGCATTGCTTTTACTATATAAAAGTCAGAATAAAATGTAACGTCAGTATTTAGAACGTTATTAAAAAGAATAAAAAAGTGACATACTTATGAAACATATTTTGAAAATCATCATAATTTTAGTTTATTAATATATTATTTAAGTAGATTAAGTATGCTTTATGTATTTTTACGTGTTAAAGGAAAGGTTTCGTAAATATACCTTAATCCATTTTTGAAATGAATGGTATCTAAATGAAAAACAAAAGCCTATTTAATTGACACGGAACAAGTTTTCACGAACTGGTCCCCTTAAACATAGGAAAACGTTTTCAGAAGATGAAGGTATCATACCAGAGACGAGGCACAATCTAGGTTCCTAATAATTAGCAAATGAGGTACATAGTGTTTAGCAATATGAACGCTCATTACTGTCCACTATAATAATTAATTTTAATGTCTGCGGTTACCAGAGGATTTGCAGTTGTTCTGTAGAAAAACTAGTTAGAAGAAAACGTAGCTGCAAAACTAGATCAATACGTACCACCAAAGACGAAAAAACAACGAATGAGGAAATCATTATGAAGGAAAGTACGATGGGATGCGTCGGGAAATACTAAGAATAGACGAAGAAACTCATAACAGAGTAAATAAAGCAAATAGACTGCACTGCGAAATGAAGAACAACCTCTTTTGGAAGAGTATCAAAATCAAAATCGTTACGTGTCCAGTGTTTGACTTATAAGAGGTAATTATTGGTTTCAGTTATCGTTTATTGATTTAATTTATTGGTTTTTATAGTTAATTTTTTGGCGTTTGTTTTAACGCGTAAGCAGTCTAAGAATTAGGCAGTATACTGTGAAAGTGTCCTACTGTTTTTAGTAAAATATATTCACCTACATAGGAGAAAAATCAAAAGGTCGACGGCCGAAAAGTCAAATATGCTGTACGGTAATCGACGCAGTAACGCGGTAACTGAGGAAAGTGTTGGGAAAGAACAACGTACAGAATAAGACTACAAGAAGGGCTTGGAATAAAACCGTTTATAGATGAAACAGAATTAAAAAATTGCAATGTTAAGGACAATCTGATGGAATGCATTCAACCAGAACTCTTCAAAATGAGAAAATTAAGAAGGAAAAGCGGAGATCGATCCTGAATCTTCGTATTAGAAGACAGTATGAACGACATTGTTAAGAAACGTGAAAATACTATGGGGACAACTGTGACAATGACAAATGGAACAGTCTTGAATAATGTACCGAGGACCCAAGCAATATGCACATATCACATATGCATTAAAACAATTTTTTATCACATTAATTTTAATATTATTTTTCCATGTTACATACGGATTATTTATAAAAAAATTCCCAGAAATAATCTTTGATAATGTAGGTGTTCAATCACCCGGAAGTCTCCCTAACAGAAAATCTCGCACAATTGGATAACCGGACAATAGCTTTCTTTTGGCTTTTGTTGTTTTCAAAGAACTTCAAATTTTTGGTTTCCATTAGGTCCCACAGCTTCATTGTTTGTCAGATTAAATGAAGAAAGGTAGTCACACAGATTCAAATTTACTAATTACCACATTTATATTAAATATTCTATTTCTATATGAAGGTGGATGTGACGGGTAGGTAGTATTAGAAAAATCTACTTCAGAGGTCAAGATCCGACCAGGACTGTAGGCCCTTTGAATATTCCGTTAGTAAGTCTACTGTGCTTAGTTGCGTGTTTTTTTTTTTTTGTGGAGGGTCTTCCCTAAAGTGGATTAATTTTTCTTCAACTCATCAATCCAACTGAAGATTGCAAGTTACACAGAAACAAATATTGTGTACTTAATCAGTGTACTGTTAAGTACTTAGTTAATGTGATCTCTTTCAGAATATATAAATACATACGTATAAGACAATAGAGAAATAAATTGGACCTCTTTACTTTGTAGGCTCTTGGACATTTGCCAATCTGCTCACTCTGTAGTACGGTCATACAATAGGTTATATCGGATACTTGTACGTTCTATATCTGACTGTGTCTTACAGTCATATCTATCAACACTGTGAAAGTGTTCTATATTATTTTGTGCATAAGAAGCACAGTTCCAGAACTGTCATGGTTTCCACTTGTCTCTTTCCTTTAGTCTACAAGAAGAGAGTGCCTTAAAACCTTATAGGGTGGTATTATTGCCATCCAGACAAGTAGACGAAAGTAATAAAATGTACTATAGATGAAATGTAATATCTACATGCTTTTCTATTTAGTATATTCAGATCTACACAGTAATGGGTGACATATCGCTTTGAATGTTAAGAATCTGTAAGAATCTATTTTATTACTGGTCAGAGCTTTTATGCCGGTCTCTGGTGAATTTCTCTTTTAAGAACTGATGGTGAGTGTTATAGACAAGACAAATTCGTCAACGAGACTCATGTTACGCGTTACCTGTCTGTAGCTGAATTGCTAATGCCGTTCTCATTAACACTTCAGTTCTCATAAACCGCACCTACAAAAAACCTTGTGGCGTGCAAGTTATACAGACACTCTGCCCGTTTCCAGGTCTGCCGCCGTCAGAAGGTGGAGGAAAAGCCGTAGACCTCGGAGGACGATCCGATGGATCGCTCTGGGACTTCGGGGCCGCGACCATTCATGGCAACGGGGGTCGTCGTGTGGATCACATGACGTACCCAAAAATGATACCGCGGGATCGTGAACCAGCTGGGCCGGGGGTCATGTCCCCCCCCCGTGTTCACGAGTTGAGGCAAGATTTCGTGGTGGTTGTGGTTGACGAAGCTAGATTAGACTTTCCTTAACACTGATCTTTCTAGGAGTTCGGTTGTGTGTCCTGAGATCCTTGGACTTTAGTGGGGCACACCCGGTTCCTCTTCGGAGGTTCTCCAACTCTTAGTTCGCGTCTTCTTCGACGATCAGACATTCTACTGCACGTTTGTATGTTTTCAGGCCAATCCGCTAATCTCAGTCGTGTTGGTAATGCCAGTCTCTACCAGGCGAATCTTGGACCAGAATTCGCCGAACTGCGTCACTATAAATTAACTCAATCATTCGTTGATCAGGTCGCATCCCAATTTACGTCGCTGTCACCGTGTCGGGTGCCCAAAGTCAGCCTTGAAATAATAATAACAATATCTTATAACATAATCGTAGATGTCAGGGTTCCCCGTCACCTTACCATATACGTACGAGTATGTTGCTTTTGTCCCATGTGTTTCAGATAAAATTTACATGCAAAACACACACACACACACACACATAAGTAAAACAAGGTGTGAAACAGTCATCTCAGTTAGAAAGTGACTTTCATTATCCAGATGCTATATAACTCTGGAGTCCAGCTACACTTGACGACAAAAGAAAACAACATTTCAAGAACATTTCAACATTATTACGTTGGGCGCTTGCTTGTAAAACGTACAGGGAAAATGAAAGTCACCTATTGCCTGGCATTTCAATTATTTAACCTGGTGCAATAAAGGTATTTACCAAATTTTAACAGTGACGCTCACTTTAAAAATTATAATTAGTATATTGTTTGTTCTTGATCCCTTTCTTGTTCTTCTTCTTCTTGTTATCTAAGTGACGTATTCTTCGCGTGATGGGGGTAAGTACCTTTCATAAACACACGGAATCTATGAAACGACTCTTTCGAAAAGTGGTTAAAAGACGTTTTCTTAGACATTGATTGACGGAATATCAATCAAAAATCATCCACGTCGACGATCTTTCCAAGCACGCGACAATCCCCTGTAAAATTGGCATTAAATTTTGTGAACGTATAGAGTATTGGAAAGAAACAATTTTTACGGAACACCAAAATATATTTTAAAAATAAGATACTACACTGAATGTTCTATTGCAATAATACTAACGAATGTTCCTCGACACGATTGAAATACCATAGAACATTGTCAGGATCAGCTTTTATAACTAGCTACAGAAGTGTAATAGTTTACCTAAGTATCGTTTACGGAGCAGACAAGACGCAGAAAATTACGATCTTCAAAATATCGCATATTTGGAGACTTATTAAAAGAAAACTGAGCATAAGCGGATCTAGGAGAGCATGAGGGGAAAATGTTTTTAACCAAACGTTAATGACTAGTCTCCAATTCCACAGTGTTTTTTAAATCACCCAGAAGGCAATTATTATATATCACAATTTAGAAACAAATTTTTTCAACTACAAATATTATTTTAATTCTCAGAATAGAACCTACATTCATATAAGTAAAGGCGAGGTATAATCTTTTGTCTTTTCCGCTCTCTGTCAAAACGATGATTAACGATTTTATACAATAAGTACATTTTGTTGGCACTAAAACAATGTGTCTGAGTCTTATTTGGACTTTATTTTTGAAGAAGATCCCCAGATCCCTCCCCAGATGGGTGGGTATTCTGTACTCCTAAACTCCTAGTCGCGGCTCTTCTTCTCAAATCCATCCCAAATCAAGATCTTAAAGTCACTCATGCAGCCTTAGACAACATTAAGTTGGAGTCAATTTTTTACTCACTTGCCATAGACTATAGTGTACCACTTATTTTATTATTATTAAGTTCCATTGCAAATACGGATGCACAGACATAAAGAGGAATATCAATTTCTTCGCGTTTGTAGGTGGTTGAATCGGAACTCTAACTTACTCAGACACGATTTTCTGATACAATTCTGTTCTTTGGAAGTAAATACGAGGTTCGGTCAAAAAGTTCTAGATTTTTTGTTTATTTGAAAAATTAGGTGTGCCTCGATTCATCTATATTTGTATTGGTCTCTTTAAAGCAGCCTCAGTGGATAATGTAATTATGTTAACGTTTTTTCCAGTCTTCAAAACAATTCTCGAATAGATTTTTTGGTATAATTTTGATCTAGCTCAGCAATTTTGGTTTTATAAATTCAATAGTCGCGAAATATTCTCCTTTCTTTGCATTTTCATTAACGGAAAGAGTAAAGATCGCGCTGTTATATACCTGACGGATACGACCGTTGTGGTGTCCTTACAATGTTTTTTCCTAAAATTCTTAAACAAGCAATGGCATACGTCCTGTTGCATAGGGTCCAATTTCCGTCAATTATCCTTCCGTAAATCTGGCCGTTTTCTACGAATAGTTTCACGAAAGTGACATAAAGTGCCCGAAGAGTACTCTTTAATTACCGTTGCACGTAGTTATGAAAATTTGTGAAATGCAAAACTACCGTCACCATCTGATAGACCACGATGATTGACGACAGCTTTTGTACCGTATCTACCGCAAGTTCATGCGTATAAGACTAGCCAGAAGCTTTCAGCAACACGTTCACCACTAAAGAGCAGCTTATCTCATTCTTTACATAAAACGTAATCCATATTCTTCGATTTTGCATTGTAGAATGTGAAAAAAATCACCTACAGCAACTTACTCAGTTACCTGTCAAATCTAAACTATAAATTTAGTAAGGCTAAAATTTTAAACGATTGTCTCCAGTGTTTGTACCAACATCGTTTAAAAATGTACGACCTTAATCGGTCACTTATAGCTCGGAAAATTAAAAAATTGCACGAAATGTTTGACTAAACCTCGCAGTGTTATTTGTACATCGGATATGTGCACCCGAAAAGAAACTTATCAAAATTCATCAGACACGAAACAAAGCTAAACTGAGACTTGAGCAATTGTTTTCTTGAAACATATATAATCCAGTATATGACGTAGACTAAACAGTTACATACTCCATCGAGTAAGGAAGCGTTTAACGCTTATCGAAGAAAAAATGAATCACAAGGAGAAGTACAGACGGTGTGTGCGGCAGCGGGGCAAGGAACCCATGACGTGATGGATCGACCATGACGTACGTGAAGTCTGTCCGTGAGAGAGTTTTGACTCACGAGACGTACGTGATGCCGAAGGAAAGGGAAAACCTTCGTCTGCAACACGAAGAAACAAAATAAAAACTAGAAGAATACTCGACAACCGTAAATCTACGCTCATAACTACATTAACTGTAAAATGACATTCTGTTTAGAAGCATACTAGGTTCAAACAAGTTATGATTTTCTTCACGGTAGCATGTTTCTTGAGAAACACAACGGTACAGAGGTAGTGATAAAATACGTGCATGCTTTAAAATTTAACACAAAAGCGCATACTCAAATCTTCCAAAGGTATAGAATACATGCATATTGTAGCGTGACAGAAAATCCACTACATTTTACGTCATATGAAATCATAAAGTTTAATTACACCAACAAATGTTATAATAATATTGAATGACATTTAAATAAATCAGAGGAATGAACCACAATAAAGTACAAATCCTCACTACATAATATATAAAAACCACTGTTTTAAAAACCAAAGAAAGTATCGAAGCAACTCATCAACTCATAGCATAATACCAGTAAGTTACCCAGGAAGCTCAGAGCAGTAAACCAGTTATATAAGACCATATCAAAGAAAAAAGAGACTCAATTAAAGAGTGGTGAATACCAAAATACCCCAAAAACAAGAAGAGGGAAGAATAAAGTTTGTGAACAGGAAGAAAACAATACCCTGAAACCTGTATAGAAGAATAAAGTCAGTTCAGTGAATAAATTAAATACTCCAAACTAAACCTCAGTCGTGATAACACCAAGTACCTTGGTTTACCCGAGAACGGAAGGAAGACCAGAAGAGTGAAGACTAGACGAGGGACAAGAATGAAGACTAGAAGAGGGACAAGATTGAATACCAGAAGGAAGATACGAAGAAGGACAAGAAAGAAGACAGGAGGAGAGGAAGAAATAGTATGAAAGAAACACCGTTATAAAACCTATTATTATATAAACTACTATCAATCCCAAACCCGCAAAAACTATGCCAAAGAAAGTATAACATACCCAAAATCTTATAAAATGTAATTATTGAGAAAACTAAAGTGTTGTATAGCGTTATAAGAAGTGCACCGACTAAAGCTATTGTGTAATAAAGAAAATAAACTAGTCTTAACGGTCCATGATTACTAAAGGTCTGGTCTGAGATAATAAGACTCAAAATATCAGAACCAACAGTGAAAGTGAATTTGTGTAAGTGTTGTTTTTAAAAAAAAAAAAAAAAAAATGCAATAAACTTAAAGTTGGTGATACTATAACTTAGTAGTATGCTATATCACAACTTTAAAATCTAATAATAAACAGCATAATAAAATAATAAAATTGAAGGTTTCCAGTATTTTATTATTTTAATGTAAATCTTTATTTACAAGACATTTGTAAAAAATGATAATAAATAGAGTATGGGAGTTAATGTTTACTGATATAGGGGATCACAATAATAATGGTTTAAACCAGAAAGGACTGGTACTAATATAGTATGAATAAGTGTAACATGTTTAAATAGACTGTTATTTCACAGTCCTAAAATCAATGTGTTAAATAAATGTATTTGTAAGGTTTATTAGAAAATAAGATTTATGTTATGTGTTTTAAAAAGAATTATGTTTGATAAATAATAACCTACATACCAGTAATAATGTTCTAATAGGTATGCTATGTTAGCTCAAAAACAGTTAAAAGATATATGTTCAAACCATATCTGCAATATGTTCAATTGTGCAGATTGCTAAACCATGTTCATAATTATTTATTTTAATAACTGTAGTGTTAATTAACCACTACACAACACAATAAGTTATAAATCATGTTATTTTCGTATAATTGTAATTATGTAAAGTCAGAGGAGGAATTAAGTTTAAATTATTTGAGAAAGAAAGAAATATAAAATTCTAAAATCTAGGCCATTTGGTGAAATCAGAGAACCAATATAAAATAGTATAATTCACTTATAAATCCTGTAAACTACCAAGATTTATATAAGATAACACAATTAACCACTACTAGGAATGATCCTATGAATTAAAATGATAATAAGGAAATATACCTTAACATTTTGTAAATTGTCAAAATATATAAATTAATTAATTTTAAAGAGCAATGTCAAATTTACAGATTAACACAAAAAACCAGTTCAAAGGTGTAATTTATATGTATTTAAGGAAAGGAAGAGGAATATGACTAATTAAAATTTATTATAATAGTATTAATAATATTTAAATGGAGGGGATTTTGTATAAAGACGGAAATCCAATTTTGAGCCTATATTTCCATAAAGTAAAGAAATTTGTTAATTTCCACAAAATATCTACAGATATGGACTATAATACATCAATTTAAAGGGAATGAGATGATTAAACCAATAATAAGGTTAATAATTCATAAAAGTGAGGAATAAAATAGATAAATTCCATACATAATGTAATATTTTATCATATGTATGGGAAGTCGAAAAATGTTAACAATACTTTTTCAAAGATTAACTGGGCAAGAATTATGACCAAGTTAATTAGTCTTTTGTTGAATATCAAGCTGGACAGTTGTGTGAAGAACGTTTCTTTAAATCGAATTGAAAATGATACTAGTGTTTAGCCATTGAAATCAGTGAAACGAGAGTTAGGCGATTTAAACACTTTTTAAAGCTAAAGCTGTTAATACATTCACGACAATAGTGAAAACAAACACTTAACTACATAATACGAATGATAGAAACAAGTAAAACACTATATTTCAACTGATATATTCTGCAATTCCTAACCAATAACTTGAAAACGTAACCGCAGAAGTTGAACACATAGAAAATAAACTAACTAACACAAGTTTACACAGAACACTTCACCAGAATACACCAAACAGATTAACAGACATATTACACCAGTGCGGGGACATTTTAGACCTTGATGAAGGTAATTTTATAGTAATTTTCTGACTCGACGCATATGCAGTAGCCAAGACCAACCCGAGTAGCGGCCATCTTGAAAACGAAATCTGCTTACTACATCGCAGTCACTGACGTCACATCAGTCTTCATTGGTTCGACAAAACATTTATTCTAATATTATATACTGAATTATTTAAAATACTATTGAATAGTAATTATTGTATTTATATTTTTAATTGTTAATGTTATACTTTCTCGTCACCCTTCTCTGACTATTAATTCTAATCGCTCAAAGAACCTGTCTTTTAATATAATATAACATAAAATTTTGTTCTGTATGACACAATCGATAATTCCTGAGACAGAGTCGATAATTGCTCTCCATCGATAAAATATCGATTATTTATTTAAAATTGTCAATAAATCTTTATATTTCCATTATTTTGTATCTGTACTTATTTCACAGGGTAATTTAAGGGTATTTATAAGGCTGAAGGAATTAAGTGAGAAGAATATATTCTATTTTGAACAAGATATTGGACCAATCAGAAAAGTCACCAATCGATTATTACCTGGAGTTAATCTATTTAACTCCAGACTTGGTGCAAATCTTCAAGAAGTGCTCGACGGTCAATAAATACCTACCTGTTATTAAAATTTTACCAGAACCTTTTAAAAAACAGATTTATCTCTTATACATACCTCTATAAACATAAACAAAATTATTTTATTATTTGAAAATTCTATAATTAGTGAATTTTCCGTATACATTTTATTCTTTTGTAACGACCGGCATACAGCGGTCTGGTGACCAAGTGGCTAGCCCAAACAGTGGGGCTTGATTTGATTACACAGCCATATAAAGGGTCTTCTTACAAAGTGGCTTCCATCGCGGGGCTTGAACGAGGCAGACGTCTCGTACTCTTACGTGGCGTCCAACTTAGAGGGCTTAATAATCTAAGCTTTGCAGCGATTAATAAATAGAGACAGAGAAAGATGCAAAGACGAGCTACCTCGAAGAAGAGGGCGGCAGAGGCCGAGAAAGAGGTTGACATGGGGGATAAGGAGGCAACACCTGTGGAGGATCCGGAAGTGTTACTAATCCAGATGGAACCGAAACAACCAGCACCAACAGAGGAACAACCCGAAGTAACAACGCACACAGGGGAAGTCACTGTCCCAGAGAAGGAAAAGGAGAAATCTAAAACAATGGAAGAGAACATAATGGAAATGTTCAGACAAATGAGAGAGGATAATAAATCAATGAATCAGGAATTGAAAGAAGATTTGAAGGAAGATAACCGATCCACAAAGGAAGAATTGGGCCGTAAAATATAAAACACTAACAAAAGGATTGAAGAAACTAGTAAGAATTTAGAAGAGAAGATGGAGGAAAACAACCAATCTTTGAATAAGAAAATGGAAGACTTGAAAAGGGACAACCAATCCTTGAGTAAAAAGATGGAAAGGAAGATGGAAGAAAATAATAAGAATTTGGAAGAGAAGATGGAAGAAACCAGTAAGAAAATAGAAAGTGACAACCAACAACTAAAGGATGAATTAAGGGAAAATAACAGGAAAATGGGAGAGACGATGGGGGAAAGATTGGAAGAATTGAGAGGGGACAATCAATTGCTGAGAGAAGAACTGAGGGAAGTTAACGAAGAGAACATGAATAAGTTAGACGAGAGGATTGAGTTAGCCAAAGAGGAGATAAACAAAAAGATAACTGAGACGAAGAAGTCCATTGTAAAGAAATTAGAACAGGAAGTCGTGGTTGTTAACCAGCAGATCCGAGAAGTAGACGAAAGATGTCGTCAAACCGAAAACGAAGTGCTGGAAGTCCGGGAAGTAATAACTAAGGAAATTACTCAGGTCCAAGAACAACAGAAAACTAAAATAGAGGAGACCCAGAAATTTGCCCTGGAGGAAGTAAATAAAGTGAGAACCCAAGTAACAGAAAGATGCGACGGCGTGGAAGCCGCTATGGTGAACATAACCGGACAGGTGCGTCAGAGCCAGGAGGAGATGGAGTTAATAAGAAACAGACCATCGGGATATCACAATTTCCCCATGTCAGAGAACAGAGAATGGCTCAATTTCCGGCAATACAAACGGAAGCCTATGGAGTTCTTGGCACGAATAGAGGAGTACCTCGAGAAACACCGAGGGAACCGATGGGTCCGGAGCAGAGAAATCCTTGACGAGTCGTTTCGGGAGGTGAATGACCATTGGTGGATGGCCAACCGGAGCGACATCGACAATTATGAACAATTCAAAAGCCTGTTCAAAGCCAAGTACTGGTCAGAGACCACGCAGAATCTCATCAGAGATAATATATGCCACGGCCGCTACAAACCACAAGTCGGCAGCTCAATGACAGCTTATTTCCTCGGCAAAGTGTGTATGGCCAAGCACTTAGAACCAGCCATACCGGAGGAATGCCTAATAAACAAGCTGTCTTACCATTATGATGAGGAGGTGATTCGTGCAAAGAGGGGCAGCCAGATAAAAACCATCCAGGCAATGACAGAACTCCTAGAGAATTATGAAAACGAAGATTACTACAGGCAGAGTCGTAGAAGAAGTGATGGGCCCGAACCAAGGACGTACCTGAACAATAATCAGGGTGCGAACCACATAAATACTGGGTACCAAGGAGGTCGGGCATACCCGCGAAATAACAATTATAATAATGGAAATAATGTAAATAATACCAATTACAATGACAATAATAATACGGGTCCCATCCAGCAAAACCCGAATCGACCCTCTAATGGTTATCAGGGTAACCGCAATCCCTACCCTGATAACGTAAATAGTCAGAGAAGCCCCAATTATGGTAATAGTCCTTACCCTAATAACGCTAATCGTGCGGGTCCCAATAATGGTAATTTTAATAATAATAGGTATCCTCGCCCTAGAGTGAACTTCATACGAGCCACCGAAGGAAGACAGCGAGGATTCAACCACAATCGACGAAGCAGTTACCGAAGATACGAAGAAAGGCGGAGGAGCCTAGAACGGGACCAACCGAGGTACTATCCGGCGCGTAGGAGCAATAGTTTGGACAACACTGAACAGAGGTCGCACCATGAACGACCGGAAGACCATAGAACAGATCGGCAAGTAACCACTCTGAGCATCCCGAATGAGGCATCGAATAATATGGCTCAAAGAAACAATGATGCCGAGCCTTTAAACGGGCACAGGCAGTAAGAAATCGCCAGAACCCATTACTGCTTCTGACTACTGGGTATGATAATGATAATGAGTGCAATTTTGAAAATAATCACAATCGTATTACAATCATCGGGTGCAACTACCTGAAGGACATCAGACAGGAGTTATTGGAAGAGGATAACAGGAGTCCCACCAATAACTTCAATAATGAAATTATACATGTTGACGCCAAGGTAGAAGGCATCACAGCCAAGTTAATGATCGATACTGGGTCAAACGTATCAATAATAAGTACGACGGAACTGGAGAGGATACAGCAAGAGTGCGGGAAAACTTTACCAACATTGCCGTTGAATAATATTGTTTTGTTGGGAGCAACCGGCCGACAAAACAAAACTATACGTAGACAAGTCTCCGCCAGTGTGATGAGCTGTGGTATAGCGATTGACATGGAATTCTTGGTGGCGAGCGGTCTGCCATTTAATATACTGGTCGGGTGTGATGTGCTTAGGAGAAATTCCGCCATCATTGATCTAAGAACTGAAACATTATCACTGTTTTCTAGCGGACATACTTGGACGGCGAACTTGGTGGGTAGTGACCAAGTCGTTCCCGATAGTATCCATCAGCAAATCCGAAAAATTAATTACATCCAACCAACATCCATAATTGAACAGAGAATAGACGACACATCCAATGAAGATTTATGGTCGCAAAAAATCCAGGAGATCAGGGAGTTCCGGAGCGGTATAACTGGCGAAGGTTTAACAACAAACCAAGCGAACAAATTAAGAGACATCTACAATAAATATAAATCAGTCTTTTCTGATGAGCCCGGTAAAGTGAAGAATTTCCAGTGTACTCTACAATTCCGAGACACTGTAGACTTTAACCGGAAGTCTTACCCCATTGCGCAATCACGAAAGCAGGCAGTAAGAGCTGAAATAGAGCAAATGATTAACCGTGACATTATAGAGAGTAGCCATTCCCCTTACACAAGTCCTATCGTGGCTATTCCTAAGAAAAACGGACAAGTCCGTTTATGTTTAGATGCGCGCGAAATAAATAAGGTGATCATAAATGACAGGACTTCGCCCGGTGAGATTGAGGAGATCTTAAAACGGTTCCACGGTACCAAATACTTCACTACCTGGGATACGGTGTGCGGATACTGGCAGGTGGAATTACATCCACAGAGTCGCCAGTATCTGGCCTTTATATTCGAAGGGCGGAACTACCAGTTTAAGAGGCTGCCCTTCGGACTGGTAAACTCAGTCGCAGTCTTTGTGCACTGCATGGATCAAATACTTGGCCAAGAAGCACTAAAATTCACTACCGTATACGTCGATGACTTGCTAGTGTCATCAGACACTTGGGAGGAACACTGCTACCGTGTGGAACATGTCTTACAGAAGCTAGCAGCAAACAATATTACTCTGAAGTTAGCAAAGTCTCATTTTATTGCTAAAGAGATACAATTCTTGGGCTTCATATTAAATGATAAGGGAATCTCACCGTCGGCTGAAAAAGTCGAAGCAATTCAGAACTTTCCTACACCAAAGAATCGAAGGCAGTTACAGTCGTTCCTGGGACTCTGTAACTACTACCGCAAGTTCCAGGAAAAGTACTCCGAACTGACTGCCAGATTCCAGCCGCAACTGTCATCTAAAAATAAATGGATCTGGGGTAATGAACAACAAAACATATTGACTCTCATAAAACAAAAATTCCTTAAACACGTTATACTCCGTCATCCAGATTTTAACAAGCCTTTCTTTCTTAATTGCGATGCCAGTGACATCAGCCTTGGCACTACTTTATATCAAGAGGATGAGGAGGGCGAGCATCTTGTAATCTGTTTTGCCAGCAGAGCTCTGAACCAGAGTGAGAAAAACTATCATGTGACAGAAAAGGAGTTATTGAGTGTCGTGTTCGCGTGCGGAAAGTTCCGTACATATATTCTTGGTTATCCCGTTACCGTCCGGACAGACCATAAATCTATCTCGTTCCTTAAGAGATGTAAGCTGAGCCATGGAAGATTAACGCGGTGGATACTATTGCTGCAAGAATACGACCTTAAGTGGGAGTATATCCCCGGAAGGAAGAATGTCGTCGCGGACGTATTGTCTAGAGTTGACATTGACAAGCAGACGTTCGAGGGGGAAAAGGAGAGTATTCTGAAGGTGTACCATATTCTCAGCAGCAGCGCCGGTCTACAATCAGTTCTAGAACAACTAAGCACACAACAACAAGCTGACCCGAAATTAATTACTATTATCTCAAGATTGGAAGCAGGAGATGAGACCATCTCCCGATATTACACTATACATAAGGGAATCCTGTTTTCCAAACCATCATTAATTAAGGAGGAGTGGAAGGTAATAATTCCAACATATATCGAGAAAGAGATAGTGATCAGTTATCATGTTCGATATGGGCATATGGGCGCTTTAAAGGTGGTAAAGGCCCTGGAAGAAAACTGCTATATAAAGGACATCAATCGGAAGGTACGGAGGTATATTAGAAACTGTCGCATTTGCCAACTCGTAAAAACTAATAACGAGAAAAGAGAAGGGCAGATGATTCCAATAACATCGCAGTCTAAACTTGAGAAGGTATTCCTGGATATCTGCGGGCCATTTCCCCGCAGTGGAGGCCGCCACCGATACAGATATATCGTCATCATTATGGACCATTACACTAAGTTCGTAAAGCTATACCCAGCGAATCGGGCGACTACGAAGAAAGTTCTTAATATCCTGATCGACCAGTACTTCCCAACCGTCGGAAAACCGGTATCGATCATAACCGACCACGGAACGCAATTCAAGGGGAGGAGATGGCGGGATACACTGCTGTCCATGGGGGTTCACACATACAAGACATCCGTATACCACCCAAGCAGTAACCCGGCCGAAAGAGTCTTGCAAGAGGTGGGGTGCCTATTAAGAACATATTGCCATGATCAGCAGAGAAGGTGGCAAGAATACTTGGAGGCCACTGAAGAATTCCTCAACCTGGCCTACCATCCTGCCATAGGAATAACCCCATACTCCGCGATGTACGAGAGACAACCCCCTAGAGAGATTGCAGATATCTTGGAGTTCCCCAGAGAACATAAATATAGATTTGATAAAATTCAATTTTGTAATAAGGTGGCCGAAGATCAGGAGAAACGGCGGAACAAATACAATAAATGCATGGGTAAGGTTATTCATTATACCGTTGGAGAGAAGGTGTTGTTGAAGAATAGGGAATTACCCAGTTCCTTAGAGGGGATAACAAAGAAGTTATTGCTCCTGTATACTGGTCCCTATATCGTCTCAAAAGACAATAACAACAACACCTACGAAATCAAAGAAATAAGTTCAAGTAAAGTCAAGGGTGTTTTTAACCAGGCATCCATGAAAAAATTTTATGATTAAAAATCCTCAAAATTCTAAAATACATGTAAGCCAATCTTACATAAAGATTATTTGAAAGAAATTATTTGAAAAGAAGAATAATGTAAGAAGGGTTTGGACTTAAAACAGCCAAATTCTAAAAAGAAATATAAGCACATATTATCTATAATTATTAGAAAATTTTATGGCAATGATAGAAGAAGAATTTTGAATGTTAAAAAAAAAAAAAAACCTCTAAATTCTAAAAAGAAATATAAGCACATATTATCTACAATTATTAGAAAATTTTATGGCAAGAATATAAGAAGAATTAGAATTTAAAATCCACTAAATTCTAAACACAATGTAACCCACTTTACATAACAAATATTTGAAGAAAAACTTTATGGCTATAATATAATAATAAAGAAGGAGAGAATTTAGAAATAAAACCATCTAAGGTCAAAATCAAGTAAGAACAGCTTACTGAATATTTATTTGAAGAGAAACATTTTAACAATAATACCAAGAGAGTTTAGAGAAATAAAACCAGCCAAAACACATGTAAGCCCACCTTACATACAAATTATTTGAGAAAACTTTATAGAATAACATAAGAAGAGTGAATTTTGAATTATGAATAAATCAAGTTTCCCAAACCAAGTATAAGTACAACTTACCAACCAATTATAAATAAAACACTTTGATGAAATAAACAGAAGAGATTTCATACCATATTTATGGTAAGCATAGAAGATAATTACCATGGTAACAAAGGATCATAATGGGATGAAGAAAGGAAACAGATTTACAATTAAAACAAATAATTCTGGACAATATAATCATGTCTAAGTTCAATATGAAGAGTAAAAACCTTTCCATAAAATGATGTTGAAGGAAATAAAAAAGAAAAAATTCTTTAATACGATTTGAGTGATTGAATAAATAAAGTACAAAAACTTCTTTGGAATTATGAGAGAATGAAACTGTAAAGTGGTATGAGGAGAAATTATGACCTCATTATGAAATTAATAAAAAACCATCATTTGCAAGTATAATAGCAATGACAGGAATAATGTCCAAGATTTATGTAATTAAACGAATTAATATAAAATGATTTATGAATTAAATGACAATTATGATAATGACAGTTATACAAATTCTAGAAAATAGAACAAGTGGAAATTTTAAGAACAAAGAAACAGTCTAAAAATGTCATAAAGATATGCTACTATAAATAATGCAGATTATAATGAAAAAACCAGAAGGTAATAAAGAATTTATAACCAAAAGATTTATATGATAATAAAAGTTGAAAAATGTAATAATAAAAGAGCTTCCTACCATAATATCAAATGAAAGAAACATCCAGATAATGAGTCAGAAGAACAACTGAGATAGGAATATTAAAATCTCTGAGAAGTATAATAAGTAATAAGTGAAGTATCCCAAAGATATTTTTTAAATAGTAACAAATGTGTACTATTCTGAATAATTTTTTAATCTGTCTGATGATAATTCCAGCAGAATTAATATGTTTTTTGAGCAGAGATGATTTGCCTCTGTACTCAAATATGTGTGAAGTATTGGACAGCAGAGGAAAGTAGCGTACAGTGCCTCTCTGAACTGAACCAGCTCACAAAGTAGGGAACGATAGGGAGAAAATATCCCAAGGAGAAAATACTAAGAAGAAATATAAAAATGAAATAATAAATATGAAACTCAGATGACTATTACTATCAAGGAAGATCAAGTGAGAATGATATAAACTCAAATATAAATAAGAAAATTTTAAAATGGAAGGAAGTCCAAAATAATAACAAACATAGAAGAATTATCATAAGCAATTGTTTCAGACAAAGCAAGTATAGTCTGAAAAAATTACTTCTGGAGAAGGGCATTCTGTAGCGTGACAGAAAATCCACTACATTTTACGTCATATGAAATCATAAAGTTTAATTACACCAACAAATGTTATAATAATATTGAATGACATTTAAATAAATCAGAGGAATGAACCACAATAAAGTAAAAATCCTCACTACATAATATATAAAAACCACTGTTTTAAAAACCAAAGAAAGTATCGAAGCAACTCATCAACTCATAGTATAATACCAGTAAGTTACCCAGGAAGCTCAGAGCAGTAAACCAGTTATATAAGACCATATCAAAGAAAAAAGAGACTCAATTAAAGAGTGGTGAATACCAAAATACCCCAAAAACAAGAAGAGGGAAGAATAAAGTTTGTGAACAGGAAGAAAACAATACCCTGAAACCTGTATAGAAGAATAAAGTCAGTTCAGTGAATAAATTAAATACTCCAAACTAAACCTCAGTCGTGATAACACCAAGTACCTTGGTTTACCCGAGAACGGAAGGAAGACCAGAAGAGTGAAGACTAGACGAGGGACAAGAATGAAGACTAGAAGAGGGACAAGATTGAATACCAGAAGGAAGATACGAAGAAGGACAAGAAAGAAGACAGGAGGAGAGGAAGAAATAGTATGAAAGAAACACCGTTATAAAACCTATTATTATATAAACTACTATCAATCCCAAACCCGCAAAAACTATGCCAAAGAAAGTATAACATACCCAAAATCTTATAAAATGTAATTATTGAGAAAACTAAAGTGTTGTATAGCGTTATAAGAAGTGCACCGACTAAAGCTATTGTGTAATAAAGAAAATAAACTAGTCTTAACGGTCCATGATTACTAAAGGTCTGGTCTGAGATAATAAGACTCAAAATATCAGAACCAACAGTGAAAGTGAATTTGTGTAAGTGTTGATTTAAAAAAAAAAAAAAAAAATGCAATAAACTTAAAGTTGGTGATACTATAACTTAGTAGTATGCTATATCACAACTTTAAAATCTAATAATAAACAGCATAATAAAATGGAAGGTTTCCAGTATTTTATTATTTAATGTAAATCTTTATTTACAAGACATTTGTAAAAAATGATAATAAATAGAGTATGGGAGTTAATGTTTACTGATATAGGGGATCACAATAATAATGGTTTAAACCAGAAAGGACTGGTACTAATATAGTATGAATAAGTGTAACATGTTTAAATAGACTGTTATTTCACAGTCCTAAAATCAATGTGTTAAATAAATGTATTTGTAAGGTTTATTAGAAAATAAGATTTATGTTATGTGTTTTAAAAAGAATTATGTTTGATAAATAATAACCTACATACCAGTAATAATGTTCTAATAGGTATGCTATGTTAGCTCAAAAATAGTTAAAAGATATATGTTCAAACCATATCTGCAATATGTTCAATTGTGCAGATTGCTAAACCATGTTCATAATTATTTATTTTAATAACTGTAGTGTTAATTAACCACTACACAACACAATAAGTTATAAATCATGTTATTTTCGTATAATTGTAATTATGTAAAGTCAGAGGAGGAATTAAGTTTAAATTATTTGAGAAAGAAAGAAATATAAAATTCTAAAATCTAGGCCATTTGGTGAAATCAGAGAACCAATATAAAATAGTATAATTCACTTATAAATCCTGTAAACTACCAAGATTTATATAAGATAACACAATTAACCACTACTAGGAATGATCCTATGAATTAAAATGATAATAAGGAAATATACCTTAACATTTTGTAAATTGTCAAAATATATAAATTAATTAATTTTAAAGAGCAATGTCAAATTTACAGATTAACACAAAAAACCAGTTCAAAGGTGTAATTTATATGTATTTAAGGAAAGGAAGAGGAATATGACTAATTAAAATTTATTATAATAGTATTAATAATATTTAAATGGAGGGGATTTTGTATAAAGACGGAAATCCAATTTTGAGCCTATATTTCCATAAAGTAAAGAAATTTGTTAATTTCCACAAAATATCTACAGATATGGACTATAATACATCAATTTAAAGGGAATGAGATGATTAAACCAATAATAAGGTTAATAATTCATAAAAGTGAGGAATAAAATAGATAAATTCCATACATAATGTAATATTTTATCATATGTATGGGAAGTCGAAAAATGTTAACAATACTTTTTCAAAGATTAACTGGGCAAGAATTATGACCAAGTTAATTAGTCTTTTGTTGAATATCAAGCTGGACAGTTGTGTGAAGAACGTTTCTTTAAATCGAATTGAAAATGATACTAGTGTTTAGCCATTGAAATCAGTGAAACGAGAGTTAGGCGATTTAAACACTTTTTAAAGCTAAAGCTGTTAATACATTCACGACAATAGTGAAAACAAACACTTAACTACATAATACGAATGATAGAAACAAGTAAAACACTATATTTCAACTGATATATTCTGCAATTCCTAACCAATAACTTGAAAACGTAACCGCAGAAGTTGAACACATAGAAAATAAACTAACTAACACAAGTTTACACAGAACACTTCACCAGAATACACCAAACAGATTAACAGACATATTACACCAGTGCGGGGACATTTTAGACCTTGATGAAGGTAATTTTATAGTAATTTTCTGACTCGACGCATATGCAGTAGCCAAGACCAACCCGAGTAGCGGCCATCTTGAAAACGAAATCTGCTTACTACATCGCAGTCACTGACGTCACATCAGTCTTCATTGGTTCGACAAAACATTTATTCTAATATTATATACTGAATTATTTAAAATACTATTGAATAGTAATTATTGTATTTATATTTTTAATTGTTAATGTTATACTTTCTCGTCACCCTTCTCTGACTATTAATTCTAATCGCTCAAAGAACCTGTCTTTTAATATAATATAACATAAAATTTTGTTCTGTATGACACAATCGATAATTCCTGAGACAGAGTCGATAATTGCTCTCCATCGATAAAATATCGATTATTTATTTAAAATTGTCAATAAATCTTTATATTTCCATTATTTTGTATCTGTACTTATTTCACAGGGTAATTTAAGGGTATTTATAAGGCTGAAGGAATTAAGTGAGAAGAATATATTCTATTTTGAACAAGATATTGGACCAATCAGAAAAGTCACCAATCGATTATTACCTGGAGTTAATCTATTTAACTCCAGACTTGGTGCAAATCTTCAAGAAGTGCTCGACGGTCAATAAATACCTACCTGTTATTAAAATTTTACCAGAACCTTTTAAAAAACAGATTTATCTCTTATACATACCTCTATAAACATAAACAAAATTATTTTATTATTTGAAAATTCTATAATTAGTGAATTTTCCGTATAAATTTTATTCTTTTGTAACGACCGGCATACAGCGGTCTGGTGACCAAGTGGCTAGCCCAAACAGTGGGGCTTGATTTGATTACACAGCCATATAAAGGGTCTTCTTACAAAGTGGCTTCCATCGCGGGGCTTGAACGAGGCAGACGTCTCGTACTCTTACAATATACACGAACAAATCATCAGTATTTTTGTTTATATGTTGATGACGCGTTTCGAAGCATATGCTTCATCGTCAGATCTTAAGATATCCCTCGTCGGACGTTGTCATCATTTAAAATTCAATAGAATTTGAACTTTATTGTAGTTTGGTCTGTGATACTATTCACAGTCAGTGGTCGACCAAATGTGACTAGGTGCGCACCTACTGACGCATATACAGTGCAAATTCCATTGAATTTTACCCGATGACGACCTCCTACGAGGGATATTTTAAGATCTGGTGATTAAGCATATGCTTCCAAACGCGTCATCAATACAAAAAAGAAATCACAAGGCGGATTGAAAAAGATTAGTTTGTCTATTTATACAAACACCACTGTATTTGTATGTAAAACATACATGCTAAATCATCAATATTGTTGGTTCGTGTCTGTCCAGAAGCTACTGGGGAGGGAATGCCTTTCTAATCCTTTACCAATGAATTCTTTCCACAGACAGTCTTGCTTATCTTGCAAAGGATCTTTGTTGTGGTCTCTTGGCCTCTTGTCAATTTTCGTGATGACAATCAGCCAAATTTCCTAAACAGTTTCATTTTATTTTATTGTTTCTGCAAGAAAAGCTACTATTTTGTACTAGGAAAAGAATTCGTGGGTCAGTGTAAAAAAATTTCGTCATGACTTCTCAACCAAAATTGTATTGACACAGGTCAAGGCACATTTTCTTATTTTGTGCTCTTATAGTTTTGCAGTGGAAAGTAGATACCGTTTAGCCAGTTCTGATCTGTTAGATAAATTCACTTTTACTTAGACAGCCGATAAATATTTTACATTGTACAAACGTGGTCTACACGGTAAATACATGACATGTAACAAATAACAAGTGAATAAAAATTTATGACACTAACAAATTAAGTGCTTCCATGCTTCATTAACTGTGTTGCATAGAAACGCGGTGAATTGATATTCAAATTGTTTATTTTACGCTTTGATTTGACAAGGAAATTGAGTATAGAAAATAATTTTTTAGACATTCAGTGCAAATAAAAATGTTTTAACTCAGAATCAGCACAAATAGTTGCTAGTAACGATCGCATGGCACATAACACTTTTCTTTCACCTCGTAATGAATTCCGTTTCGTCATTTGTCTTTAGAAGAAAACGCAACATTGTCGTATAGAAAAAGTTCGCCGCAAATCGGCACACGATTTAGAGACCTTCGCAAACCGTGATATTCGCAAATCTATGTTTTCAAATATATATAAAATTGTGTGGTTATAACTAATAAAGACGGTAAGAGCGCACAAGACTGCGAAAAGGGTGAACAACGCGAGTTGGAAAACGACAACGACCACTGGCAGAAAATTATACGCCTGCCTTAATGTAAAAAGTACAGAAAATTATACAAAACTACGGCGATTTCTTTTTAGCTGGCACTTGTGTTTAGAGTGCACGCTGCAAGATGCAGTCTCTGTGTGTGCACTCGCCGACGCTGGCAACATCTGCTCTGTTGAAAACAAAATTATACTTAAACTGTAGTTGTGAACGAACGCGGCTCGTGCACTTAATGTGACCATTACTTGCTGAACCAGATGTTTTGTAGTGAGAATTATATTTATTCTTCTTCAATACCAAATACGGTTTAAACGGTGTCTGACGGAAGACAGTGTCAGCATTTTGTTGTTATGTTTCCAAACACCTCGCGTTCGGTGAAGCGACCAATCGCTTAGCAGCCCCATCAGCAACACTCCTCTACGTACTGTTAATGGATTCTGAAGCAAACGCAACAGAAACTACTCTTATTTTCGGTCAAAATATTATTTTTCGAAAATAGTAATAGAAAGCTAATAACCAAAACTATCTTAACTCCTGTTTTGCACGGAAATATCGTGATTGATAAAATTAAGATAAGAAGAAGAAGAAGAAGTTTCAGATACGCTGAATAAATTATTACCTACAGTGTATATCTATACAGGGACGTAACCGGGGAGGAGGTAAAGGGATGCAGACCCCCTCCTAACACTCACAGTTAAACAAACAGTGTGGTTCATAGGAAGATAGGATTTAGGACAATGGCACTTAAATTATGTAGGTTACACTACATTGGTATACAGGGTGCCATTAAGCAAATTTTGATTCCAAGAAGTACAATTTAGAAACATTTTAAAACTTTTTGATTTTAAATGACAACAAAGTAATGATTTAATGTTGTGACATGCTTCATCGGACTTTTGTAGTAGGAATTATGTTGTAGATTATAGGGACAATTCAAATTTTGATATTCACATTTACTTTTTCAAATCTGAAAAAAAAACGGTACTGTAAATGTTTCTTTTACTCTGTTTTCTGGTTCACTAATTCCAGAGTTCCAGTATGTCCTAAACCCGAGTTTAGGATTCTAATTTCCAGATATGAGGCGAAAATCTGGACCCCTCATATCTTTCTGGAAGGAAACATCCCGGAATGGGTATTCTCATCATTGATTTCTTGATTCCACTCTTCCAATTCAATCTGGATCCTTCCCCCTCGATACAAAATGTTGGTTACGTACCTGTATGCATGTATTCGTTTTTTTGTAATACCGTATATAAGAATATAGTAATTTTAGAGCCAACAGTGTACGTTTGTTGAAATAGGCCTACAATGTACTTGGTATTTCTACTCTGAGTACTAGGTAAACATCGCTATCTCAGCTGTGTCCGCAATAACACATGGATCCCATTGTTACAAATTACACACTCCAACAACGAGCTGTACACTTGTTGACACAGCTTGCTGCTTCCGTTTCCCGTTTACTTAGCTTTTTTTTTAATTCTTTTTTTTTACTTTGAAAATTTATTTATGTCTGGAAACTGTGTTCTATGAGAAATTTTGAACAAGACACACAAACACAATGAAGACACTGGAATAGTGTTTTATCGATTCTTGGGAATTGCCAGTAACTTTTCAAGTCAAGGTCTCCTTCTTTTTGAATAATTTTTCCGAGTTATTATATACGCGGTGTGTTAAAAAAATACCGAACTATTTGTATAATACGTCAACCTGCTCATAGAGACAGCTGCACAATTAAGTGCTGCTAGCGACAATTATTGACGACGAATGCTGTCCCCCCCCCCCCCCCCCCCCCCCGGCCGGCCGTTGATCAGTCTTCGAGCTACACAAGCTGTAGTGGGGCATCCGTCGGATTTGTAACAAAGTGAGAATGAACATCTTAACACAACTGTGTGTGTGTGTGTGTGTGTGTGTGTGTGTGTGTGTGTGTGTGTGTGTGTGTGTGTGTGTGTGTGTGTGTGTGAAACGTTCCTGGAAATTTGATAAAATCTTTACCTAGAAATTTCCATTGCATTCAAAAGTTGTCATTACCATTTGCTGACGAATTTCTAAACGGGTTCTCTTTCTGATCGTCAGTCAACAAACACAGCAAGAATTTTTCAGCGATACGACGGATTTAAGTTTTTCTATCAAAATTTTATTTTACTATCTTATATTGATGGCCTCTCTCTCTCTCTCTCTCTCTCTCTCTCTCTCTCTCTCTCTCTCTCTCTCTCTCTCTCTCTCTCTCAGCAATTAAACGAGATTTACAGTTATCATACCATGAGGCTTCTTGCCATGATATTCGAGATCGTTTTGACCTGCACCGGCCAATATTTTTGCCCTCTTTAAAAACTCTTAACGCCCAAAATAATTGTTTGGCTCACGGAGGCCTTCCCGCATGCTTGGTTGAACAGTCAGAATGTCTCTATAAACTTTTAACATAGTTTTACTGCAAAGTTTCATACGCACACGTTGTTCTTCGAGGTATTTCTTAGTCACTTTGACACTAACCCGACGGACAGCTTCTTCACGTCCTCACTGAATCTGATATAGCTCAAACAAACCCTACTGCTTATAGCGGAATAGAATAAATGGAAGGTTGTTGTCAAAAATTGTCACTAGGCGCGCTCAATAGTCGCAGCGCGATGTTTGTGTGGGTTGGTGTGTTATTCACAAAGTTCGTACTTTTTCTGAACACACCTCGTATATACCCTTTTCTTTTCTTTCCCATCAAGAGTCAAGGGGGTTTATTCTTGTTTCAATCTTCAGAGAGCACAAAACGAACTATGCAATACTACATTTAATAGCAGAACGATGTGGAAATGCACACACTAGCTTCTCCGGCTTTCTCTGTTCAACATGTCTGAAAATATTATAATAACCAAATACAGCGTTTAACGAATATATAACTTTGTTCTTCATTTAATACGGGAGGGAGCCTAGCAGAAAAATACAGATTAATTATTTTATTTGGAAGCCACAATTAGTGAATGAAACACAACATGAAAGAATATAGGTATAGTGCTAATACGAAAAACTGTCGAACAGTCTTTACAACAATTGTTCACGTTAATAGAACAATAAAAATACCAACGCCTATTAAACATTGCCTTTGGTAATAACAGATAATCTAACACATTTGTAAAAGAATAATGGTTTAACATAGTATTGCATTCACGTAATAAAATTAAACTGAGGATACGAAATAATGAACAGCTACAAAGTGTAAATGTACGCCAAGATGAAAGATGCGTGAAAGCTCAAAGGATTTGATATTTTCGTGAGTGATAACCAAATATCCAATATAATAACGCAAGCAACTATCTATTCTAGAAAATTAAGTGACGGATGGATGGAATTTAAAGAAATCTAGAAATAAATGTTTGGTAGAAATTATTTCAGAATGAGAAACCTTTTGCAAAGTCTCTTTATCATGATGATTCCAATGTGTTCATTTGCCACTCGGTCGCACAGATTATATGTTATTACCTCTAATGTATGTGTCAAGTTGTTACAAATCTGAAGACGGCAGCTGATTTTATGAACCAAAATCCTGGGTTTGTTTCTCACGCGTCGGTTCCAACAGAGAGCCGCAGTGTTTAGGTTAATATCGAAGCAAATGAACGTGATATTAACGAATTCCATACAATAACCTTATTTTGTAACGTATCCGAATATTTTCTCTGTAGCAAAAAACTTGTTTGGGTATGTTTTTTCTGTGTAAAATGTTACACACAACTCCATTAAATAAAAAGTACCTCGTTATATCGACGAATTTTCTCACAAGCTAGACACACATTCATGCGCTTAAAAAAAAAAGAGATAGAGAAAAAATATTGCGCGAGCTAGTTTTATTGCAGATTGTGGTTTCCATTTAATGTTTTTCCTTTCACACTCTGCAGCTGCCGTATAAAAATTATAACAGTTTTTGTCTTAATAAATAACTCCTGGATTTTGCGAAACCGATTAATGAGGAGAAGTACTGCTGATGATATGGTTCAATCTTCTTCCGGTTACTAGTATAAATCATATTACTAATAAAGTGGTACTACTTTTTACAACATTCCGCAATTATTTTCTGGCGAAAAGAGAAATTCCTGAACGTCATTGAAGTTTGTTGAACCCTGAAATTTTTTTCTAGCAACACTAAAAAGCAAAGCTTCTACACACACACACACACACACACACACACACACACACACAAAAACACACATTACCATTAAGGTGTCTGTTAAGCAAATTGCATAGTTTGATTTCTTGTTTATTATTCGCGTTTCATTATATTAACAGCTGATAATTTTTATCTTGTCAAAACTCACTAACTAATTTCAACACGGCGTTCATGAGAGCGCTTTCTTTGTGCTTAAGAAGAAAGTAGCAAACTTCTCACAGAAAGAATCCAATTTATTGACTGCCAACTAGTTGATAAATACCTGGCAGAAATCTAGTTCGGATTTTCTAGTTTACTAGAATCATCAAGTTTCATTTCGGATTTCATCAAGAACTTCAGCGAGTGGTTGAATATTCAACCGGACAACTAAGAAAACAACGTCAGGAACCAATCAGATTAATCTGAACAGGCTTCCGTAGGACAGCTGATGATGACAATACCTGTGACACAAAAATTCCAAATTATTCGTTTTAACTCATTTCACAGATGAAGAGAAATATGGTTTGCAGAGTGAAGCTCTTGTGAGCTGTTGGAATAACAGAATAAGTCAAAAAATTTGTTGGACAGCCGTCTCATTAATAATATATATCAAATGACAAAACGACTACAATTTTTAAAAAGTGAAAGTCGTGCAGTCTCGTTTATTTCTGATTTGTCATTTAACATTTCAATACATAGATAATATAGAATAAATAATGTTTTATATTTGTAAATGCGTACAATAAATATAGTTTTAAACCCTTGAGAGAGAGAGAGAGAGAGAGAGAGAGAGAGAGAGAGAGAGAGAGAGAGAGAGAGAGAGAGAGAGAGAGAGAGAGAGAGAGAGAGAGAGAGAGAGAGAGAGAGAGAGAGAGAGAGAGAGAGAGACAGACAGACAGACAGATAGACAGACAGACAGAGACTTGTGTTGGTAAGGTCAGTTGGAGCGGAGTCTGATAATTTTATATAGTATTCGATTATATAGTCTAATCAAATATATATATATATATATGTGTGTGTGTGTGTGTGTGTGTGTGTGTGTTTGTGTGTGGTGATAAGACAGTAGCCACCATTGGTTAAGGATGAGACGTTTAAATCTAGTTATCTTGTCGTTTATATACATGGAAGTGAACTACCTTCCTTTCGAGCATTAAACTTATGGAAGAAACCAACGTGTGACGACATGTGTTTTATAATAGAGATCAGACTTACTCGGCTGACACGTATACTACAACTAATTACAGATATTTTCAGACAAAAACGTTTTACAAGCTATTTAATTTTTACAAGATCTTACGAATACATTCAGATGCCACAAGAGTCAAGATGCAAACCGTAAGTGAAAATATTCTAAGCTTCGGTGTGGTCGACAAAGACCAATGTGAATGCCGCACAGATAAGTGAAAGTAACACACAACCGATCTGGAACCGCAACGATCAATTTACGACTACGTGCTTATTGAATCCGCGCTCATACGGGACGATAACCGGCCCCGCGCACTTCGGCTACGTTATGGCGACGGCTAATAATTGTGTTATTCCGGTGTAAAGTACAGGTAGGATGACTGACAATATCTCGTAAAGCACACGTTGAGAAGTTAAATCAACGACCGTCATCAAATATCCAAAATCGCCCGTACCGTGAACGTTTCCTGTCCATAAAACGTTGAATGTTGATTACTTACTTTCTGCATGTTTACGCGTTATTACAATAACGTTGTGCGCATCCGACAAATGTTAAAATCTAGATGACCGTGTAAGGCTTCGGCCACACTTGCGCTCTTCCACGCGGCTGGAAATCCTACAACGCCAATAGCCGCACTTGTGTTTTCACAGGCGCGGTTTTTGTCCGCTGGGAATCTTTTTACGGGCACACGGAAAGTGAAGCGGCAGAAAACGTTTACATTTTATAATTATGAACGGGATTTCATTAAATGAGAATTGTCGACTTGTGTATCGTGTTAGTTGTTCATCAACGTGGACGTAAACATCGAAGAAAATACTGAATCTGTGACGATTTCATTAATAAAAATATGTTAATTAATTAAATTGTTAATGTATAAGCTGAGAAATTTTAAAATTTTAATAAAATCTCACATTTTAAACTAAATCTTATTGCTATCATTAAATAATAATAATATTTAATAAAAGGTCTAATAATAAAATAAAAGGGAATACAATTGTACAGAAAGGGTAAAGCTTGTTAATTAATCCTGCATATACAGGCACTGACCAGAATTAACTTGTTTTCTGACCCCTAAACAAACTAAATATAATTGTAAATTTTGTTATTATTTAAATAATTAAATAAGACCACTGTAATGTACTTTGATAACGTCTGTAACTAAGAATATCTCTATTTAATTATTTAATCAAACTTTAGTCCTTTAATTAAATTAGAAACATGGAACTACTTTTATGTTGACTAGTAATTGTCGCGAGATTACTACTCTCCCCCTAACTATTTTTGCCCACTTGCAATGGAGCGCTCACGCCGTAAGCTGCGTCAGCGTTGTTTCGCGACGCGTGTATAATTATGTGAATGGTTGGTTCAATGAATATTTAAATAACTAAATTTGTGCGGCGATGACATCTCTCTCTCAATGAATAAATAACAAACTATGTAATTCATACATTACTACAAACATGAAGGTGATATTCAACTAATCTATAATCATGTGAAGTGTATTACTGTGAAACAAACTTTCTATTTATTTATTATAACTACAAGAATTACAACAGTCGTCTAAGATGAGAGTATCCTACAAGAATTACTACAGTCGCCTAAGATGAGAGTACTTCAGCCCGAATGATATAACAGACTTCAGGAACTTCACCGTCACCGGATACTACGGCAACGACAGACCTTCAGGAAACGCACGAGGACCGAAGAACCAATTCTGCAGCAAATACTGAAAACCAGGTGACATGGAGGCTTGTCTTCCATGGTTATGAGTTACTAAAATATTTACCCACAAAAGACAATTTAACTCACCACTTTTAAGACTTTAAAAGACAGACATTATATGTAACATGTAGTCTGTAATCTAATAACACTGGTTATAGCAAAAGAGTAAATGTTTAAACTAAAAGTTTTCTTGTTTTGAAAGATTAATAAAGTCCATTCTTCAAATGGCTCAATTTTCAATATTGTATATGGCAAGGTGACCATTATTAACTTAATATATATTCAATCCCGGATCCGCGGAATAAATTAAATAGATGTACATCATATTTTGAGGGCCCTTATGAAAGAGTAATATATATATAATTATACTGTAAACTATATATGTTGAGAACTTTAAATAGTGAACTTTATCTCATCATGTAATAAAGAGATGTCATCTGAGTACCGAGTAAACTGAGTGCATAAATCAACAGTCTCCCCTTCCCAATATCCTGATATAAGAATTGTTTTATTTGTTGTGATTAATTTTCAGCTCGTCACAACGAAAGGCAGCCTGTATGATTGGCATTTCTAATTAATGCAGGTTCCCTAGGTTATAACACAAGTTAAGATGTTATAAATCCAGGAAACAGTAAGAGACAGGTCAGCAAAGGGGCTGACAGTTTTAAGGTCCTGAAAGAATCGAGACATATTATTGTCGAGTATATTACAGATTGTCTGATAGTTTATTTGGAATAATTTTATCTATGATGTAATTTCCCAAAAACAAAAGCAAAATTTGCGAGAATGAGTTAGTCCAGAAGTAAAACTGGTAATTACGTTAATATGAGTTTTATTTTACATATATTCGATTTGATATTTTATTTTGTATATATTTTAATATATATATTAAAATATGTATTTTATTTTATATTAATTTGATATCGATAGGAAATTAAGTAAGAATCATAATTCAAAAGTTTACTTGAAAAAACTGGATAATATATTACAAAGAGTTAAATTAGAATAGGACACTTGTTATCCATACTGATCTCTAGAATATTAAATCTGAATAATCATAAATCAGGATAACTGGATAATTTTAATATTTGATATCTTATGCAGTAGATATCATTTTATGTTTAATGTGTGTACCATACTGCATTGAAAATACGTCAGCTAGTGCTTTATCCCACAAGCTTTTCCTTTTTCCAAATTCTTATTTGTCTTTCATCGGCAGGACATTTTGTTTCCGTTTTAAGAGTACGTTATGAAGATAATTTCGATAAAATTGTAGACAACATTAGAGTAAAATGAAAATGGGACTTCAGAGGTCGGAGCGTTTATAGAGGTTTGGCAAAAATAATTTAGTCCAAACAGTTACACAAGGTTAAAATGTACCATTGAGTTTTGTGTTATTTGGCCCTCTGACATCATCCACATTACTGTACATACTGCTACAATTACGTAACACTCTCGAAAAGTCGAGAGCGTCATTCTACTCTACTCTCGGCTAGCCGAGCAGGCGCAGTGTCTCGGTCAAGATCGTGCAGTCAAGCCTCTACACTGTTCGAGCACTTGTAATTACGAAAATTGTGCCGGCACGCCTCCAAAAGAATGGAAAATTATTCTAGAACTTTTGCGGGGTATATATAAAGGTCTACGGCCGGCTTACAAGTTAGTTACACCTGGCGATATTGTACAGTGCGTATCAAGTGATTGTTGTGAATTAGTGAAAACTGATTATTGTGTTATAATTAGTGCGGAACTCTAATAGTTGACATTATTATCGCTTGTGGAAAAATTTAACTAGAATTATGTACGAGAGTACCTTGTTGATTTCAAATTGTTATTAGTGACTAATTAAAGCTGGTAATTAGTGACTTCACTGGTGTCTGTATTTTGTTTACACTGTACCATACGACGATCCGTGAGACCGTAGTAACATTATGCATATACTCAGTAACTGTCTACTAAAAGTTTAGACAAAACAAAGAGTAATGATGTAGCCCACACAGATATAAAACCTGTATGGTAATTAATACTATTTTCGAACTTTCAACAATTTCATAACTCAATAAATTCGTGAACGTGTAAAACTACAGGCATACTTACGCGGATTTTTCGTCTGAAGATCGTGGCTGAAAATTCTCCAATGTCTGTAGTTAGTTATACTTGCATTTTTCCTGGGATTGCAACCGGAAGTAGCAGTGAAGAGAAGTAAAAAAAAACGGCCACCGTGCCATGTGGAAAAGTGGGGAAACAAGGAAAAGGAAGATAAGGATCCAGGAAAAAGAGAGATAGGAAGGTATACACGGTGTAGAAAGTTTACTTCAGCTCGAATTTGGCACGCACTGAATTCGTTATATAAATCGGATGGTTAATCGTATAACAAGGTCAGTGGTAGGCTGAGGTTGGCTGGGTACCAGGTCACGCTGGAGGGTGATGAGACGTCAGTCGACGTTCTGAGTCAGCGGACACGAATGGAACCACAGGACCAGAACACACTGTGTAAGCTGTCCAAGACTGACCCCTACTGCTCGCAGACAGCTTGATGAGGCAACTGTTGAAACAGATCACTGGAGACGTTTATCTGTAGCGGGCAACAGATTTCCCCCCTCTAAAAGTATTCTTGCTCTTACAGAACAAAGCTGCGTTTTGAATAAATAGGACCCTCGTAAGCCTTGACGTACTGAGTCGTAGTAACATATATGTATATATATATATATATATATATATATAAACATTGCAGAACGAACAGAAAAAATCGGTATGGAGAACCATGCATGACTTCCATGTTCTAATTAATTATAAAATTATTTTTAATATGTAGGCCTACACTCAGAACGAAACGAAATATATCAGCATGGTTTTGGTAAAAACGCTGTGAAAGATATCAAAATACGAATTGTACATAGTTGTTCATATTTAAAAAGTAAAGAATTAAATTTAAACAACGCGAAAAAAGCGAATAACGCCCAGCATTTGTTATCTGTACAATTCTGAAAACGAAAAATTATTTTGTCTACGTATCCGTGGTGACATAGTATGGAACGATATCAATTGTTAATATTTCATTGAAATTTTTATGTTTTCGGTCGAATAAATGTAAAACATCAATACAAAAATTACCTCGTTCCTCTTCAACTACCCTTTTCATTTATAGATGTTTCATCTACCTTTCTACAGTAGATTATTATGACCTTCTTTTCAGGATACTTTATTGATCAAAATTAAGTTGTTTACTGTTGTTAAAACGTAAAACGTTACACATTAAACTACCCCTTACCCTTAACCGACCTTCACCAAATTAATAGGCTTTGAGTCCTCTACAACTCGGGCACACACGAAAAAAATTATTTGATTTTACGGCAGTTATCGTTCGCTATAGAAAAAGTTCTACACACACACACACACACACACACACACACACACACACACACACTTTTCGGAAAATGACTTTTCTTCATGTTTTGAGGGTAGCAGAATCAAAATCACCGCTTATCACGAACAAGATATTTTTTGCGATCACTATACTTCCATTTCCTTACGGAACATGTCAGTAAAAATATTGTAGAATCCCTTTTCTTTTATGCGTATAGACATGTATAAACAATAAGTTTGTTCAACTTTGTTAATTAGGCATAAGTATTGTTATAGGTTTAGGTTTCTCAAGTGAGACACCTCAAATTTTTCACAATTTGTCCCTGTACCCATATACGTGGATCCCTAGTGCGCCAGTGCGGGAATAAATTAAATTAAAGTGAATAACTTCGTCATTTGTTAATTACGTATCGAAAAGAAACGTTGACAGATTATACATCATATTTGGCGCTACAACTTTTTAATGTCGTATGAACGATTTAACATATTTTAATATGTTTTTTTTATACAGTTCTATATGTTAAATATTTTAATCTCCAGATTGATAATCTGTAGGTCGTAAAATCTGCAGAAAACAATTGATACGATTTAACGTTTTTATGCAGAGTCTAATCAGAGCTTTTATTTATCACATCTTTCTCTGAAGTAGAGACCAATTTCAATCAATCAGATATGTCACGCAGATCTCGGATTTGTGCAGTGAGGTATGCGACTTCTTCAGAAAACTTCGTACCCCGTGCGAGGTACCGCGAACTTCAATATCAAGTTGAATTCAATTGTTACAATTTTCATACGCCGGTCTGAGATCGACAGACAATTTAAAATCCAGTAGAATTATTGGTATAATAATAATAAAAAAAATAATAATAATAATAGTAATAGTAATAATAATATAATTAATAATACGGATCAGTATAATATAGTGCTGTTCGTGCGAGTTGTAGATATCCGCGAGGTAAGTTATATCTTATCCGGAGTTCTAACTTAAGTGTATGCGAGAACACTTCAAGATTGCGATAAGTGGAAGTTCAACGCACTTGAGTAATTAGTTACTAAACTCGTAGAAACGAACCCTGAGATAATATGACTAACTAAAAATTTATCGCATCAACGAATATATGTGCGAAATTAATTGACCCCACACCGGACTGCAGAAACGCCGCATTCAGGATAAACGCAAGCAAGCGTAAGTGTGGAATTCATCCAGCAAGTAATGTCCAACAATTATAAATTTTAAAGCATTTAAAAATTATTTTTATGTGACATAGGCAATAATTTAATTTAATTTATGTATTAGTGACTATGTAAGAAAATTTAGTATAGTTAAATTTCAATAAATATCATCTTCCATAATAACAGGCTTTTATTTATCTATGCAACCTATACTATTATTGGATAGATATATTGCAGTACACACACATAAATATGGTAAAGAAAAATATTCTCTCTTCACATTCTGTATTGATAAATATATTCTTTAAGACGTCAGGAATAAAACCACAAGAAATGGAGTATGCAAATTTCGTTGTTTAAAAACTTAGGTCAGACTGAGCTAGCTCATATATCTTTGGATAACAAGAACCTGTTGTGTTGAAAGTATCTCTCAGTGGCCTGAACGTCTGTTTGTTACGAGTAAATCAACTATTAATGGAAATTCGTAAACACGTTGGAAGTAAACAGCATATTTTTTGAATTTATCTAGTATGTATTGATACTTGGAGTATTCGATTTACGACTACAGCATTTTAAATCAATCCCATTAAAGTAAACGGTAATAACACAATAAATAGAGCCTATACGCGTTATTGAAACATTGTTTCAGGATACTGGCTGAATTGATTTTCCTACATTTCATATTTCAAACGTATACGCTGATGCTGTTATAATAACCCTGATTGTATAGGGCTACTCAAAAAAAGAGTTACTACTATATTAGCGTACACAGTGAAAAATATTTAAAAAAATAGCCTAAAAATTAAGAGATCAACAAAATTTGTCAATTTTTTCGACCCTTTGGGGGGGTCTGATCCCGTTTATTCGGATACATGTCATTCGCCACCAGCTTAAAATCTGTGACAATCGCTACCCACTGTCCCCGGCTCCGTCCCCTGAGGCAATGACCGCTGGAATAATAACGGGAATTTCCGCAGGACCATCCCCTCCGCCCACTAGCCCCGCTTTCTCTCATTATTGCTCCGCGTGTCATAGTGTTCCGGTCATAGTTATTTAGTGCATTCTAGTTGTGCTTGATATGGAAGTGTCAACGAACAGTCACGGGAAGCCATGCGCCCACTACCAAGGTTACGCCTACAACGTTAAAAGAACCAAAGAAGATGGGGCTGTAACTTGGTGCTGTTCAAGACAGAGATCGACACGTTGCCGAGGATCAATCAAGAGCCCACGTGGTGAAGTGCTGTGTTCAAGCGAGCATCAATGTGGACCTCCGGATGATGCTCGCTCAGAAGTATTGAAGGCTCTCTCAATCAGGCGAAGAAGCGAGCACGCGACGAGGACACGCCAATTTCTAAAATATACTCCGAACAAATGGGTAATCTCCACAACATGGGCTATGATTTTGTAACCGAAATGCCAGATCAGCAAGTTACGAAGAGGTCTTTATATCGCCACAGGGCCAAATCGCAAGGTAATCAACGAGAACCGGAATCATCTGAAGAAGTTGTTCTGGAAATGGGAATGCTTACCATGACAGATGGAAGTAGTTTTCCTTTGAAAGACGACAACACAGGCGGGCGACTTATTATTTTTAGTGGAGCATTAGGAAAAGAAGCTTTGAGAAGTAAGCAAGATTTTTTTATGGGTGGCACTTTTAAGAGTTGCAGTAAGCAATTTTCGCAAATTTATACCATTCATGCAGACTTTGGAAGCTCAAAAAACGAAACAAATATATATCCAGTTATATTTACTCTCTTGCCAAACAAAAGGAAAGAAACATATATTCTACTTTTCCGCCTTCTTATTGAGGCCATACCAGAGTGGAATCCAGCGACGGTGACAGTCGATTTTGAATCGGCAGCAATTTCTGCCCTTAAAGTTGTATTTCCCGCAGTAGAGGTAACAGGTTGCTACTTCCACATGAGAAAGTGCGTCTAGAGAAAAGTTCAAGATTTGGGACTTGCTTGTGAGTATATGAAGAACGAAGAAGTGAGAATGATCATCAGCATGTGTGCTGCTTTGGCGTTTCTTCGGCCTGAGGATGTTCCCGACGGCTGGCTGGAAATACATTCCAGAGTGCCTGACAATGAAAAACTCTGGATTTTTGGACTATTTCGTGGAGAGATGGATGGAAAACTAAGAAGTTCCAGTCGAGCTTTGGAATTGTTACAACAGGCGTCATCGAACCACCAACTCTGTCGAGGGATGGCACAATAAAATTAATACCGAACTTGGAAGACCGAATCCTCGAGTCAAGGACCTCATCAACTGTTTAAAGAAAGAAGCAGAGAGCACAGCATGTGCGCTAATAAGGGCCCAGCTCAACATGGAAGGTAAACGAAGGAAGACTGCTTACATGACTCTAGATGACAGACTGGAAACAACGGTTAAAAAATATGAAGAAAGTGGTGATATTGTCACTTGTTTGAAAACAATTTCTCATCTCCAAAAACTTTGAAGAGTTACTATAAAGTCCAGGAGCTTAAACTTTGACTTATGAGAGTAAAAAATGTAAATAATGTAAATAAAGTAAATATTAGTGACGGAGCTTAATTTGAGCTCAAAGTAACTGACGAAGCCAATAGCTGATTTTAAACACGCCTATATGCAATAGATTCCATGTAGCCAGTCCAAAGCCTGTGAAAAGTGTGATGGGAATCAGTAAAATTCACTTGACTGTTCAAGGCAGACCAGGCCTGCGAAGCCCAAGCTTTAAATATTAACGAGAGGTGGTGGGGAATCCCCTGCTGGTGGCGATTGTCCCTAGTGGCGATTATCACTAGTGGCGATTTACAGGACACCGTTTGTTCCCCCCGTAAATACGCCCCTGATTTTAGCGCGTTAGCCCTTAGTCAATCACCGTAAAAGTGACTTTGTGCATAAGTACAGTAGTATTTATATTAAGTTATTTATGAAATTATGCTTTAGTTTTTTTTTTTTTAAGTTATTCTTTACGTATTATCAATATTGCTTGGAAATAAAAATAAGAAGTCAGGTAAAGAGACTAGGAGCATTCTTACGGGCCGGGTACTGTACACGTCATCCTCCCTTCATACGACCAAGTTACGGAGATATAATGTAGTCTTGAAACTGACTAGTTAATTCATTCGTGTATGGATCGTAAGGTGCACTTGTAGTTTAAAACTTTGGTCCAGAGTGATGATCATAAGAAGAAGCTCAGTGACAGGCAACAGTTAGGTGGACGGGTCTTCCACGATCCTGTTAATCGTCTAACCGACATCTGTTTACTGAAGTGTGGAATTATCGGTAAATAACGAGCGGAAGTCTTGCGACTGCAATTCACACGTCGTCCGGAACACAACTAGCTGTAACCGCTCACCGTCACCGCCTAATGGTCTGGTTGTGACTTTTTGTGTTGGGTTACATAAAACACGAGGAAGTGACAAAGCCGCGCTGAATGTCAGTCAGTCATGTACCACCACATAATTGTATAAATTCAGTTCTCACCTCACTCCCCAAGATTAAGTATTGAAAATTTACCTACTGAATAACGTTCCCGCGTTTTTACATACGTGTTTTCTGAACGTTATACAAGGAGGATTTATGTTTGTGAGGGGGGGGCTACCGTTTATGATTTAATGAGATTAAATTAACCCTTACAAGTCGCATAAACTGTCAATTGTATTACGTATACTTCCCTTCTCGTAAACTTCCTATTTGTATGATCATTACCAATAAGGTATTGCAAAGAACGCACGTTGTCTTCTGACTACTGCTCTAAATTATAGCTACAAGAGACACTTTTGCTTTGTAAACTCTCTCAATAGTCTTCTTCAAAGGCTCACCTTCGGCAAGTGGGCAAAACTTATACGAACACAGTTTCTCGAAAACTCAGGTTGAAGACTTTTAAATTTCATTTAAAAGATATAAAAACAGGTGGATTAAAAGAGATAGTACGTTTTTATTCGTACCATTTGTATAATTTAATATATTTCATAAAATATAATTATCATTGTGTAAAATATACATCACGGAAAAATAAAAATTAAAAAGACAATGGTAAAGTATTATTTATTAACATAAGTTAGGAATAATACTAAGGTATAATCCGAATCCTAACATAAGTTATAATAATCCTAACATAAGTTTGGATGATCGTTACTAAAACAAGGTGCGTTCAGAGATGGTACAGTATTCTTAAGAAGTAGCTTTGGATAAAAGTAAAACACCGATGTTATGTTATGGGAACAGATTCGTACATACTGTCTGAACTTTGTATGTAAAGGTTACATAACGTTTCTGTAAAACAATAAATAAAGAGGAACGTATTATTCGGAATGCTTATATTCCGAATAAAAGAAAGTAAAGAGAATTTGGTACCACTCACGGTTGCAACGCTTTAGTTAAACTGTCAGTGGCATCACTAGACGGAGGGAAGGAAAAGAAAGCTAGGGGGCAACGGAACAGGCTTAATGAAGCTACTCCTTGTAAGCAGAGGAGATGAAGGTTATTAATTAAATGCGTGAGAAGAAGAAGGAAAACATTCCATAGATCATCATTTTCAGAAAACTATAAAAACTTTTTTGTAGTTAAATGAGTGACTGAATGGACAAACTTCAAATTATAAACTTACTCAATAAAGCGTTAATCCCAAATTACTTTTCCATTTTGATCTCAATTCCAACTCATGACAGATAACATTTAAAAAAAGCATAATTAAGTTGTATTTAAATTCTGCTTTAAATTCATATTTAAATATCATAACTATAATTCATGTCCTAACACAATTACCTTTTGTTCTTCCTTGTAGATGAAATGTCAATATTTGCTTATGTTGATCATACCCTGCAAGTTTTAGTACTTCTTTAAAAAAATTTAAGCCACTACTTTTTAAAATTTAATATTTGTTGACTTTCCATTGATCTTACATCAAATAATGGCTCTGCACTTTAGGAAACATACAGTACACTAACTACATATTGAGAGTAAGAAGGGACCACATTCCTGTAATGTTTTACTTCATGCACTCACACAAATTTTCAGCCTTTTGATTACTACATTAAAAATCAAGGAATGTTTCACTTGATTCTGTATACCAACAGATGTATTTTTAGTTTTTAAACAAAATGGCTATCTCAGTTACATTTGAACAAAACTGGAATCTTTTCCTTCTTCTTCTCACCCAATCAATTATATGTTGATATAAATATGAAGATGTTATTGTTGTTATAAACAATTTAATAAATTTCGCAGTCAGCTTTCCTAACGTGATCATAAATAACCATTTTTATAATACGTGTAGTTTAAAAATAATTTACTACTGTATATAAATAGATTCGTTTAATTTAAAGCATCACAAAATAAATGCTTCTGTGTTGCGTTGCAACTACTCGTGCCTTACGTATCTTGTTTCTACTGCTGCAGTTTAGAGCCTTGATTACACTTTTATCTCGAACAAAGAGAATCGAGTAAGTACGCAAGAGTTGTGTGATGGAATCAACACCGAGGTGAAACTTAAGAATACGGTGTTGAGTTATATTACATTGTTAAATAATACTCATTATCTGCTGGGAAGAATCGAAACCGTGATTCTGAAATGGTTTTTAAATTTAAAACGTGTTGCCAACGTCACGGAGAAAAAATTTACTTACACCAACCTCGTTTCGCAAACGTTGAACGAAAATATTCCAAACGCGAACAGGATCTCCGAAACAGGTTGCACGACTCTACAAATGAAAATTTATGTTCAGGTGTAAGCATAAAACACAAAGCTACCGTCCGACGATTCATCAACACTGACACACGCACATGGAATACAAGTGAAAACGGGTTTCTCTGTTGTGGCCGAATATAAACGTGTACATATTTTGAATACTTCTTTCATTTTAATTTATTTCTTTGCTTTCAGTTGGCAAGACATTTAGGTATACGCGTAACTGATTGTCTTCCTTACCGATGGCATCGGTTCTTGTTCCGTTAATTATTCTGATTTATGCCTCTATGTGAACTATATCTTGTCTAACAGTCACATGAAATTATGGGCGACATTAAGAAATACATTGTTCTTATGGAGAAACCGCTCGCCTATAGCCTACTTGCTAATTTGAAAACTTTGTAATTGAGAAATTATCTTTAGAATAATCATAAAATACTGTCATGCGTTATAGTGTTACTTTACGTCTTTCGGGTTTTGAACTAGTATCAAAATTGCAAAAATTAACACTTTCTATTATAAATTTTCATAATTTAAACTATTAGTACTTAACTATTGTTGCAAGAAACCGGTATACTAGAATGTAGTGGTTAGAGTATTCACCGGCAGACCACTTTCGCTCTCACCACGGGGTTCTCGCCCAACCGTCCCGTGGATTATAATGCATACACGTCTCCAACTTACTGCACGTCATTGTTTATTATGAAATTAATAATAAAATAAACACGTTTCCCTTTCATAAGTATTACTTTCACAGTTCGCAGTTATGCAAATTGATACACAGCATCTGAAGAGTGTTCACGTTTGTGCATATTCAAGAAAGTTGTGATGATCGAGAAAACGTGACAAATGAGGATACGGAAGAACAGATTAAACGGCCACTGAAACAGTAGTACGGATTAAAATAGACATTAAATGAAAACATAATTTTGTAATTAATGCGTAGAAAAACTATTAAATACTGACAATATACGTAGAGATCAATTTTTGACTATTTCTCATTAGGATTGTTGTTTTTAGAGTAACACTGTGAACAATAAAATCTGGCTATATAAATATAGATAAATATGTATAGGTTTGATCATCAAGGACGAAAGAGGGACGAAATTCATTTTATCAATTAACCCTGTAGTTCTTTAATATTGTTCTAAGGCTTTCACGGCCGGTGTCAGTATTTGAAATACCTATCGGGCTGTTTGGCCGTGGTCCAAGGTTTATATTCAAACCAAACGTTTCAGCAGCACCACTGGCTGCCATCTTCAGTGGATATTCGAGTCAACTTAACGCGGAGTGTCGTACGTCAGGCCCACACACCTGTGGTGAAGGCTTCTGAAACGTACCGTGCTGCTGAAACGTTTGGTTTGAATGTAAACCAAACAGCCCGCTAGATATTTCAGTTAAGCAAGTTTGCTCCCAGCTGCCCGCACTTCATTTATTTCATTATCGTGAAATTTCAATTGTATGCAAGTATTGTTTACTTGCTGGAACTCCGTACAGTGTGTTTTCGGAGTAGGCCTACACCATGCATATATAATAGGCGCTACTAGTCTAGTGGTCTAATCTAGGTGTTTACTAGTCTTAATAACTTGTTTTGTTTTTCATTTTTGTAATATCTTGTGACTAACACAAAAAGTAGGAGTATATTTCGTTCGACTTTAAAATTTATATAATTTTGAAAAAATGTAATTTTTTTGTATGCAATAATAATAATAATAATAATAATAATAATAATAATAATAATAATATAACAATGGACACTTTGTATTTCCCCGAAGAAGCTTCTAGGAGAGTGAAGCAGCGAGGGCTGCCAGGTTGAGCCGTACATGGATACATTCGATATCGTAATAGGTTATTTCTACTGTATTCGCGAAAGATATTTACATAAATATAGTTTCAAAAATAAATAATAAGAAATCTGGGTAATTGTCGGCGTAGGTAAGTGGATAGTTGACTCAAAACTATTTTCTTTTATTCTATCTATTAATTACATTCAACTCATGGGTACATTGTAAATTTGCAAAATAAAAATAAATATCCAACTGACCGTTCCGATTGAACTTGAACAGGTAATCTGAGTAAGTTGTGTTAGTGAAGTTATCCGGGCTGTTCGGCCGTGGTCCATGGTTTGTTGCCAAACCAAACGTTTCAACAGCTCCAATGGCTGCCATCATCAGTGGAATTTTAAAGAAATCCTGAACGTAGGGTGTTCACGTCAGGCTCACGTTCAGGATTTCTTTAAAATTCCACTGACGATGGCAGCCAATGGAGCTGTTGAAACGTTTGGTTTGGCAATAAACCATGGACCACGGCCAAACAGCCCGGATAACTTCACTAATACAACTGACACCGGCCGTGAAAGCCTTAGGATAATGTAATCTGAGTAACTTTAATGTCACTACAACAGAACATCATTACGTAACGATACAGCTGACAAGTTATGACGTATAAAGCTGACGTAATTAGTTTTACAAAATATACGAATACGAAAGTAACATGCACGTAATGGGTTTGGCCTGTAGTTTTTTTTTTTTTTAAGTACAAGTGACTAGCGACGGCGAGCTCTCGACAGATAATTATAACATCAACAGCCGCAGTGAAAGTGACAAGATAAGCTGGTTAGCGATGAAGTGGTCGAATGAAGAAAGCGGCGCAATCAGAGTAACACACTCTCAGTTTGGGAGAAATTAGAAATCTAAATCGCGTCTGAAAATAAAGTCTTATCAGACCAAACGTCTTGTCAGTTTGACACTTCACTGTGTTGTGTTTTTTTTATTAGCCACAAATAATTAACTATCCTACTTTAATGAACTCGTTCTTAAGTGTGTGTATTAGAGGATGAGGGAACTCGATGACTTTCTAGAGGAAGTCATAAGTACAGCGTTTACAAAATATCCTCAATTTATATCTTTCACTGTAAAAGTCTTTGGATTATTATCTTTTGGTACGTCTCGACAAACTATACATGACGATCCTACTGTCATATCATTAATGAAGAACGTGATTAAGATCCACACTGTCAGTACCAATGCAGCACTGATCACAATAATCGACATGTAAGAGAACTATTCAATCATCCCTGTTGCGGAAAGAAGGCTAAGAAGACTGTGGCCAGAAGATTTATGAAGGTAATTTTCGGCGTACGTAAGAGGATGGTTGACTCAAAACTATTTTCTTATATTCTATTTATAAATTACATTCCACTCAGTGGGTAGACTGTAAATTTACAAAATAAAAAATAAATATCCATCTAACCGTTCGGAATGAACTTCTCAGGATTCTGAGTAACTTCAATGTCCTTACAACAGAACGTCATTCGGTAATGATAGAGATGTCATATTATGTCCACATAATTTGCCATATTTTATTTAGAAGCTTACTCCCTAACCCACTGACGATTCCACGCCTAATTGCAAGGCAGCAACTTTGGCCGGGGCTCTACACTAACCTTAAAAACAGGGATGCCACTTCTCCGAATCTGCTTTACAGAAGTTCCTCATTGCTCTTTCTGTACTCTTAACTGGATGTCTGTAAGGTTTTTGTATTACACCCACTTAATTTTCAAATGTGAATGCAGCTTGTAACTGTGTGATGATAAGTCTGTTTAGAAATAATTCACATCGGCATTGATTTTTTTTGGATCAGGGAGTTGTACGTGACCAAGTGTATGCTCCTCGCCCGCTGTTGTGCCGCGTTCCGAGCTTCTTATAGAACTCCCGCCGCGGGGACCACGATACTCTGAATTGCTAGGTGTGGCCTGCTACCGGCCGTGGGATTTCAATGAGACAGGTCGAATTGGGCGAGAGGATTCGCCGAGGCCGGGTGCAAGATTCACCTGGCACAGATGGGTTGAGACCGAGGGAGTTGCCCTCAAAGCGGACACTACGGTGGTAAAACTTTCTGGAAAGTGTCCGTATAGTGGCGTTCAGGGAACGGACATGCAGGGATTGTTGGATGATCTAGTTTGAAGTAAAGTATTGGGGTTTACATGCCTAGCGTAGTCCTCGGTCAAGGAGAGACTGAAGCTTACGCTTATGGGTTTTTGATAAGTACCTCCATACTGGGATCGCGTGGGTAACTATTGGTGCCACATACGTGGTGACGGTCAGTTTCCCTAGGCATCGGGTCATAGATTTGCTGCAAAATAAGGGGTTGGAGTTTGTAAAGACGAACAGTTTTGAAGGCTACTTGTTTCAGTAACGGCATAGCAGCCGTCTTATGTAATGTCATCAGGTGACCTGCGGGTGCTTTTGTGGTGACACTTGTTCGCACCTGTGTTTTATATTTACAGAGGTCGTATATTAATGAACAGAACACGAAATAACATCGTCCAGTAAGAACTGAATGTTGAAGATATAGCAACGATAACAAGGAATGTAGTGGAAGAAATATGAGAAAGGAACGGTACCATAGTGACTTACAAGGTAATTAATAAATTTACCAACTGTTAGGACGAAAAAGTATTGGATGGTGGAAAAGGCGTTGCAGAGACTTTTGAAGACGGAAGAGCCAAATCCCTGATAGTGAAGAAGAAGGTTTTCGTGAAGAAGAAGAAATACGTCTTCTTCTGTTCCAAGAGGAGACAACCGGTGGCTCAGCTTCAATATTGAGTTATTTTCAAGGGACAATCCAGTCACCGACATCTCATAAGTGTCGGCTGTCGTTGTGTTCATGAACTGAAATCCGTTTTAAAAATACATTAAAGTATTGTGAATCCATCTGCACGACTAGAAGAGATTCTGAAAAAGTAAAGGATCAGGTAAACGCAGACTGAAATGACCATGAAACGTCACCACACGTTCTGGTTGAGTCACGCGTTTACTTTTCTTACCGTTAGCCTGAGGGTGGCTCGCATCGCGTAGTCACGAGTCGGCCTCGCGCTGGCTGCACAGACTACGTCTCCGGTACCGTTCCCTCGCTCCGATTTTGAAAACTTCGACACGCTCAAATAACTGTTTGAAATAGAACGTCGTATGTTTTCTGTGATGAAAATAGCTGAATATAGTGGTACTACAGTAGTGGTTCTCAAACTTCAGTGACATGGATTCAGTACAATATAGCCTATAAGATACATTTATTTACATAACAATACCTATATCAATATTGAGATACAGAAAGATAGTCAAATTATTATTTTATGTGTTGGTTTAAAATGAAGAATCTTTAGTACCATTTGAATCTTTACCAAACTGCAAATACAAAATGCAAAACATAATTAACTCACGTCATCTCATAAACATGATAACAATAAAATCAATGTGCTCTATAGAGGTGTTCAAATTCTAACAATAGTCGAATAGTCGCCTACCATTTTTGAAATTGCTAAAAGTAAAAACAGGTTCTAATGGCAGTCTATAATCTAATGCTAGTGTTTTACGTATTCAAACAATCGCGACAGAATCTGTTATAGACTGTTATAGAATATATTTAGTTGATACTACTGACACCAAAATTACTTTTAAAAGAAAACGATTATTTTCATGAGTTTAACATTTTAACAATTCTAATAGTTTTGTACGTTTAATATAATTTTAGAAGCACATTATGAGTGTAAATATATAACTTCAAGACGTGCAAACGTATAAAACAAACTCTAATGAAGAACCAACTGAACACGCACCACTCAAAGTGTACGGCTAACGAGAGAATTATCAATACGCTGCAGATTTTCTGTATTAATTACTACGAAAAAATGCTTTCTGTTTTAACATAACTGCAACCAGTGTAGGCTAACGTGAAACTACGAGGCTGCCATAGAACCGACACCTACGGCAATTGTAACAGTTTTGATAAATTAAATACAGTAATACCCCGCTGAGCGCTCGAGATACGTTCCGAGATCACAAAGCGCTGTACGGGGTCGATTTTTTCAGTGGTTATTGTTTACTACTTCTTTCTTTGTTGTTTTAGTTTTGTTTCTTTGTATTTTAATTTAACGCGGACTGATAATCCGCTCTAGATTCTTCACCTGATATTTAAAATTGTGAATATCTGAACGTTTCTTAAACCTATCAAACCATCTTTTACTAGCTTCTGTTTCTGCTTTGTCTGCTATTTGGTGTTGAATGTAAGCAAAAATGCTTCTCGCTTTCTCTCCTTGATGGTGAGCTGACTTAACTGCATATTACTCTGAGTTTGATCATCAATACAAATGTTTAGTCTTTTTTTAATTTCATCAACCACACTACTTCTTGACCGAGTAATTTAAGTAATAGATAATTTTGATGACGTCGACGCAGGTTTTTTATGTTTAGAATTGTCCAAATTGCCGATGGTACCAAATTTAATGAACAGGCTAGATCCACTTGACGCTCACCAGGTTCTAATCATCTTAACACTTGTAATTTTACGTCCAAGCTGATGCTGTTTCTTTACATTTATAGGGTCAGACTTTAAACCCGACATGATTGGCGATTGAGAAATTGAAACATTTGCAACAATAATACGTAAAAATAACACGATCTAACGATAAAAATAATATACGCAGTATCTAACTAAATAACGAATAAATAAACTGTAAGTATTGATAACTAAATAAGACTCAGTTGGCCTCGACTTTTCATCCAGAAGAGCTATGACGAATCAGTGCTAAAAGAGGCAGCGCTAAGCAGGGTATTACTGTACGTTTGACTATCATAAATAATAAAAACTAATATTCGAAACTAATATATAATAATAATCCAATATATTTACACATAGTTCTACAATATTTTATTTATGGATTATTTACATGTACAGTCCACATACATTTTTACACGTACCCTATAATTACCTAAAATATAAAGTACATGTAGGCCTACCAAGAATTTACACGTAGCCTACAATATAAAGTACATGTAGGCCTACCAAGAATTTACACGTAGCCTACAATATAAAGTACATGTAGGCCTACCAAGAATTTACACGTAGCCTACAATATAAAGTACATGTAGGCCTACCATTTTTAGAGCCAACACAATTTACCGTTTAGTAACGGACATAACGGTTACTATAGGGATTAGTGAAATTGAAAGGACGGGTTTAACTATAGTTTAAGCGCAAACAGACGAAGTTACGAAACGTTTATTTAAGTCAGTTTACTACGTTCAAGGTTTAGTTTCATTTGTTTTAACGGAAAGCTATTAACGCACAACATAAATGAGTCATTTCCTTACATATTAATATTTTATATTTTTTAAACTATACCGTGACACAAATCTTGCTATAATACCGTTGACTTATACACAGGAAACGGATGGTGTAAATAGAGAATTACAAACGGTAAAACTGTAATAAGTTTGTTGCGTTCGAGAGCCGGTATTTACTAGCGTTGCTTCAAGGTCACATATAGATGCGCAGAAAGATAATTAAGGTCGCGATAAACAACAAATAACGCTGATGAAATCAATGTTGGGATGCGTTACAAATAAAATGTTTAAGTTCACACTCAAACTGTCTAACGCGGCTTTCCGTCCTTAATGTGTATAGTCGTGGTATAATATGGTGCAAGGCAGGGGCACGGAAGGGACGGAACCCCCCCCAGGGGTCCTAAAAAAGGTGATGAATTTTGGTAATCTCTTAATTGTTAGGCTGTTTTATTGTTTCTTTCAGCTGTGCACGCTAATATAGAAGTAGGCCTAACTCTTTTTTACTTCCATGTTCCATAAGGAAATGGAAGTATGGTCATGGCGAAAAAAATCGTGTTCGAGATAATGGCAGATTCTGATTGTACTACCATCAAAACATTAAAAAATACCCTTGTTAAAAAAATGTTGCAGGTAAACTACCCCTTTCCCTCAACCGAACTTCACCAAAAACAATAGGTCTTGAGAACTCTACAATTTAGGGCTGTATGCAAATAATCTTTTGATTCTGTTTGAATTTGCGGCTGTTATCGTTTGCCATAGGAAATACCCTTGTTAAAACATAAAACGTTACAGGTAAACTACCCCTTTCCCTTAACCGATCTTCACCAAAATCAACAGATCATGAGAACTCTACAATTCAGGGCTGTATGCGAAACATTATTTGATTCTGTTTGAATTTGCGGCTGTTATCGTTTGCCAAACAAACAAAATTACCCTTGCTAAAAAAAAACCGTTGCAGGTAAACTACCCCTTTCCCTCAACCGATCTTCACCAAAAACAATAGGTCGCGAGTACTCTGCAAATCAGGGCTGCATGCAAAAAATTATTTGATTCTGTTTGAATTTGCGGCAGTTATCGTTTGCCATAGAAAAAAAATCTACAGACACACACACAGACAGACACACAGACAGACAGACAGACACACAGACACACACACAGACACACACACAGACACTTTTCGGAAAACGACTTTTTTTCATGTTTTGAGTGTAGTAGAATCAGAATCTGCAATAATCTCGAACACGATTTTTTTGCCATCACCATACTTCCATTCCTTAAGGAATATGGAAGTAAAAAAGTCATTTTTCGAAAAGTGTCTGTGTGTAGAATTTTTTCTATGGCAAACGATAACAGCCGCAAATTCAAACAAAATCAAATAATTTTTTGCATGCAGCCATGAATTGTAGAGAACACAAGGCCTATTGTTTTTGGTGAAGATCGGTTAAGGGAAAGGGGTAGTTTACCTGCAACGTTTAGCGTTTTAACAAGAGTAAAGTGCTTAATTTTGATAAATAAAGTATCCTGAAAAGAAGGTCATAATAATCCACTGTAGAAAGGTAGATGAAATATCTATAAATGAAAAGGGTAGTTGAAGGGGGAAGGTGTTATTTTTTTTATGTATCTATAAAAGAAAAAAGTAATTGAAGGGGGAAAGTGTTATTTTTTTGTATAAATTAAAATGGTAGTTGATGATGGAGGAAGTAAATGTTTATAAGTTTTATATGTGTACTACGTTATTGACAACAAAGAAGTAGTTTATATGGAAACATTTCATTTAACTTTAACAAAATTCTATATTTTTTCATTTTAATTTAAATCATGTGCGAGAGAAAATATATCGTTCGTGGCAGGCAAGCATATCTCAATTATGTAATGTTTACGTTCCATTTTATTATTATGATTACCGCAATAAAACGGCAGGCATCACACACACACACACACACACACACAATTCGCGTTATTTCTGGCCTCACTCATGTTTATTTTCTTACATTTGCACGCTTTTTAAATGGAAAGTGCCGAAACCCACACCAACACAACGCGTGCAAGCCGAAAAAGTGTCCAGCGTGGATAGCGATTTGTTTTCTGTGGATCGCTGGGCAATGTAACTGCACGTGTTTACAGAGGAACGGTTCATAGACAGACTTTTCGTCTTTAGGGAATGAACCCTCTGCAAGATGCTCAGGGTCCATGAGTGACTTCGGAGCGCTTCATAGGAGGAATTATTATCTGCGTAGTTCAGTTTCTTTATAAGAATAAAGTAACCCTACCTAATTTTTATGGATAAAGTGACTGAAAATAACATTATATTTAAAAACTACTACCCCATAATAACAAAAATATCTATAAATGGTGAAATTTAGTTGGAGGGTGGGCGATATTTTTTTAGAAATTACCGAACCGAATTCAAGTAAATTATTTTAAACATAAATCTTATAACATGGAAGTCATGTATGGTTCTCCATACCGATTTTTAAATATACGAACAGGTTTATTACGCAGGATTGTATGTGAACTGTGGAATATAGGAAAATCAATTCAGTAAACAAGTATCTTCTAAACAATGTTTCAAAAACGCGAATTTCTATTGTGTTATTACCGTTTACTTTAATGGGACTGATTTCGGGACGTTATCACACATTTTTCAGCCATTTTAAAGGTAGTAATGTTCATTACTCTTAACTTGTTTTTTCTTTTATATGGAGCCGAGTCGATCCCGGACCCTCCTCTCCCCCCAATGGCCAAATTCTAGATACGGCCACTGGTGCACGGCCTTAGGCAAGGTGAAGTGAGGCCGCTCAGGATCTCTCAAATTCAGCAACATTTTTTTAAGGCAAACGAAAAATATGTCCTCCCACCCAGGATGGAACGTAACAATGAGACACAAACCACGTTATTTACTACAAAAATGTTGCAGTACAAGAAAGAAAATATTGCAGTCTATTACTTCATACGACGGCGATTAGATCTGAAGATTAGGCGCTTGTCGGCAGACATTTGAAATAGTCTTCTTATATACTATTATAATTAAGCTTGACAGTTTATTTAGTAATTTCCTGTGTACGAGGGGCGGCTGAAATGTAATTCACAGTCGCTCATAAATCGCAAATGAAACAAACATGGCATAAAAGTACATTTTATTTGCTACACAAACTTAGATTTTCTCTCTCCACGTAGTCAACATTTACAGCTACACATTTCTCCCAGTTTTCTCATTCCGTACTTTGACAGACTAAACGGTTACTTACTTTGTTCATGTAGGTTTACAAAAGGTCAAACGGCCTGGTTCTTTTTAATCGGCGCGGAACTAAGCAATTATCAACGACACAAGTATTTCAACATTCTAGTTTACTTCACTAGTACACATCTTGATGCTTTATGCGACATTGTCCACTTTTAATTCACGATGGACTGCGCCATTACGTACATACCATGGCGAGTTATAAACGATCTTCAGTAGGTTGCTCTGAAATCTTTGGACGAGTTTCTCTTCTTTGTAGATTTCCTATGACCACACTGCTTCTAGAAACTGATTGTAAACGCCCAGCGTATTATGCTAATCTACTTAAGAATTTCTCCCAGCAGGCATTGCAATATTCAATTTATCTTTTTTCTTATTAACATGAAGCTTCTATTCATGTTTGGCGTCAAGCATTATACCCAAATATTTATTTATGTATCCGTGAAATTAATATAAGTAGATTGTGATTGGTTTAATTTTATCCGCAGTTTTAAACGTCTGTGCTCAGTAAGAGAAGAAAATGGTAAATAGGACAAAGGGTTGGAAAGGTTGGGAAAACTGGGAAAAATATTTAATACATTGAAACCTACGTTTTTAAAAAAGAAGGTGATACCTAAGAAAATTATTTAAGAAAGTAGTAAGACCATGAGTAAGTATGGAAATGAATCGCGTCTGTTCTCCAATAAGAGTAAATTAAGGATTCTCGCAGAGAAGACGAGAGTTTTAAGAAAAATACAAATGAAAAAGCAAAGCAGCGATAGAATGACAATGACATAATAAGAAACCGGCCTCGAATAAAACCTGTCGCTAGACACGACAATAGACGGACAACGGAAGAATTTTGGACATGCGAAATAGAATGACAAGGAGGGTTTGTTAAACTAGATTACAATGAAGAAGTAAAAGAGAAAGGCCCAGGAGGTATTAAGTACAGGGAACTAAAGAAGAAATAGAACAGATATTATGCGGGAAGAGTGATATTATAAAGGCAGATTGAGTTGGAGTAAACAATTTAAAAATAAGGCTTTAAGAACTATAGTACAATTTATGAGAATAAAGAACTATACAGAAAATGTATAGTAAAAATAATAATATACTTTGATTTTAATAATTTAGTTGTGTGTGTGTGTGTGTGTGTGTGTGTGTGTGTGTGTGTGTGTGTGTGTGTGTGTGTGTGTGTGTGTGTGTGTGTGTGTGTGTGTGTGTGTGTGTGTGCAGCGTAAGATAATTTAATGTATAAATTTGTAATTTAGTATTTTACTATTTTTTAATATTTTAGTATTTTTAGTATTTTTTTGATATCGTTCTAGTTCGTATTCATTTTTTTATTAGAGAATTTCCTCAGTGTGGAGAGTTTCTCCAACGAATATACAACAAAGGCAAATTACATACACAACACATCAAACATATTACATTATACATTAAACATGTACAAAGAATTTTCAAATACGCCCAGTCATTCTCCTTTGATCATAATTCTCCACTTATCTCTATTATCAGCGTCTTCCAATTGAAGGTCATACTTGTCCGTATCCTTCTGTACCCCCCTCTGGTGCGCTTCCCCCTCCTTCTTCCCTCTGGCTCCCATTCTGCCACTGCTTTGGTGATTCTACCTTCTTCCATTCTTTTGAGATGTCCATACCATATCAATTTTTTTCTATTTTTTTCTATCACTTCCACAACCGTGTTTTCCACTTCCATAATTTGCCTGATTGTTTCATTCTCACTCTTTCTATCATGAATCTCCTGGGCGCTCTTCGCTAATAATCCATCGCTGTTAAAGCAACCACTTCATTTAGTATTTAATACGTTATTAATGTTGTGGTAGTATTTTAAGACACGTTGACAATTATGATTTATGATGTAAAATATGGTGTTCTGCACCCTTCAGCAAACGGGCACGTGACTTAGAAAATTTATCAGCCAATATTTTTTTTGCTCTGATGCTTAGGTGGCTGATGGCATTTTGGAGGTTTCGAACAGCGGTCCGAATGCTTTATTCCTTTAATAATACTTCATATTCGTTCAAACAAGATAATTTATAATACTCTTATACGCCGTATGTTCAAAAGTTCAGTAAACAGCGTTCGAATGTCGTACAAATGAACTTGTTATTTAAACGTGAACGGTCGACTTGGGCCGGGTGCCATCTTAACGTCATTATCTCACTATTTACGGAGATCGTTAAGACATGTGTCAACGCTCGTAACAAGTACGCAATTAAACAATTAAGGAGCATTAAACACGCGTACTTAGTACTCACGCACCCGTCATTAGCGTGTGAGTTCTAAGCCGGGCAGCAAATAAAGCAACCGGTCAGCACACAGCTGTGAGATTTAACGAGCCGATGTTAGCAATTAGCAATGTTACATGTTACACAGGTATTAATATAAACATCAGCCTACCCATACAGTTTGTTTTATGGCTGCGTAAAGAAACTTCATTCTAGTTAAATAATACTAATTTATGTTAAAAACGTGTCGAGATGCGAAGGCAGATCTATCCTACCCAACGTTTGATTTTGAGTGGTGACGTTTCAAGTGGGAAACAGAAAACCAAATTTCAGGCGTAGTGATGATCTGACAAGAGTCGTATGCGCTACAAGGATACGGAGAATGAGAGCTGAAGAAATTAGAAGATATTCCGAGAGAAGCGAAAGTCAAAAATAGAACAAAAACACTATAAATGAATCACGCAATAAATAATATTTGTATAAGCAAATAGGAAAACACATGAAAAACGTAGGTGAGATCTATAATTATGTCAGTTTATAGATCTATCCTATCTAACGTTTGATTGTGAGTGGTGACGTTTTAAGTGGGAAACAGGAAAGCAAATTTCAGGCGTAGTGGTGACCTGAGAAGAGTCACATGAGCTACAAGGATAAGTAGAACGAGAGATGAAGAAATTAGAAGAGATTCAGAGACGCAATCTACGTTTGAAATTTCAGAGAACCAGAAGAGGTGACACGGTCGGTAAGGTAAATCTGGGAAGCAAGAATTGAGAGACTCGGACAGAACGGTGAGTGACAACAGAGAGAAAAGTAAAGAGGGCATCTTGGTAGAATAGAGAACAACCGAATACCCGAAGGTAGTACTATATTATGCCAACAACTATAAGTGGTAAGATCATCTACAACCGTAGTCCAAGAGGGGAGAAGATCTGTCGGTAAGCCTTGGCCGCGATGGGAGTAAGGAAGCCACAACAGGACACTAGGCCTATCTTCTTTAAAGGAAAGAAAAAGAAGAAGAGAAGAATTGAGAGAAATTAGAAGTGGTGAATACCAGACATACGTGGGATAGGGAAGGTAGGAATCATTGGGTTACACGAACAGCTTGACAAAGAATTAAGAGAGTGGAAGGAATTCGTGTCAAAATTAAAACCTTAGCGAAAATATGAAGTATACCCTACACCATAGTATGATAACAGGGTTTTATAAAACACATACACACACACATACATATGTGTCCATATAATGTTGGTGGTATGAATTCAGCGAGTTTTTAGCGAGCGATTTCAAAGAAGACTTCAAAATTCCTTAACTTAACAAACAATCATTGTGAAGAAAGGAATTCGGTAATTCATAAATGTTAATAGCAATTTCGATACTTATGTCACGTGCACAACTATTACTATTACTGTATTAGATCGTTACGAGTTTGCATTTACTGTGTACGCCTATATATCATTAAACATTTCCGACGGATTTTAAAGCCGTGGTCCGCTGTCATTTCCGCTAGACGTTTCCAGCACAGCTGTATTCCTCACCTTCAGTACCGAACCAGTCCTTCTTGACTTCCAGCGACCGACGATCCGACGTTACGATCGTTAAGTCAAAAAAAAGGACACTCTTTCGCTGCAAATTTAGTGGTAGTGACTACTGGGCACTAAAATAATCAAGATATTAAAAACTCTAAATTAATCAATTTATTCAAATATATTATGAAAATAAAGCAATTAACCCTGGATATGTATTTTTTTTACGTTTTCTAATGCATCACTGTTAATGCGGCTTGGTCACGTGGAACAGCGACTGCCCTACGATTCAATCTAAAAGTCTGCAAGGAAACACGAAGACGTGTTTCCAAAGAAATATCACGGAAGCGTTAAAGTCACAGATACTGTGCGAAGATTGAAAGAAAAAAGTCCTTTCCGTCAATGTAGACTGGAAAGTATCAAATGTAAGTTACATCAGAAAAACTTTACGGATCTTCACTCTCTGATTAGAACCGTCAGCCGTTCTCACGATTGAAATGAAAGTGCACAGACACACCAAGTTGATTCGAAATTTATACTACTAATCTTGTAAAAAATGAATGTGTGTGTGGTACACGATTACCACCATATCATAGAGCGGACGCCATAAAAAAGTAAATAAATGTATATAAATTGCGGGAGCCAGGGAATTTCTTTGTGGTAACAAGTTACGAAAAGCAGTTTCGTTTGTAAAAGAATTAAATATTTATCCATGAAAACGTATCGACATTACAAATACACGAAGAACACAATGTTGTTTTCAAATTTCGCTTTCGAAAATCTGAAACAGTTTACGACTACTCATAAATTTTACGTTTTTAAAAATTCTACAAAATAAAACTAAGCTTCTAGAAAAAGATTTTCTGTCAGTAATAACTAACATAAAATGTGAAAAAAATCTTTCTTCGAGATTCTGAAATGGAGTAATTTCACTTATTCCCTCCCAATCGATCCACTCCGCCAAAACACTTAGATCCACCAAACACCCCGTTATCTGCCATTAGCGTTACATCCTACTTGACATACACATCGATGCGTGTAAAAGTGAATTTGCAACTAAATAAAGCACCGATGTACCAAAAACAATGCGTTCGTAGCCTAGCAATTATTGATATTACGATTAGGGATTTTTGGACGGATAGATACTTGCAGAGTGAGTGGGCGGCAGTGGCGATCGGAAAGTAGTTCATCAATCACGGGCATGTTAATTACAGTAGGAATAAGGAGATTATACGTAAGGAACCTACGATCCGTCAAATCTTAACGTGGAAATAACTGTGAGAAAGTCAGTTCAAACGAACCGGTTTTAGACTTGAAGTAACGTACGTTCCGTATATACAAATAACCCAAAGAAGCATTCAGCTGGGAGTCTTGGTTCGAAATCAACCATAATATTAGAAACTCTCACGGAGCAGGTATTACGAGAATTATACAGTGTGTCTACGGTACCGTGTGGAAATTAGAATACACGAACAATTCAACGTCAGATGCCCTTGAATAAGAAAGATTATTTTCTAAATGAAACCTATGTTTTCGTGTTACAATACTGAAAAATTCCAGGACACTTAGAAATAGATTTGTTATCATGTTTTCATTTTTAACTTTAGATATAGTTTCTGATATTTGAAAAAAACTAATAATAATATGACTGAATTTTCAGAAATAATACTGATTTTACTGCCATTTTCCGTAAGGAATTGGAATTATGGAATTTGATCGCCAAAATAATCATGTTTGAGATAAGGGGTGATTCTGTTTGTACTACCCTCAAAACATGAAGGAAAGTCATTTTCCAAAAAGTGTCTGTGTGTAGAATTTTTTCTGTGCCGAACGATAACTGCCGCAAATTCAAACAGAATCAAATTATTTTTTGCATATGTGCCCGAGATGTAGAGGACCCAAAGCCTATCGATTTTGGTGAAGATCGGTTAAGGAGGAGGGGTAGTTTTCCTGCAACGTTTTACGTTTTAACAAGAGTAAAGAACTTAAAAATTCATTTAAACTATTTCAAACGATGGTAATTGTGAAAAATAAAATAATTTTGTTGCCAGGCAACCAGGTTGTACGGTTAGGAGGGAGAGGTATTTTACCTGCATGTTTTGTGTTTTAACAAGAGTAAAGTACATAATTTTAATAAATAAGTGTCCCAAAAATAAAGCCATATTAAACCACTGTAAAATGGTAAATGAGATAATTATAAAGGGGGTATAAATGGGCAGTTTAAGGGGGAGGGAGTGATTTTTTGATAATTGCTGTGCTGAAATCAAGTAAAGTACGAATATTTGATTTTGAAGGATAAGATGCCTTAGAAATTACATATGATAAAACTATTACTCTATAAAAGTGTAAATATCATTAATGGTGGAGATCGGTTGAGGAGAAGGGATGATTATATGCGTGCTTCAGTTTCTTTATAAGAATAAAGTACCCAATTTTTATAAATAAAGTGACTCGAAAATAACGTTATATTAAGCGACTACACCATAATAACAAAAATATCTATAAATAGTGAAAATAGTTGGAGGGTGGGCGATATTTTTTTTAGAAATTATCGAACCGAATTCAAGTAAATGATTTTAAATATAAATCTTAGAACATGCAAGTCATGTATGGTTATACATACCGATATTTTCCATGTGTAATAAGACATTAATAATGATGCCAAGATTAAAACCACATTTGGACCAAAACTGTTCCGCCACTGACAAGGAGTTTTTTATAAAGCAAATTGAGATTTGAAATGCATAATCTTGTCTTAAAAACTTTAAGTATGTAATGTTATATCATCTTCGAATTTACTTGTTATCAGAATATTGAATGAACCATACGATTGAGCACTGCTAATGAACATTTTGTCACTCCCTTATCATTTAATATTTTCTTGTCTTCCTTTTCTTACAAAAAATAATAGCTTTCGTACTTAGAATCAACTGTCATGTAACAAGAAGTACTATAACGCTGTTGGAGTACATAACATAGTTTTATCAACTCTCCACCATACATGAATTTAGTGAAATCTTCCAGTCTAATAAAACAGACTTTGTTGCAATCTTAAAAACGTAACGACGCATATGAAGAATAAAATGTGTGGAATATCGACACTGATAAGAAAGAAAGCTATAAACAGTAGTGAAACTTTATTAATGGAGAGTAGAAATATGCATAATAAAATAATGTTAACGATACAGGTAAATCCTTGGGTACTTACCGTGTTGCGCGCGTATCACTAAAAAATTTCACGTAACATCACACAAACGCACTGAGTAGTAAACAAACCGAACATAACACACAGAAACAGCCGAATACGACCGGCAACAGATTACAACTGTGGTGAAGGCGCGGAGTCGCAGCACATACACAAGTGTGCCTCTCCTCTGCCCTCGCCGGCCGGGAGCCCCACTCTACCTGCGCCTCCTTTCACTGCTGACACACTTGTCGCTTTGCTGCCGCCGTGTGACAAACGGCGGGAGTCTTTCTCTGGACCTGGAGCAGTTCTACCTGTACACTACCGGAAGGTCTGGCTGGGGGGTTCTATCGGAGTATCCTCAGGGCACAAGAAGGCAAGTTGACTCTTCCGCAAGAAACATTTGACAAAATAATCTTTAAAAAACGTATTCCATGGATTAATATAGAATATTGAACTTTCACTTGCGAAACTTACTTGTTTTCTCCCGTGTTTTAAAAGTAAGTTTCGCAAGTGAAAGTTCAATATTCTATATTAATTTAGTACTGTGAAAAAAGAAGAACTATCAAAACAACTATCCATGCATTAGATCTGATTAAAAGCCTGACAAGCTTTTTAGAGCGGTGGTCTGCGCCAAGCCCGCCAAAGAATTGCCCCCACTGACAAATCTAGCGTAAAGTGCCTAGAGAGGATAGAAGGCGTACAACTCAATAACAGCTCACCGTTTCACTCATGCACTACCTCTGTCTCTGTCAGACACATGTTTCTACTGTTCTTGTCAGCCTTGTTACAGCCGATGTTTACACTATGAAAAATACTCTAGAAGACTATTGTGCGCATGTGCGAAATGACTACAAAACTTTGTTAGCCTCGCAGCGGGTTTTTTGTTCATTGCGCATCTGTAACCGAATGTTAGAAATCTTTTGTCGGGTCTATAAGGAATGAAAATTTTAATTCGACTTTGGTTTGAGACGTCAATAATATGTATCGTTTTTATAGCTGTAAAAAACTAAAATGTAAATAAATAAAGTCTTAGTTACAGACCTTATTTAAATACAGAAACATTTACTAGTGTTGAATGATTGAAAAATAGGTCTACTCAAAACGAAAAAAGTAAACATTACAGTATTAATTAATTAGTACGAGTATAAAATAGAACTATTCTTTAATATATCGATGTTTGTGTCAGTGAGGGCTTTCAGTTCTGAACAACAAAGATTCTACTAATATTTCGAGACGCCCAAATTTGCAACTTCAGATCGTTGCGTTTCTAAGTTAATAAAAATCACACTTCGAATTCATCGAAACAAAACTGTTTGAACATTAGAACTACGTCTTCCCACATCTTCTTCCGTCGTCCAGGATTACGCAAAGGCCTATTCCGGATCCACAGGATTACTCCATTCAGTCATTCTCACCTTGGTTCTTGGTCTATCAATGAGGGATCTGTAAGCCAACGTTTCCCTCGACAACTTTTCTCTTTCCATTCTCACAATATATTTTCTGCTTCTACGATCTGATAACCGGGAAGATAATGAAAGAGTTAGCAGGAAATGGAATTACCAAACTTAGACACTTGATCAACGCAGCATTTCGCTTGCATTATGTACCAAAAGCCTGGTGAATCACCAAATGATAAAATGATAAAGCATTTTATCGCCCGATATGATTGCTATCGATCATCTCCAAGATATTTGAGAAGTTGCTCTTAAAGCGTCTCATACCTTATTGATGAGAAGAATTTGATTCCTAACCATCAACTCAGATTCTGAAATAAACATTCAACAATTGATCGAGTTCATAAAGTTATCAATAGCTTTGAGAAGGCAACAGAAAGAAAAACTAATTTGCTCCACAGTATTCCTGGTCGTGACGCAGGCCTCCTATAAAGTCTCGCATCGCGATAGAGTGCACATTGGAAAGACATTTACCAAAACATTTCAGTAAGTAACTGAAATCCTATATTTCAGGCAGATATTTCCGAGTAAAACACGAGGACTGTTATTCGAACTAAAAGAAATCACAGCTGGTTATTCACAATGCAGCGTTAGGACCAGTTCTATACCTGCTGTATACGAATGATATACCAACCTGTGAAGAGGCTGTAATTGCTACCTTTCCTGATAACACTGCCATTATTGCAGAAGGCAACACTATTGAAGAAGCAACTGAGGAACTACAATCTGCTACCGACAAGGTAAGTTCTTGGATTAACTGATGTCGGGCAAGTCAGTGCACGTAAATTTTATAAATAGGGAAATTAAATACCTGTCTGTGGCTAGCAACCAACAAGTGATACCACTTTAAAACAGTGCAAAGTACATAGGCATGACATTAGATGCCAAGTTACGCAGGAAGGTACACGTAAAAAAGAAAAGAACTGAACTTTACCAGAAATTCAGAAAAAACATATTGGCTCCTTAAGCGACATTCTGAGTTGTCGGTGCATAATAATCTGTTGGTATATAAACAAACCCTTAAACCTGTCTGGACATATGGTGTACAACTCTGGGGATACAGGAAGAAATAAAACAGAAAAATTATCCAGACATTTCAGAACAAAGTACTCAGGTTTATTGTTAATGCCCCGTAGTACATACGAAATGGGAACATCCCCAGGAATTTGAAGATTGCTTCAGTCAAAGATGAAGTTCAGCGTTTCGCCAAGAAGCATGAGACACAGAATGTCGAGATTCTGTAACTTCTAGACAATACTGAACTCGTGCGAAGGCTAAACTGAATGAAGCCATTTGATTTGGTATAATGTGTCAAGTGACAGAGATTACAAGAACAAAGTGATTAGTTTTAAGAATAGTGCGCCATAAGAAGCTTATCCTACACCTTGTGACTATGTATTAGCTGAGCATTGATAAATGGGATTAGCCCAGTCTCAATAGAATAAATAGGAGAAAAAATTATTTTCCACTAATTCTTGGCCTCCCCTCTTAACTCATCACTCTTTTCTCTCTGGAGCTGTCTTCCTACAATTTTTTAGTGTAGCACGTCAGATACGTGGATAGACTGAACAAGGCGCCCCGCAGTAGATGTGGTATTTCACGTAGGTCTTGCGAAGGAATGTTTTCCAAAGAGCCTCGCACCCTGGAGTCGTCCCCGTTGCCACTAAGGTTACGCCTCTGTCTGGATATTTCAGGCTCCGTAATGGAAGTCTGGAGAATTGATAAAAGTCACACACACAGACAGGAACTCATCTCGTCGTCACCATCGTCTCCGTCGCCATTAAGTAGACTTATTAGGCATGTTACCTGTTATGGTTCTCCTAGTTCTAGCTAGCTCCCTCCTTCCTTCCGCTTTATACCTTCTTACCTTTAATGCTAATCAGATCCCCTCCAGACGTTCATGCCACTTCGTAGTTTCGATTTTATTTTTCTACGACAATGATCTTATTGGATTCCCTGACATTTTTTTTATTCGCAAGAATTTTACCCATTCATATCTTATAGCCATCAGCAAAACTGTTTAACAGGGTCCTGTAACAGACTATGCACCGTCTACCTTCTGTAACGTCCTGCTAGCTGTTCCAGGCGCCGCACTTTCTTCTTTTCTTCTTTCTCTTTTCTAACCTCCACGTCAACTTGTTACGTTTTCTACGTTGTTCATCACCTGCGTACAGTTTTTACAGTTGTTAAGGTAATTGACTACTGTTTGATATTTTCTTACTATGGTTTCCATCGTTTCTTTATTCTTTGAAATATTTATTTTCTTGTAGCCTCCGTTATAAAAATTCAATATTAGGCTACATGTTTGTTATATGTAACTAAACTTCCCAATCTGCCTCGTGGCTTCTTGATTTACAATAAATTATGACTCGTTTCAAAGCATCAGATATTTAAAAAAGTCACTCGTACGAGGTCTTTACTAGCTAAAATACCAATACGGCATTTGCACTGTACGGCATTTAGCAAGTGCACACCTGTTCACCTCACGTCGACCAAACGTGAATAGGTGCGCACCTGGTAAAGCGTAAAGTGCAATTACGATATTGGTATTTTAGTTAGTGACGACCTCGTACGAGGAATTTTTGAAATATCTGATGATGACGTTAATGCTTTGAAACGCGTTTTAATTCATTCTCAATCACTAAATCACAAGGCGGATTGAAAAGAACAAATCTTTCATGCAAGCGATTCGCATACCATTAAAAACATGCGTGCTAAAATGTTTGTTAGAGTAGTACACGTTTCAGTTCAATTTTCTACTCGATATAGACTCTGTGCCAACATTTTTCTTCTTCTTCTTCTTCTCCTACTCTCCTCCTCGTCTTCCCCCTTCTCCACCTCCTCCTCGTTCTCCTTCTCTTCCTATTCCTCCTGTTACACCTCCTCCCCTCTCTTCTTATTTTTTAATATTTGTTATTGTTATTGTTATTCTTCATTCCTTCTATTTAAGCTAACAACCAGTTCCATCTACCAGGTGCAAAGAATACTTCCACTTTTTCCTCGTTGTCCAAACCTTCTTCTTCTTGTTTCCTTATATCCCGCCACACTCGTAAATTGTACCTCACGCATTCTATGACTACGTCTATTCCAGTCTATATCAGGGATGCCAAAATTTGAAAACAGAATTATATTTATTCTTAAAGCGTAATAAACAAAATTAGCTTAGTGAAAAAACGTTTCCCCCTCATTTTTATCGCCACGCCTACTTACCTAAGCTTCAAAACGAGTTTGCTCTTACGCATTGTATTTTGATGTAACAAATAATCGACGCTTTACATTTGTTAGTACTATCTATGGGGCTATCCAATGTCTTTGAAAACAGTAGTAAACAGTTGTAACTGTGGATTTAGTTTTCTTCACTGTTTGTGAATGAGTCCGCCTGCGTTTTAAAATGGGCTTCCGACAGAACAGATTAGTTTGAAAAAGTTAGGAGTGACAGTGCATTGTCACTGGTAGAAAATGTTTCTTCATCCGACACCGTGTAGTTAACGATGAAGAGGTGGTCAGGGGTTAATGTACCGGGGGGGGGGGGGCAACGGGACCGGACCTCTTCCCGCCCAGAGGGTCAAGAAAAGTTAGTTCTATTATTTTTTTCAGTCGTGTACACTAATAAAGTAGTAACTCTTTTTTAAATATACAAACAGGTTTATTACACAGCATTAGCGTATACGTTTGAAATATCAGTTCAGTTAATAATTTTCAGTTCAGAAAAATCAGTTCAGTCAATAAGTATCTTGCAAACAGTGTTTAAATAACGCGTATTTTTATTGTGTTATTGTTGTTTACTTTAGTGGCACTGATTTCAGGATGTTATCACGCAAGTCTTTCAGCCACTTTAAAGACAATAACGTTGATTTATCTGAACTTGTTTTTTCTTTTGCATGAAGCCGACTCGACCCCGGACCTCCAAGGCCAAATTGTAGATACGCCACTGGAGGTGGCACACTGTTCTGAAATTGAACATTTATTTTAACAATAATGTAATGAGAATCGAGAAAAACGAGACTGAGGAAACAGAAACCGACAAACTCTTAGAGAAAAAAGTGAAAAAACAAGCATCGTTAAAGAATTCGGGAAACAGTTGCTAGTTACAATAGTTTGCCTTGTTAGTAAACGACACTATTAATGAGAGACAGTAACGACTACTTTCCGCAACGCCCTTTCCACGTAAACGGCGGCGGCGACCCGTTACACGATCACATTCGCCACCTTCAAACGTGTAATTAATAGCCCATTACAACGTAATAATGAGGGGCGAGTTACGCAAGACAATACTACACTCGACGTACTTCTGGTAGTAACCGGTTCTTTGTGTGTACGTAGGAGAAGACACGACAAAACAAATCGTTCAGTTTGTTGATTCGTTAGCTGCCGCTGACAAATTGGGTTTGCATTGTAGAAGTAAAGCTTCTTACTGCGGCTGTTGTTGTTAATCTGTCTTACATAGTTACGTAACGAGAGGTGAAAGTCGCCGACTACAATTACCGCGCACTGTAATGTTATTTCGTTTCGATCTCATATTAACGACCCTTCGTCGCCGAAGCGGCAGCAAACCAGTTAACGGATTTACGATCGTAAACCGTCCGATTTAAGGTCTTCATCGCACCTAGCAGTATCGCAAGCACACAGAGAAATGTAAAAAGTCATTATAAGATTACAATTAATTTGAGACAACAACCCTGACTTGCCCTTACTGAGGCCAGTACCGTGCAATATTGATACTCACCGAAATGTTCTACTGGCAGCAACATGGTTAGCATTAGACATGTAACGTCATGGTCACGTCTCTGCTGGCAACATTAGATGAGAGGTCCAGGGGACCAAAGTTGACGAATTTGGTTGACGGCTTAATTTTCAGGCTGTTTTATTGTTTTTTTTTCAGCCGTGTGCGCTAATATAGTAGTAACTCTTTTTTAAAATATACAAACAGGTTTATTACACAGCATTAGCGTATACGTTTGAAATGTGAATTACAGGAAAATCAATTCAGCCAATAAGCATCCTGTAAACGATGTTTATCTACACCTGTAACGTAATAGCGTGTTATCCCACTCATTTTGAGTGAGATAACTTCATTATCGCACTGGTTTTGTTATCCCACTCGTTTATATTTTAAAATTTATTGAAACATAACACAAAATACAACATAATATTACAATCTAAACATGTTATCTACTTATTGTAGATATTAATAACACAGTCTTTAGAGTTATTTAAGTAAATTCCTGCTGTAGAAGAAGATTGAAACTTATTATATGCAATTTCATTTTTTGATCTCGACTTCTCTGGTATTAAGTTGGATATGGTTTCTAAAGCTTCCTCTTCAATATCTGAAGGCAAACTTTCAGATTCACTCATTTTAAAACAACTTACAAATTACTAATTTGCAGCAAAAACAAACTATTTTTAATCATAAAAACGTGGTTTCTATGGGAACGTATACGTCACAATACATTATTTCACCTGCTACGTAGATAGCTTAAATTTTCTGATTCTCACATTTTTTATTTTTCAGCGGGTGTAGATAAAATATTGTACGACCCACGAGTGATAACGCATTATTAATATACATGTGTGATTAGACGACTCGTGCTACGCACTCGTCGTCCAAACTTTCACACGCGAAATGCTGTTATCCCACTTGTATCGTAAATATCTATTAAATAACACGTATTTTTATTGTGTTATTACCGTTTACTTTAATGGGACGATTTCAGGATGTTATCGCACGTTTTTCAGCCACTTTAAAAACAGTAATGTTGATTACTCTTAACTTGCTTTGTCTTTTGTATGAAGCAGACTCGACCTCGGACCCAGCCCCAAGGCCAAATTCTAGATGCCCCATTGCCACGGGTGTACACCTAAGCTTCAAAATTAGTCTCCTCAGACACACTGTAATTTCATGTAACAAATAATCTACACTTTGTATTTGTTAGGACTATATGTGAAGCCATCCTGTTTTATTAGTAATGACATCGTTTCGTTTTTTACGGTATCTCTATTTTACTCATTTATAATTATACGTTATAATTTACGAATAGTAGTATGCCTTTGATGTAATTTGAGTGTCGCGAAATTAAAATTTTCATCTGTAATATAGAAAAATCCCATGGTGTTAATATAGGCTACACCGTAATTCACTTAGTATTTGGTATCATTATTCAAGTACGCGTATCAAAACGATTGAGTAAAGACCGTTTCTTGTTTAACGTAACCAATATTTAACAGTAATGCAACACAAAAAGTAGTTGTTTATATTTGCTTGGTTAATAATCGATTTGCTTATTACAAAAATTAATTTTTGATTTTGAAATTAAGAAGAAAATTCCTTGAGATTTAAGAAATTTATGTTTTATCGTTTGATATCTTTTCTTAATTTTTAAATCCAGCTGTACCAGATTTAAGGTAAACGTCTCAACTGTTTCAGGAGTGAGACTGATATGGGGCCTCACACAACCCTAGCGGCCCGATAACACGATTGTGTGATTACGGATTAATAGATTCATAAATATTATCATTTATTACATATGGTGTTAAGCCGCAGCCAAATTTAATTTCTGTTTCAGTATTTAAATAGAATTTTCTGTTAGGTGTGGCTGATCAGAAGTTACAAGTCGTCTTTAAAGTAGCAAAGAATATTTGAAGTAATAATTATTATTATCAGTCTCAGTGGAATGTACTATGGCCGGCTCAAGTAGAAGGCCGAAATATTAAACGTGGCAACGTTGCGTCTGAGCCCAGTAAGCATAGTGTAATAAAATAGCTAAAGTGAACATGTTATATTTTGATTTAATTTCGTATCTATTTATAGCTAAATCTAAATTATAGCTCAGTGGGTACGTAGTACTATACGTTTAAGTTGAAAAAATGAGTGACTTTGTGTTAGGCCTAATGAATTAATTTTGTTCGAATTATTAAATTCGTTTCATATGAATGAGTTAATTAGTATATTTATTAAATAATATAACAGTATTTTATACCTTTAATTTGTAAAAAATGAAGAATTATAAAACTGCTGTTAACCGGCAATTAAAAGTGACGCGATTTGATTATTGAAATACGTAAATTAAGAGATCGTCTAGTCGGCCTCAAATATCAGCTGGTTCCAGTGTTGCCAAGTTTAATATTCCGGCGTTCTACTAGGGCCGGCCATGAGTGTACATTTCAGAGTATAAGACTGCTTGTTTACCTAGTGTTTTGAAAAAACTATCAACGAGTGCATTGGTTCTTTCATAACTATTAGATTCTCCTGCATCTCGGAGGAAATTCAATTCAACGGATGTTCAATTCTTTGAATGTTTAAATACGTCGATAAATTTTTGTTTGGAGGAAGGGGTTACATCCTACGTTACACACCTGAAGTAAATGCAAACGAACATGGGATTCCACAAGAAACGTTAATTTCGTTTAATCACAAGCGACGCAACTTACGCCTCACTGATCCTAGTAGTGAAACATCATTACGGAGTGTAGGCTAATTCCGCCCTGTCGTCGGTAGGGATTTTAATTCAAAATAAATTTTGCTCTTTAATTTCAAATAAACATTAGTTTTCACGAAACAATTATTATAATCGTAAACAACTAAATATTGCAAAGCACAAAAATATAAAGAACTATTGAATTTAAGCCTGGCCTTCTTACCTATTTAGACATCTGTAAAGGCTCCTAAGACATTTAGGTGAGTTTCGTAGAATCTTCTTTGTTGAAGACACTTCGTCATTTGAATCACAATTTCGTCAAACTTCTAAAGATGTCTTAAAATTGTGAACCTACCCCAAGCAATGAAAACGTATAATATGCAGTTACAGAAATATTTTGTTTCTATAATTAAGAACACGTAGCAAATTAACAAGAAAACTTCTTTAGTTCTTATTTGGGGCAGTTTCATATCTTTTATGCCATTCGTGCAACGTGGTCATACATCTATAAGATTCTCTAAAATTTTCTAGTTCTTGATAGTACTACTTTCTTCTTTCATATTTCTGTTTTTTTGTGTAGGCTTTTTTCTGTTTTCAGGAGCAGACGTTTTTATATAATTCAATTGTATTTTCAGAATGTATCAATCAATATAACAATCTTATTCTTTAGCCCTACAGCCCAACATGAGCTCTGGTTTCTAACACTAATCTTCTCCAAAGACTCTTATCCATTGTCATCTCAGTGTAACCCCCACACATCCATTTCCTTTGAGATCTTCTAGCACATCATCAGCCATCTTATCCTAGGTCGGTCTCTCTTCCTGATTTTATAGGCTTGCACCCTCAGGATTTTCTTTGGCATATGCTGATCATCCATCAGCTCTAGGTGATCTGGCCATTGTATTACACTGTCCTTATACTTCAATAGCTCATCATCTCCTGGTTATTTCTTATTCTCCATTCGTCATCTTCTTTACCCGGCCATAAACACGTCTTACGATCTTTCTTAGTGTTTCATGATCCTTTTTTGTCAATGTCCATGTGTCGCCTCCATAAGTAACAACCGGTCTGATAAATGTCTTATATATTTTATTTTTATCTTACGACTAATGAGTTGTCTTCTCAATAGTCTATTGTTGGCATATTGGGGTCCTTCAGTCTTTCGACGGTTTGTACCCTCATCGCATATACCCGTGGTGCGTGTGCTACGGAGTATCTCACAGGTATAGGGGACCTACAGTTTAACGCCGGATCCGAACGGCATAGTTGGGGAGGGTTTATACTAGGCAGGATACCTCTCGCTGGTTTGCCATCGCCTTGCAAGGGGGAACGGTCGTATCTAAATCAGATGGCCCCGGCGGGAATCGAACCCGTGCCGACACCGTAGCAGCGACTGTTGGCATAATATCCCCTCTTTCCTATTTCGTCCCCTGTGATGAAAGAAACATATACCATATATTTCATCTTTCAGTGTTAAGCAGAATTATACATTTCATTGCGCTACGGCAACAACTTTTGGTTTAAGTAAGTACGAAAAATATAATCATCACGTGAATTTTTTTTAATCGTAATAGAAAATCAGATTAGTGTCCTACCTTTAAAGCGAGCTAATTAAAATTAAATATTTTTCCAAAAAGAAGTTAGAAATACTATTAAAAAGTGACATGAAGGGATTGCAGAAGTGAAATGGTTTCTGTAAATTCTGAGATTCACAAATTCAAAAAGCCGGATCAAGGCCGACAGGAATCGTCAGCAGTCAGCACATGGGGAACAAGTTTTGTTCGCGGGGAACGACCGCCCGCATCATGCGGGTATTCACTGTACACTTTCAAGATGCAATTAACGAATACTCGCTTTTACTTAATATGGACAACATTGGTCTGAAAGAGCAACGAGATATTTAGGTGAATAGTGTGGACCTAAACACGAACTGTGTGCTGTAACTCCGTTTATGCAATTTCTTACACGGACTTTGACTTTCTCGATCTATGAGTAGTACCAATTATGACATTATAATTCCGACTTTGGCTGTTATAATAAAGCGAAGTTATGATGAAAACTGCAGTTTTGTTTTTCCTTCGCTCCCTAAGGAAACATTACTGTAACTACTATAAAAAATGTGTTGTTTATAGTTAAATTTTGAGTAGTTAAACCGGAACGACATATTTGCAGTAGGGTAAGTCTATTTAATCTGAATTTGGTTTTCCTTACTTTCACTTGAGTGATAAAGTCTCTTTATGTTATCTTCATTTTTACTTCCATGTTCCATGTTACTTACTTTTATTTCCATGGAAATGAAAGTATGGTGATGGCGAAAAAATCGTGTTCCAGATAAGGGCTGATTCTGATTGTACTACCCTCAAAGCATGAAGAAAAATCATTTTCCGAAAGGTGTCTGTGTCTCTATGTGTGGAATTTTTTTAATGGCAAACGATAACTGCCGCAAATTCAAACGGAATCAAATAATTTTTTGCATATGTGCTTGAGTTGTAGAGGACTCAAGCCTACTGATTTTGGTGAAGATCGGTTAAGAGGAAGGGGTAGTTTACCTGCAACGTTTTATGTTTTAACAGGAGTAAAGTACTTAATTTTGATAAATAAAGTATCCTAAAAATAAGGTCATAATACTCCACTGCAGAAAGGTAGATGAAATATCTATAAATGAAAAGGGTAGTTGAAGGGGGAGGGGATAATTTTTTATATGTGTACTACGTTGTCGACAACAAAGAAGTAGTTTGTTGTTAAAATTCCTACCCGGGCTGTTTGGCCTTGGTCCAATGTTTTCTGCAAAACCAGACGTTTCGGCAGTTCCATCGACTGCCATCGGCAGTCAAAATCGAGTGCGCTAAAGGGAGGTGGTATACGTTGGCGAACACAGTACTGTGGTCAAGGCTGAAGAAAGAAGTAGAAAGAAGTAGTTTCTATGGAAATATTTCTTTTTGAAAATGATTTTAAATATAAACCTCAGAACATGGAAGACATGTATGGTTCTCCATGCAGATATTTAGTACATTAGATTAGGAAACGACTACCAATTTCTTACATACCTAAAATGTTGCTTTACAACGTCTGTTTTCACATATTAATATAAACAGGTATTGTAACGCAGAGAGAATTATAATTTCTTTCAAACACGTCAGTGATGGGTTATTGACGTTAGGCCTACTAGAGAGATGGACTTCTTCCATCGCTGCTTTTTTTTTTTTTATAAAGCGACGTTTCGGCTACGCAACAAATCTGTAGCCCTCTTCAGGCAAAAAACAAACTCTAAAACTTGGCAAGAAAAAACAATACTCTTCTCATAATCGACGGATACTAAAGTATTTACATAACAAACAAACAAATAAATAAATAAAACTTACCAACTATGAAATCTTAAAACACCACGGCAGTTGACCACGAGTCGTGCGTGTCAATTGAGTTATTTGTACATTTTCAGTTAGTGCGTACGTGGGCGCGCGCGCTTGTCTTATAATTTCATAGTTGGTAAGCTATATGTATTTATTTTTACTTCTATGTTCAGTAATGAAATGGAAGTATGGTGATCGCGAAAAAATCATGTTCGAGATAAGGGCTGATTTTGATTGTACTACAATCAAAATATGAAGAAAAGTAATTTTCTGAAAAGTGTGTGTGTGTGTGTGTGCGCGCGCGCGCGCGCGTAGAATTTGTTCTATGGCGAATGATAACTGCCGCAAATATCAAATAATGTGTATGAGTTGTAGAGAACTCAAGGCCTATTGATTTTGGTGATGATCGGTTAAGGGGAAAGGCTAGTTTACCTACAACGTTTTATGTTTTGAGAAGAGTAAAGTACTTAATTTTGATAAATAAAGTATCATGAAAAGAAGGTCATAATAATCCACTGTAGAAATGTAGATGAAATGGGGTAATATTCTATAAATGAAAATGGTAGTTGAAGGGGAGGGGATAATTTTTATATGTGTACTACGTTGTCGACAATAAAGAAGTAGTTTGTTGTTAAAATTCCTTCCCGGGTTGTTTGGCCGTGGTCCAATGTTTTCTGCAACACCAGACGTTTCAGCAGTGCTATCGACTGTCATCATCAGTGAAAATCGAGTGCGTTAACGTGAGGTGGTAACGTGGTTAAGGTTGAAGAAAGAAGTAGGTTCTATGGAAATATTTTATTTCTAAAATGATTTTAAATGTAAATCTTAGAACACGGAAATCGTGTATGGTTCTCCATTACCGAGATATTTTGTGATGTTTTAGTGTTTGTGTTTTTCCTGAAGACTGCTACAGATTTGTCGCGTAGCCGAAACGTCGCTTCATAAAAGAAGCAATGATGGAAGAAGTCCGTGTCTCTAGTAGGCCTGATGTAGAGAGAATTAATTCTATATTCACTTACGATATGTGTAAAAGGACTGGGAAAATGTAGGTTATACATTAAGCGTACTTAACCACTAAATCATTGCCAAAATATTTCCAAATTTTTTTGCTTTTTCCAGAATTCGGATTTCAGCGCTGTTCTATCAGACCCCAATGGCATGTAACAGATGATATGATCGTATATAGATATAAAGAATAATATAAACATAACTAAGATCCTTGAACTATAGAACTCGCTCACTATTGAGTACAAAATACATTTATTATTAGATAAAATCAAATTAATAAGTTTTAATTTTTAAAACTGTGAGTAAAAAATCGTTGCTTGTTTGTTTGTTAGTATTAGCCGAGAAACGCCACGGGAGGTAACCATACATTGTTTCTCATATTTCATCTTTTTATTTGTTTTTTAAAAGAATTTTTTGCGTGTATAAATGGAGAGGTTGTGAATAATGTGCTGAGTATCAAAGTTAATTATTGTATGTACAAAAACAAAAATCATGTGGCGTTATAATGTTCTGTTGTCGTCTTGTAAATATTTAATAAAAAACTGTAACAATTAAATGCTTCATAGATTGTTTACAAAAACCACACATACTACACAGCATTCTGATTCGGTTAAAATGTCTTTTAGTCTAATAACTACCATGGATTTTTACAGTTTTTTCATAATTGTAACATTTTTTGAACCGTGGTCTCTAAAAATTTGGAGTAATTGGATTTTGGAACTAACAATTTTCAAAATTGGACAGCGTATACAGTTTAAACTCTCTTCACGTCAATTCCCACATTTGAATAACATGTCTGTCGGCATCCAGGTCACTTATAATGACAAATAATAAATAAATATATTTACCTTTCCCTGTCTCGTGACCACATGTATTAACACAATGATATTATTTACGCGTTTCGATACTATGTATCGTCATCAGAATATATATTAAAATATAATCACTAAAAGAGGTCGTTAAAATTTAAAACATTAAAATCACAATATCGAAACCAAATAAGTATTTATACGAAGCGAATGCGCACTCGACGAAGCCGGCCGGACACTCATTTTGTGTCCGGCCGGCTTTCGTCGAGTGCGCACTCGCTTCGTATAAATACTTATTTGGTTTCGATATTGTGATTTTAATGTTTAAAATTTTAACGACCTCTTTGAGTGATTATATTTTAATATATATTCTGATGACGATACATAGTATCGAAACGCGTAAATAATATCATTGCGTTAGTACATGTGGTCACGAGACAGGAAAAGGTAAATATATTTATTTATTAATTCCCACATGTATTTTTACAATTTTTTCAGAACGTTGACCCGTTTTTTGGACTCTGGTGCCAAAACGTTGTAACGTATCAAAATAATGGTTACATAGAAATGATATAATACGTCGAAATTAAAAATGTACCACGAACATATTTCATCGAACATGAGAAGAAAGAACAGAAGTATAAAAGCCCAAATGTGTATCTATATATGAATAATGTTAAAGCAAGCCAACGAAGAAGAAAGAAGAACCATAATAAATGTATCATCAAGTATACAGGAGGAAAAGAGAAGATAAAGGATCAATATAATATGTTAGTAATATAGGCCCAATAGATCATAATAGTGAGGGGATATACCAATAGATCATAATAGTGAGGGGATATACCAAATATGATCATCATAGTGAATACATATATTAAATGTTATCATCGTAGTGAGAGGATAAACTAATTTATCATAATAGTGAGACATATATAAAATAATGCTCATCGTAGTAAGTGGACATGTTAAAAATTATAACTATATTGAGTGAACATGATGAATAGACAAATAAATGTGAATTGTGACAATTAACGACGAATATTATGTAAATAATTGTGTTATCAATATAACATGAATTATCACAAATAGTGAGGAACCAAAAGATACCTTATAAGTGATAAGAAGTTAAAAATGAAGAATAAGTTACCGAGTAACCAGAAGAGGAAGTATGAAGAAGAAGAAGAAGAAGAAGAAGAAGAAGAAGAAGAAGAAGAAGAAGAAGAAGAAGAAGAAGAAATGTACCTTGAAAAATGAAGAATATGTATAACTAGAACAAGACAACAACATTCCCAAAGTATGGAAGGCACCACGACCAGAAAAGTGACAAAATAAGAATAATGACTACCAGATTAATAGTTATAAAACTATCCATCAAGGAAGTACATAAAGAAACCAAGTGTTGAAAACTTAGTAAGTGATCACAGACAATATTAGTGAATACCTTATATGAGTGCAACGATAAATAATATAATGACACTACCCCAAATAAGCACCACAAACAATATGAGTGAAAGGTTTATGACAAAGGAAGTGAAAAAGTGTTAACAAATAAAATCAATGATTATCAAGTGAAATACACAAACATTCAGTGTACAAATTGTAATCCAAGATTGTAACACAGACATACTTAGTAAGACCACCAATTTAATGGAACTGAAAAGAGAAATAATTGCTCAAAAAGACCAATGATACAAACTATAAAATCCTTGATATGAAATGTGCCTGAATGTCAGAGTAACACAGTACAAAATGTAAACAAATGTTATAGCTAATGTGTAGTAACAAAACAATTTGTTGTAAAGAAACAAACCAATGTGTACAAGCCAAGATACAAACCCACCAAAATGTGTAACATCAATAAGTAAAAATCAAGTATTGTTGTACAAATATATAGTATAAAATGTGTACAAAGTGTGTAAAACATGGTAATAAACAATACTAATAACATGTCATAATGACATTGCAATATTTAAGCAGAATGTTGAACAAAATAAGAAGCATATTGTTGTCAACTCAGTAACACATAACCTCATCTGAACAGGACCTACAACATAAAATCACACACAATAATTAGATAAAGTAATTACAAGTAATTGTTTCAAACAGAAACCAATTAAGAACAAATGTATAAGACAGTGAATACCTTATAAGCTGAGGGACATAACTATATAAGTCAAATTATTGATAATAACAATAAACAAATCAGACAAAATCCCCAGTGACTACAGAGTTACACTGAAAACACTAATAAAACTTGTAAAGAGAAAGTAAAGAAGTTTACCAGTAGTAAGAGGAATGTTCAATTCAACTATGAGTATACCTAACAATCATTATATAAGTAATTTAATAACAATAAAATAACAAACCAGTTAACTATACCAATAGGACTAGGTGTAAGTAACCATCCTACTGCAATTTAAAGAAAGTTCAACTAACAAAAAGTTAGTAAGTACATTAAACAGACAATGTACAATGTCTGTGTACACTGTAATTGCTAATAATACATGTAATATATACTAACAATAACTAAATAAGAGTGACAAAATAACGAAATCATAGCATGGTGCATTTAAACAATGCTGTATGATTAAATAAGACACCATTTGCTGGAGTAAAGTATCAGCAAAGATATAAAAGGATATTAAGTAACGTTTAAATACCAAAGGTGTATAATAAGTATAAGACATAATGGTAATACAAGCAATTACAAATGCTAGGACATATATGGCTTGCACGCCATGAATGCATTTTGCTTAAACCATAAATATATTAATATTTTGTATTAAATAATGGGAGATATGAATTATAAACATTTAATTATAAGTATTAGATTAATATAACACCGAAATATAGTGGTAAAGACTTATTTTTTATTAAGAACCACTATAAGTGTATTGTGTAAAGTGAAGTAAATTGTTATTGGACGGATTTATAACTTGTTTGGACTTAAATGAAAGACCCAAGTATCCGCAAAACAATGCGACTATTCATTTATCGAACAGACGAATAATAAGAAAATTATACATGTTATAAGATTTTCTATCATTTCCGAATCGGAATGAACGCGTCATAGACGAGCCTCCAACCCAAAACCAGACGCTAAAAAATTAAAAGTTTAATGTTACAAAGGCGTTTGGGGTAGAGAGTACAGACTTCGCCACCAATGGGACGATCTGATTTTACCAGACGCGAGAAGAAGCTTCGACGAGAAGAGTTAATTGTTTTCCAACATTCACGGCGAGCGGAGCACGCAGCAGTCGTCAAGAAATAGTTCAAATTTGTGCGCGTTTCATAGTAAACAATTGGAAGCTAACCTCAACTGAGGAACTATCCCTTTACGTGTGACAGTGCAACGAGTGATAGTGTGAATTATTTAACATTGCCAGTGTATAATAAGGGCAATGAATAGTGATAATAACAGGGAGTACTATCTATTAACGATATTTAAAAATAAAATGAAATATAATTATCGCCAATCGGTGAAGATTATATCGAACTACGTTAGTCAAGTACGCACCGTACATGACTAACCTAGCGAACGATTGTACATTGACAGGCACAATGAGTAAAAGTACTCGATTAATTAATTATGTTGTTTAATTAAAATATTTTAATATTTGTTCAAGAAAAATAATAATTGAAGTCAAATTTTGCTTAAACACTGTAAGCAACACATATAAATATAGACGCTTACTTGACTACCATTACAGTTGAATCGAATTAATAATAATATAACTTACGAGAACTATCACTGCCTTTAATTACCAATCTTATTATGCTAATTATGTTTGAATGTAGTATTAAGATTTAAATAATATGAAATAACTTGTTTTAATCACTTACTCTGAACTATAGGTAGAGTTAACCTATAAACAACAAATATTTCCATGTCGACAAAGAGCCATATAGTTAATTAATAATGTTTTTTGAATAGACTCAATAATAAGAATTTTTCTATTTTTATCAAATCCATTTCATTGATAATAATTCAACAAGTAATATTGTTTTAATGTGTAGCGTTTATGAACACGTGTTACACAGGGCTGAATAAATAACAACACACCTGTTGTACAATAATATGATAGTTTTAATATCGTATTTGAGGTTAACTATTTTTAATTTTTTGTCTTTTGATTATTCATAATAAACATCTTTGTATCTTGTATCATGACAATTCAAAGAACTCATGAAATTTGGTAATAATAATAACCAAAATTAATTTCACAAGATTTACAATAATATTGTATATTGTATCAGCGTTACCAGCCCTGAGCTGAAGGATTTTCAGAAAATAATTAATTTTTTTGTTGTTTTAAAAATTTAATCATTGTTTTTAAAAGGAATTCATTTCAATTTAACTGATGTTAATAAAATCCTAGATACCTTACCTGTGAACAAAGCGTATTTATTTCTTTTAGAATAGGCACAAGTAACTTTCATTTAAGGAGCAATTGTTTCCCAAGGTGGCAGCAATATTTCTAGAGGCCAGTATTTAAATATTTAATTCGAGATTAAATATACTTATCATTTTATTTACTGTCCGTATGTTCATGTCAAAGTGAAATATTTTGTGTGTTATGTTATGACTTTACAGTGCTATAGAGCCTATTGAGAAGATTGAAAACGTTCACCGATGGTAAGTGGAGAGGTAAATACATCCAGAGAACAGTTTTTACAATCCTTTTAAACAAGCACATAAACATTACTTTACTTATAAATATAATCAAACAACAACACCTTCTAATTAAAGATTGAAGTAAAAATACAACACCAACAAATCAATACCGATCTCATTTAGTTGTATTATTACAACGTGGCGCCCAACGTGGGGCTTGATCTAAACAGGAGAATACACATCAACACTATCGTTATTAACGTTGTATTGTTACAACGTTTGAATTTCAAAAACTGAAACTATTTTCGTATTTTGGTTTAATTTTGCGATTTTAAAAAACACTTTTACCTCTTGCAATTTTGCCTGCCACCCCTTAATTTTGGAAGATACCAATGTCAACAACAATAAGAGCTTTTGCACATAAGTATGAACACGTGTGCAAAGTTTTTCTAAAATCCGTTGGTAGTTCAATCGCTATCGTGCGACATATTTAAACAGATAGACATACAGACAAAGCCAAACGATTAATACCTCGCATCGCTCGTTCAATAACATAGTTACTATAACACATTATGCATGACAAAATATTTGTATATATTTACTGGAGGTCATAACAAGTCTACTGTTCCACAAAATGCAGAGGCATATTCATTTTTAGACGACAGACAAGGTAAGGATTAGGAAATTGTAAAAACTTTTATTGGTAAATATAAAAAACAAAATTATTTGTAAACTAAGTATTTATAGGTTATACATACCGAAATACAAAGAAATTCTGGCCAAACAGAAACTTAAGATGACTACACATCAGTAGCCTAAAAGTCATAGACATCAGTAACCGAAATAAAATATTATTTAACCTAATTCGAGTAATACGAGTATCACCCAATAGCCACGTTGCATCTCTGAACTCTGAGGTCATACTTATTGTGTAAACAAGTTACAACTGTAATGGTCGATCGCAGTGGGAAATAGAATTAATTTTAATAATAAAAAGTTAGTATGATACCTATCCTATGTGTTTTTAAAAATGCAATTACTTATTGCTTGCATGTTTAACGTGAATCATCTCTGATTATTCATTTTTGTAAAATTCTCAACGTTGGAATTAATACTGATACGAAGAGTCGAGAGCGTCCTTCCACACGTTCCTCGGCTAGCCGAGCAGGCGCAGCATCAAGGTTCCAGACTATTCGAGAGCACTTGCAAATACGCAAATTATGCTGGCACACCGCCAAAAGAATGGAATATTATTCTGGAACCTCTGCGGGACCTATATAAGCAACAGCGGGCGGCTTAGAATATAGTTACCGTTGGCGATTCATTCAGTGCGGATCAAGTGATTGTGGAAAGTGATTACTGTGTTATAATTAACACGGAACGCTTATTAGGTGACATTATTATTGCGTGTAATTGTTATTGGTGACTAATTAAAGTTGATAATTGGTAACTTCATTGGTGTTTTGTTTCCACTATACCATACGACGATCCGTGAGACCATCGTAACAATATTTTCTTATTACTCACTTAAAACACAAAAACAAAAACAAAACAAAAAAACAGCAGAATGTTCAGAATGTTTCGTGTTAAGGCTATATTAAGTAGACAGTAAAATTTCGTCTTTATAATAATTGTAGGACAAAATATAATTATTTATTAATTAAATTGTATGATAATATTAAATTATTACTCGACAATAAAAATAAATGTTTCTTATTTATAAACATTCCTTTCATACAGAAGATTCCAACAACTTAGCAAATTAGTTGAGGACCAAACACATACTCTCTCTCTCTCTCTCTCTCTCTCTCTCTCTCTCTCTCTCTCTCTCATTTATAGACACTAACACTCATAAATTTTATTTCCAGATTGATAGGATATTTAAACAGCCGTATGCACTTCAGTGTAATATCTATTTCGATTTCCGCTTAGCTAGTGCGAGGGAAAGTTGAACCGACATCGTAAAATTTAACGAATTAAAATATAATTATTATTCTACAAATGTTCGGGCTATGATTATTAGCTTCATACTAGTGAAAGTGGTAACATTCTAAAAATACTAGACTTGATCTCCAAGCCGTTTCACAGAACGATGCTATTGCGTGAGTATTAAATTACTAGAAAGTTCAATCTAAGACACACAATGGTGTTAGCTGAATTATAATAGGACTAGTCATGAAAATTTATATACTCTAAGTTTAGTAAATCTAATGTAAACAGATTTATATGATTGGATAAAACTTCCGGGCTGAAAGGCCGTGGTCGATTGCTTGATGCATTGGCGCTATACGTTTCGGCCGCACCACCGGTGGCCATCTTCAGTAGCAAAACTTGTTCGAATAGATGTACGCCGAACACGTCCCCAATGTACTGGGAACAAGCAACAGTGAGTTACGGCTACGAATCCTCTATTTATAGCTTTTTGGCCGCTTCAGGTGTATCGCGCGGACCAATGAGAAGCCAGCTCATCATTCTTGATTCTGATTGGCCATGGAGAATAGACCATGCCAGACACTATATGGAGATGCCTTCTCCATGAATATGGGCTTCTGGCAGCCATTGGACACGATCCAGATGCTGCAATCAAGCCACGGGTGCACAGACACCCCGCATCCATAATGCAATGCAATGAATATGGATGGACTCCAGATGCAGGCGAGTGAAGTAACCCCGGACAGAAGACAACACGCGGGCTTCATCAAACATCACCCTGTGATCGTCGTGGGAAAGAGCGTGTTCAGCAACTGCGGACTTTTCCGGCTCCGCCGCAGATGGCAAAGAACCCGAGACCCAGTCGTTAAGCGACGATTTCAACAACAGTCCCTTTACGTTCAGCAGCTACTGCGGGACGTAAACTCTGATCGATGGGACTCATACCTTGAGTCTCTTGAAGTCGACCACGCCTCCGTCTGGAGAGCGGTGAGTAGACTGACCCGCGAGAAGAGAACTCGCAACCCGCTGGAAACCCCGAACGGGGTTGTGTCTTCATCAGAAGGCAAGGCTGAGGTCTTCGCCGACTGCATGGAGTCGCAATTTACCGTTCATCGAGGCGTTTCGGACCCTGCTCACTCGGCAGAAGTCCGGGACTTCCTATCTGGTTATTTTTCTCGCCCTCCCGATGGCCCAGACCTCCCGTTCGACAGAGACGAACTCGTTTCGTCTGTCTGTCGACTAAACCGCCGTCGCGCCCCCGGTCCTGACCGGATCGGGGCCGCTGCATTACAATATCTCCCGGCCTCAGGCGTTGACCTCGTTCTCGAGCTGTTCAACTCTTGTCTCCGGCTACAGTACTTCCCCCGCCTGTGGAAAAATGCCAACGTCGTTATGGTTCCTAAACCCCGCAAGCCGCGCATGCTTCCTGAAAGCTATCGGCCAATATCTCTCTTGCCAGTTATCTCGAAGGTGTTCGAGCGGCTCCTGCTGGCCCGCATCTCGCCGTTGTTGGATAATTTTATCCGCAACGAACAGTTCGGGTTTCGCAGAGAGCACTCGACCACGCTTCAACTAGTCCGCGTGGTAACGCAACTCTCTGACGCCACCAACAGGCGAGCGGCTACGGCCGCCGCACTGCTGGACGTGAGCAAGGCCTTCGACAAAGTCTGGCACGAAGGTCTTCTCTTCAAACTCGCTAACTCCCCCTTACCATCGTCCATAGTGTTTTTCCTCCGGTCGTATCTCAGCGACCGAACCTTCAGGGTGAGCGTCGACGGAACCTGCTCTGCAGTTCGTCCTGTCGCCGCTGGCGTACCCCAGGGATCTGTCCTCGGCCCCGTTCTGTACCTCGTGTACACGAACGACCTGCCTGTTTTGCCCGGAGTCACGTTGTCTTTGTTCGCTGACGATGCAATGTATCATTACAGCTCTGTGTCCCCGCGTTTTGCGAGTACACAGTTGCAGCGTCAGTTGGACCAGCTTCCGGACTGGCTACGGAAATGGCGGGTGACGATCAACACGGAGAAATCCGAGGCGATCTGTTTCACTCGTAAGTCCATCTCCCGATGCCAACCCCTCTCCCTTGAAGGGAGGCCTATCGCCTACAAAGAGTCGGTGAAGTATCTAGGCGTTCGGCTAGATCGTCGCCTTTGCTTCAACGCCCACGTGACGGACACCCTTGCCAAGGCTCGCGGCGTCCGAGCCAAACTTTACCCATACCTCGCGTGCCGCAGCCCCCTGGCGCTGCGCACGAAAGTTACCCTCTATCTGTTGTTTCTCCGGTCTGTATTGACCTATGCGGCACCTGTATGGTGGTCACTTGCCTCCGCCACCAACAGGCGTAGGCTGGAAAGTTTCCAATCCAGAACCCTCCGTTCCTTGTCGGGATCTCCTTGGTTTGTTAGAAACAGTGTAATTCGAGGAGGTCTACGAGTTCCTGCTCTCTCAGCCTTTGTCTGGTCATTAGCTGCGACTCTCTTTGCCGCAGCTGAGACCTCTTCCTTCCCTTACCTCAGAACCATCAGCACCACGCAACCAGCTCCCCCTGTCCGGGTCAAACGCCCTCGGGCGATTCTCGATGACCCGCCATAAGTTTAAGTAAACTGCTTAAACCTCACTTTGCATACTCACTATCTGCCCATGCCCCAGAATTTACCTGCAAAGCTGTTTCCTTCCTCCCTTCCTAGTATGCCGACCGCGCTGAATGCCGCTGCTACGCGCTATCACTGGCACGGAGGCTCTCTGCCTCGCGGGGAGCGACCAACGCCTCACGGCGTCTGCACGCAGGACTGGGAACGCGTGACATCTGTCGCCTGAACCCGTCCTTGCGGCAGTGCCCACTGATTGCTGTAATATTTAAAATAAATAAAAATTGAAAACCTTTCTCCCCCGCCTTCTCAGTTAACTGGTTGGCGGTTGTCCATTCCTATTTTATTCTAGGTTACCTGTCGAATGAACCAGAACTATGTCTATCCACAGGCAGCCATTGGGCTCGTCCCAGATGCTGCAGTCATGCACCGGGTGCAAAGACGCCCCGCTACTACAGTGCTACATGCTACATCGGCGGTTCATATGACGCTCAGGCTCTTAGGTAGCGCTGCTTAGGACGATCCTTGCGAGCCCCCACCAGTGGTAAGCGAGCTTGGATATCGCCTAGGTAAAGAGGCCGGTGGACACTTCTCTTGGTAAGGGGAGGTATCTAACGAAGCCGGTCATTTGCCCAGCTCGTAGTCAGCCTGAGCGTTTCAGTCCCGCTTGCGATCCGGCTCGGGCCGGACCCTAGGTCCCTGGTTACCGCCGGAGGCAGCCTGGCTGCCTCTGGTCGGCAAACCTCCCGCTCGTTGGCGGAAATGCCCGCTCCGGGCGCGTCAACGAGCACGCAGTCGCTCGCCTCTTCCATACCCCACACGAGCGATTCGCCGTGTTCTCCGGCTATGGATGCGGACCAAGTTGTCGATCCCCGGACGGTTCCGCTGCCCGGTGACGAGACCGACGCTTTCGTGGCGGTTGGGCCACGGGGGCGCCCGGTTAAGAAACCGAGGCGGAACCGGTCCTCCTCAACCTCTTCCTCGGCGTGCGCCATGGAAGTTGTCCCCGCCGATGGCGAATCCGGCTCGGGGCCGACTGTGCCCGGCGCTGCCCAAGCACCGCCGGTCATTCGTCGCATCCCGCCCGTGTTTGTTCACGGCGTGAACAACGTCACCGGTTTCTACCGGCGACTCATAGTGGCTCCCGGACTTTCCCCGGCCAGCGTTGACCTGAAGCTCCTTGGGGGCGACACTGTCAAGATCGCTGTCCGCGGAATGGACGAGTACCGCAGCGTCATGGCGTTCGTCGAATCCGCCGACCTGCAATACCATACCTTCACCCCGAAACACGTAAAGCCTCTGTCACTTATCCTCAGAGGCTTGGACGTGAACTCTCCTCTCGAGGAAATCCTCGATGAGCTGCGCGAGCTGGGCTATCCGGTTCGCGCGGTACATCGGGTATTTGCTCCTGCCGGACCAAGGCGTCCAATTCCCCTGGTTCGCATCATGGTCGAGAACAGCGAGGCAGGCGCAAGCCTACTCTCTCTTACGCGGCTTTTTGGTTACCGCGTGAAGGTGGAAAGAAGCCGCGCTCCCGGGGCTCTGCCTCAGTGCTACAAGTGCCAACGCTTCGGGCACCATTCAGAGACTTGCTCTAACGCTCCGGCGTGCGTGAGGTGCTCTTTGCCTCACGCCAATAAACATTGCGATGCTCCAGCTTTTAAAAGGTGCATCAACTGCGGCGGAAGTCACCCCGCCAACTACCGGGCATGTCCGGTGTTTCAGCGGGAGCTCGAGCGGCGAAAGCCGAAAGGGCGCCTGCCACCACCGAGGCATCCGGAAGCTGGTTCTAGACCTGCAACCGAGCAGCCAGGCCCTGCGCCTCCTGCTACGGCTGCCGTGTCTTTCGCCGCAGTTGCCAACAGGCAACGTAAACGTAGCAAAGGCCCGAAGCAGACACCTGTAGTTCAGGCATCTCCATCTCAGGCTCCTTCCCAGGCCCCTGTCCTGCCTCAGGCGAAAAAGCGCCGCAACCTCGCGACTTCTAAAAAAAGTGAGACAGACCAGCCACTGCCAAACATCTCGGTTGTGGAGCCTGAGAATTCTCAACCCTCCCCAGCACCGGAGAATCCTGCCCCTGCTTTAGAAGCAGCCTCGCCTGACCTCCCGCCCCCGCGGTTCCCTAATGCAGGCAAAAAGAAGCGGCAACGTAAGCCCCGTGGCGCTAGATCCCGGGCTCCTGCCAACCCAGCCGCACAGTCCAGACAGCCTGCGCAGCGCGTGAAGACCGACGTTATCGCATCTGTCCCTCTTCCTAGCACCTCCGCTAGAGGCGCTACACCTGGCCCTAAGAAACCCCTGGTTTCCACCAATCCCCCGATTGACAAGCCTCGGCGCTCTTACGCGCAAACAGTCTCCGGGCACTCTGCCTCAAAAACCGTTCCTGACGACTATCAGGTCGTCAAAGACTTCCTTGCGGAATTCGACCTCCGCAAAGTTGCCCAGACCTTCAGGTCCATCCGCTCCCGCTTGGAGACTGCCGATACAACCGAGAGATTCATGCTCTTGGTGGAAGCCGCCACTTGTGTAGGTTTTCTATGAGTCGGGTCCTCAAACGAGATCTCTCAATTCTTTCCTGGAACGCCAACGGGTTGTCCAACAAGATCCAGGAACTCCAAGAATTACTGGCCCGACTCAAACCCGACGTAGTCCTTCTCAATGAGACCCACTTGCCACTTGCCGGAACAAAGCAGTGATGTCCGCCGAGAACAGGTCACCCAAATACCCCAAGACCTCCTGAACAGGAACCATGGTGAAAAGAGAGACCACATCAAAACTGACGAGAACATCGCCAGGCTCCAGCACCAACTCCCGGATCCTCCGGAGGAAATCAGAAGAGTCCCGGACGAACGAATCCGTCTGCCCGATGTGCGGCTTGAGCAATCCCGTGAGGTGCTTTGCCAAGCTGTAAGTAGGCGAGCCAATAGCACTGACGATGGGCCGTAGCGGAACGTCTTCCTTATGGATCTTCGGTTAACCATAGAGACGAGGGGGAAGGGCCTCCGAACACCGGACGGCCGTCTTCACATCAGGCGCCAGAGAAGATTGCTTAACCAAAGAATCCGTTTTTCTTAGAACTGTAGTAGTCGTATCTTTGTTCAGCCTCCGATACGTGGCTGGATCTAACAAACCTTCAATCTTCCGCTGGTAGTCTTCGGTGTTCAAGACCACAGTGGCGCTCCCCTTATCCGCCGGCACAATGACTATGGAGTCATCCCTCTTCAATTCTCTCAAGGCTCGCAACTCCGCCGACAGAAGATTGCATTTTGGCGGAGCGGCCCTTCTAAGGGCCCTAGAGGCTTCCAATCGGATTTCATCTGCCTGGTCTCGGGGTAGTCCTCGGATGCCTGCCTCCACGCTCGCAACTATTTCCTCCACCGGTACTGTCCTCGGGGTAACTGCAAACTTCTCACCTTTGGCTAACACCGAGGTCTCATGTGGTGTTAGCTGGCGGTTCGATAGATTTACCACCATCCTGTCCATCCTGTCACGATCTAATCCTCTTCCCCCGATGTTCTGGGAACCAAACCGCTCGAATTTGTCACGCTGTCTCTGGCTGGTACTGGCATAACACGACTCGAAGGCATTATATGTAAGCCCATCCAACATCACCCAATCATGTTGTTGGAGGGAACTGCTAAGATGTAAATGCAGTTTTAACAGTTCTTGGTCATTAAGTGCCAACTCTTTCCTCGTATGGTGTATGCGCTCACGCAGCATGGCATTTTCAGTTCTTCTATAAATCCTATTGGCCTGTGGCGTGTTAAAAATATGTCTTTGTCGTAGGAACCTGGGAACGGTTCCCGAGTCTCTACATCGAAGTAAAAAGGCCAAGGAACACAGCAGACTGGCTTTCTTCTTCCGTAACGTCTCCAACTTTTTAATTTTCTTCAAAACCTCCTCCCCGTAGAGGTTCTTAATTTTAGTTCGTAGGCTTTCACGGCCGGTGTCAATATGATTGGATAAAACTTCCTGCACAAAGTTTCTATTTGTGCACAAAGCCTCCAATCATCATCCTAGGCAGAAGAGGGCGGTGCTGAAGACTCTGGTAGACCGGGCAAAAAGAATCTGTGAGCCCCAGTATCTCGAAGATGAGTTTCGGCATCTCGAGGAAGCACTGCAGTCCAACGGCTATTCTGCTGCGGAGGTTAGGAGAGCTGCCCGGCCGAGAAGATCTGGTAGGCTGGACGAGTCGGTGTCGCCTGAGGTTGTTGGCTCTGCCGTCTTGCCCTACATCCGTGGCGTGACTGACCGCATCGGGAAGTTGCTGAGTAAGCGGGGCGTCAGGACGATCTTCAAGCCAACCAAAAAGATCCAACAGTTCCTGCGACCGGTAAAAGACGCCAGGGATCCACTCTCGTCGTGCGGGGTGTACAGTATTCCTTGTACGTGTGGCCAGGTCTACATAGGCACCACGAAGCGTAGTGTCCGGACGCGCCTCTCTGAACTCCGGAGATATTGCCGTCTGGGCCAGCCGGAAAAGTCCGCAGTTGCTGAACACGCTCTTTCCCACGACGATCACCGGGTGATGTTTGATGAAGCCCGCGTGTTGTCTTCTGTCCGGGGTTACTTCACTCGCCTGCATCTGGAGTCCATCCATATTCAAGTGGTCAGAGCTGTTGGGTTGAGCGTCGTGAGACGACCCAATGGTTTCCTAGTACCGAGCCTCCGGTAGGGGCTCCTGCCTAGTGGTCCTGTCCAGACGGAATATTGTTAATTAATTTTTAATGGTCGCTACAACGACATGCTCGTACTAGGTCGACTAGTACAGTATTTGTCGAGGCCGTTTCCAAGATTCACCTGGACGTATTCGGTACTTGCCAAGGCCAGCTATGAGTGGGTTTGTCTGGGTCCTCGCAGCTCGGACGTAAAATTTACGTGCAAGTCGCCTTGCGGTGTCATCCAATGAGCGGACACCGAGTCCTCTTCTCAGGAGACGAGAAGAAAACCGATAGGGGACTTTGGCCGCTAGCCGAAGCCCTCTATCGAGAACGCTTTGCAACCTTCTTTTATGAACGGTTGCGAGGTAACCCCAGACGGGAAGAGCGTAGGTAATGATCGGCAACAGGTACGCGTTGACAATCAACTTACCCAGCTTGCGGGTCATAGCCTTGTTGGCAAGTAGCGGAAACAGTTGCGCGAGACGAGCGGACGCTTTCTTTCGCATCGTCTTAGCGTGGGTACGCCAGGTGAGCCGACGATCTAGGTGGACACCGAGGTACTTAACTTCCCTCGACCAGGGCAGGTACGTTCTACCGAGTCTCACTCGGCCTCGTGGTTCTTTCCGGCGCTTTGTGAATAGCACCGCGGAGCTCTTGGTTTCGTTGACGGCAACTTTCCAGCTATCCGTCCACGTCGAATACGCATCGAGTGCGCGCTGAAGTCGTGGGATAGCAAAGTCTGCGTTCCGATCGGCGGTATAGACCGCCGTGTCGTCGGCAAACAAAGCCATCTGGACTCCAGGCTCTCTGGGTGCGTCGTTGACATACACGGAGAACAGGAGAGGCCCTAGCACGCTACCTTGAGGTACCCCGGCTGTGATACGTCTCACGGAAGAGACGTGGTCGTCTATTCGCACGCAGAAAGTCCTCTCCGTCAGAAAGCTAGCAATCAAGCGAAGGCAGCAATCTGGGAGCTGGATTTCCCGGAGCTTGAACAAGAGCCCGTCGTGCCAGACACTATCAAAGGCCTTTTCCACATCTAGGAAACAGGCGACAGTCTGCTCTTTCCGACACCCGGCGTCCGTGATGTATTCCACCAGTCTCATCAGTTGATGAGTGGTGGAATGCCCCACACGAAAGCCGAACTGTTCGGGGACCAGTACATCGAAATTTCTTAGATGATCTAGTACTCTCCGTTGTACAAGACGTTCGAGGACCTTTGACGTGGCTGACAGTAGACTAATGGGCCGGAGGTTGCCGGGACGGGAAGCGTCCTTTCCCTGCTTCGGGATCACTATAACCGTTGCCTTACGCCATTTCTGGGGAAAATAGGCCAGTCTAAGACACGCGTTGAACAGCGCGACCAAGAAAAGTACTCCTCGCTCCGGGAGTCGAGTAAGAGCGGCGTTCGAGACGCCGTCCGGGCCAGGAGCTTTTCTCGGCACGAGTTCAACGAGCCGATCTGTGACCTCTTCCCTAGTAATGGGTTCGGGCTCCGTAGTGATCGGAAGAGACAGAAAGTCTTCCACTTCGTTCTCGACTTCTTCGTCGAAGTCCCAGTCCATGGGCGGGTTAGGTGCGAACTGTCGCTCAAAACACGCACCCAGGTACTCGGCCTTCGCCTCCGGGCGAGCCAGGATTTGACCGAAAGGTCCAGCAATGGCCGGGATGCGAGGCCGGCGCCTCTTCCCTACCAACGCCGAAGGTATCCGGTAAGGGCTACTTTCGTCCGATCCGTCCCCTGCCTGGGCCACGGCGAGTTCCCAACAGCGTCTCCGGTAGGCCTGCATTTCACGACGTAAAATGCCGGTCGCCCGGTTGTACGCTGCCTTGTCGGCCGGATCACGGGTCCGCTGCCAGCGTCTCCGGAGGCGATTTCTCTCGCAAGCGAGAGCACTCGTCTCCTCTGGGATCCGCTGCCAGTGGGGCGTGACACCAGGCTTCATCCTGGAAGACGCGTCGATCGCAGATACGACAGCCTCGTCAAACGCGGCAACTGCCTCGTCGACTTGGCGGACGGTTTCGAGTGGTCCCGCGTCTGGCAATCGGCGACTTAACGCCGGGCCATAGCGGTCCCATTCTATCACCTTCCTGACATCTCTGCGTACGACGTGCTGGGTAGCGACGTGTATCAGGATGGGGAGAAGATCGGACGATAGTTCCGTTAGCGCGGACACATGGACCGGACAGTCAATTCCTTGAATCACCGCTATGTCCAAGACATCGGGAGCCGCGTTGCGTTGTGAGGGGTAGAACGTAGGTTGGGTAGGCCCAATCACTTGAATCCTGCGAGAATCGGCAAACCTGCGCAAACGTTTCCCGTTTGGGGCAGTCAAGCGACTGTTCCAATCGCGATGTTTGCAGTTCAGGTCGCCGGCCATGATGACCCTCCTGTGTGCATCGAACGCGACCGCTAGATCGGGGTGAAGGAGCTCTTTTTGCGGCGCTTTATACGCCGCGACCATCTGTACGCCGCCTAGAGTGTTTAACAACTCCACAGCGGTGCCTTCGAGGTGAGTCATTGCAGGCAAGACGACTCGGTGATGCTCAAGAGTGAGCCTCACCGCGACGGCAGTACCGCCACCAGCAGTGCCCGGCCTGTCGTTTCGATAGCACACATAGTTGGCCAGTCGTAACCGACTCGCAGGAGTCAAGTGGGTCTCATTGAGAAGGACTACGTCGGGTTTGAGTCGGGCCAGTAATTCTTGGAGTTCCTGGATCTTGTTGGACAACCCGTTGGCGTTCCAGGAAAGAATTGAGAGATCTCGGTTGAGGACCCGACTCATAGAAAACCTACACAAGTGGCGGCTTCCACCAAGAGCATGAATCTCTCGGTTGTATCGGCAGTCTCCAAGCGGGAGCGGATGGACCTGAAGGTCTGGGCAACTTTGCGGAGGTCGAATTCCGCAAGGAAGTCTTTGACGACCTGATAGTCGTCAGGAACGGTTTTTGAGGCAGAGTGCCCGGAGACTGTTTGCGCGTAAGAGCGCCGAGGCTTGTCAATCGGGGGATTGGTGGAAGCCAGGGGTTTCTTAGGGCCAGGTGTAGCGCCTCTAGCGGAGGTGCCAGGAAGAGGGACAGATGCGATAACGTCGGTCTTCACGCGCTGCGCAGGCTGTCTGGACTGTGCGGCTGGGTTGGCAGGAGCCCGGGATCTAGCGCCACGGGGCTTACGTTGCCGCTTCTTTTTGCCTGCATTAGGGAACCGCGGGGGCGGGAGGTCAGGCGAGGCTGCTTCTAAAGCAGGGGCAGGATTCTCCGGTGCTGGGGAGGGTTGAGAATTCTCAGGCTCCACAACCGAGATGTTTGGCAGTGGCTGGTCTGTCTCACTTTGTTTAGATGCCGCGAGGGTACGGCGCTTTTTCGCCTGAGGCGGGACAGGGGCCTGGGAAGGAGCCTGAGATGGAGATGCCTGAACTACAGGTGTCTGCTTCGGGCCTTTACTACGTTTTCGTTGCTTGTTAGCAACTGCAGCGAAAGTCACGGCAGCCGTAGCAGGAGGCGAAGGGCCTGGCTGCTCGGTAGCAGGTCTAGAACCAGCTTCCGGATGCCTCGGTGGTTGCAGGCGCCCTTTCGGCTTTCGCCGCTCGAGCTCCCGCTGAAACACCGGACATGCCCGGTAGTTGGCGGGGTGACTTCCGCCGCAGTTGATGCACCTTTTGAAAGCAGAGGCATCGCAGTGTTTACTAGCGTGAGGTAGAGAGCACCTCACGCACGCCGGAGCGTTTGAACAAGTCTCTGAGTGGTGCCCGAAGCGTTGGCACTTGTAGCACTGAGGCAGAGCCCCGGGAGCGCGGCTTCTTTCCACTTTTACGCGGAAACCAAAAAGCCGCGTAAGAGAGAGTAGGCTTGCGCCTGCCTCGCTGTTCTCGACCATGATGCGAACCAGGGGAATTGGACGCCTTGGTCCGGCAGGAGCAAATACCCGATGTACCGCGCGAACCGGATAACCCAGCTCGCGCAGCTCATCGAGGATTTCCTCGAGAGGAGAGTCCACGTCTAAGCCTCTGAGCACGAGGGACAGAGGCTTCACGTGTTTCGGGGTAAAGGTGTGGTATTGCAGGTTGGCTGATTCGACGAACGCCATGACGCTGCGGTACTCGTCCATTCCGCGGACAGCGATCTTGACAGTGTCGCCCCCAAGGAGCTTCAGGTCAACGCTGGCCGGGGAAAGTCCGGGAGCCACTATGAGTCGCCGGTAGAAACCGGTGACGTTGTTCACGCCGTGAACGAACACAGGCGGGATGCGACGAATGACCGGCGGTGCTTGGGCAGCGCCGGGCACAGTCGGCCCCGAGCCGGATTCGCCATCGGCGGGGACAACTTCCATGGCGCACGCCGAGGAAGAGGTTGAGGAGGACCGGTTCCGCCTCGGTTTCTTAACCGGGCGCCCCCGTGGCCCAACCGCCACGAAAGCGTCGGTCTCGTCACCGGGCAGCGGAACCGTCCGGGGATCGACTACTTGGTCCGCATCCATAGCCGGAGAACACGGCGAATCGCTCGTGTGGGGTATGGAGGAGGCGAGCGACTGCGTGCTCGTTGACGCGCCCGGAGCGGGCATTTCCGCCAACGAGCGGGAGGTTTGCCGACCAGAGGCAGCCAGGCTGCCTCCGGCGGTAACCAGGGACCTAGGGTCCGGCCCGAGCCGGATCGCAAGCGGGACTGAAACGCTCAGGCTTACTACGAGCTGGGCAAATGACCGGCTTCGTTAGATACCTCCCCTTACCAAGAGAGGTGTCCACCGGCCTCTTTACCTAGGCGATATCCAAGCTCGCTTACCACTGGTGGGGGCTCGCAAGGATCGTCCTAGGCAGCGCTACCTAAGAGCCTGAGCGTCAGCGGGCTAGATGCGCTGCGCAACCAACAGCTCTGGCAGGCTGGAATTGCTTCCTTTCCCACGGCGGTTGGTGGTCCTGAAAAGGGTCACTTGGCTGGTGGCCCTTAGAAGGTCCGACGAACGAACTCAGCTGTAGCGCTGGCTACTCAGTTCACCAGCCAGCTGAGTTGCAGTCTTCTGTCTTCTTCGAAGGCAAGTTGTCCAGCAAGCAGGGCAGCAGATGTGTGTCTGTCCTCAAATCGAAGGCAGCAGGGCAGCAGCTGTAAACAGCGAAAGAGCTTCCGATGTCGTCCAGAGAGAGAGCAGGTCCTTCCAGAGCGAGCAGCTGAAGCGAAGTGTGGTCTGGGACCACACCGGACGATCCATATTCATCCAGAGTCCAGAGTCCAGAGTTGAACGGAGCAGCAGCTAGTCGTGCTCCGGTGGTCGCAGTGTCCGGGTGATACCCGATGACTGCATGTTGCCTTGCTGTTACCTTGACTAGCGATCTCGCGCTTAGAAAGGAATGGGACCTCCATCAATTTTATTTTGGAGGGACAGGATGTTACGATTTTAGGTCTACCTAGAGCTGTTGCCAGGGTAGGCTGCGTCACTTTGTACGGCAATTTTGCCAGTGAATTTTACCGTTGTTTGTAATTCTATCAAAGTGATTTCTTCACCATATCTTCTTCTGTGTTCATCTTTATCATTGTGCATCATTTTATCAGTGTATTGTGTCGTGCGCGTGTGTTTTTGTGACTCGTGTGCAGTGCGCGTCTGGTGTTCGTGTTCTTTGTCTGTCAGTGTAGTGATTCAGTGCTGGTGAAAGTCACTCTTTCCTAGCCCTTTTCTGCGTCTTCGACGTTCATTTCGGCTCATCCCGAGATGGCGTCGAACGCAACTCCCGTTCCTTTGCCGGCACCGCTGGTAACCTTAATGGAAACCTGCGGTACTGGTCCTCATTCTACCCCGCTGCCGTCCCATACAATCAGTGATAGTGAAAGTGAAAGTGATTGTGCGTCGATGTGTAGTGTGGGGACGGGGGAAGGTGAATTTTCGCTTGTGGAGGGCAAGTCTGCCAAACGCAAGCGAAAATTGGTCGCCAGCCCGCCACCGGCCGCTGCTACGCATCGGGTATCTAGTCCCGGTAACAGCGCCAGCCAACCGACTCAGTCTCCATCTCAATCTGTGCCCAAGCCTAAAATTCCTCGGGTTGTCATTCCCGACAATCGCAATTATAGGGAAATTCTTCGTTCCCTCCAGAATCTGCTTCCTTCGGCCAAACTCGAGGCCAGGTGCCAAGGCTCCTCGCTTCGAATTGCGGCCACAACAGTCCCGGACTTCCGATCGGTCCAACAGTTTCTTACCGATCGGAAGATCTCCTTCCATACTTTCGCGCTTCCTTCAGAGCGCGAAATTAAAGTTGTTCTTTCCGGACTTCCTTCCTGGACCGCCCCCGATACCATCAGGCAGGAGCTTGTCGCTTTAGGCTATTCGCCGACGGCGGTAAGTGTACTGCATGCTGGCAAGGGGGAAGATCGCCGTCCTGTGAATAGTTTCCTAGTGAAACTACTCAAAGTAGGCCAGTTCGAGGAGGTCTATGGCCTCCAAAACTTCCTGCACCTTCGGGTGCAAGTTCGCACTTTTGACCCGCGGCCAGGCCCCTCGCAGTGTTTTAACTGTCAGAGGTTTGGCCACTCCAGCTTATTCTGTAATCACCCTCCGCGTTGCGTGCGATGTACTGAGCCTCATCGTGGGTGTGATAAGCCCAAGACGGGGTTCACGGCCATTTGCTGCAACTGCGGCGGGGACCATCCGGCTAGTTATAGAGGATGTAGGGACTTTATATCAGCCATGAAGCTGCAGCGGACTCCTGCTCGCCCTGGCGCGCAGGCAGGCCGTGTTGCAGGTCCCCTCCCTAACCGCAGAGAGGCCTTCCCACCTCTCTCCGGAGCATCATCTCAGGCCCCGGCAGCAGTTCCGGCTGCTCCCAGGGCCCCAGTTCCGCCTGCAGTCGACGTTTCGGCGCCGCCTGCAGTCCCTTCTGTCCCGGCGCCTGCCGGAGCGCCCGGTCCTTCATACGCGGCTGTGGCCGCTACATCAGTCCCGCCTTCCGCTCCTCGGAGCCACAAACCAAAGCGCACTCGTCGCCGTCAGCGACAAGTTCCACAGGCCTTGCCTGTAAAACCTCAGCGGGCCCCGCCCGCCCCCAGCCATCAACCTCAGCTCCCAACTGAGCAGACCCCACGTCCGTCCCCGAGCCCTGCGCCATCTGCAACACCGGCTGAGGCCAGCCAGGTCCGTCTTCCGGAATCTCGGGAATCTTCCCGGGCCCCGGTGGACCCCCTGACTGCCTGGGCTGAAACTTTGGTAAACAACATCAGGTCTGCTCCAGATACAACCACGGTTCTCGCCCTGGTGTTTCAATCCCTGTCTACCCTCTTTCCTCTTCTTCCTTTGAATGGCTAGGAGTCTTAGGATCGTTGCGTGGAATGCCCATGGGGTAGTCCCTCGACGATCTGAACTGATGACTTTCGTAACGGAGTACGACGCTGATGTCGTCCTCCTTTGCGAGACTCATCTGGCTCGCTACCATACCTTCAACCTGCCATCTTACATCTGTTTTCGTCAGGATCGTCCCCAACGGCCTGGCTGTCGCCCCTCGGGGGGGACAGCCGTCTTAGTCCACAGGCGGATATCCCACAGGCCACTACCCCCTTTAGATACATCTCTTGTTGAAGGTTGTGCGGTGGCGATAGACGCTGGCGGATCGGAGTTGCGCGTTGTTGCGGCGTATCTCCGGCCCGGCCTGCGGCTACCTCCGCCGCCCGAGGAGTGGGACGCTCTCCTCGATCATCCCCTACCAACCATCGTAGCCGGCGACTTCAATGCCAAGCATCCCTCCTGGAACAGCAGAGTAGCCAACGCCTACGGAAAATCTCTGTATCGGTTCGTCTCCGACGACCCGGTACTTCAAGTCATCGGCCCAGAAGACCCTACTCACTTCCCCTTTTCCGGTCATCGACCGGACGTCCTTGACATTGTCATAGCCAAGGACGTGACCCATCACATCCAGGTCTCGTCAGTGTCGGATCTCTCATCCGATCACAATCCCCTTTTTATAACTGCCCGTGAGCTGTCGGCCTCACCCCGACCTCCCGCTCAGACTGTTAGGAGAGTCAACTGGCGCTCCTACCATGATGAGCTCTCACGGCGGTTACCATCACTCCCCGCGGACCCGATCGTCACTTGTGACGATTTGGATCTCCGAGCCACTCATCTTCAGGAGTTGGTCCAAGGTGTCATGGATCGACACACATATACTCTCGAGGTGAATCATCGTAAATCGGCCTTACCTGCGGAAGTACTCCACGCCATCTGGCTACGGCGCAATCTCCGCCGCAGATGGCAAAGAACCCGTGATCCCGGCGTCAAAAGGCGCTTTCAGGCCCAGTCTCTTTACGTCCAGCAGCTACTGCGGGACGTAAACTCTGATCGATGGGACTCATACCTTGAGTCTCTTGAAGTCGACCACGCCTCCGTCTGGAGAGCGGCGAGTAGACTGACCCGCGAGAAGAGAACTCGCAACCCACTTGAAACTCCGAACGGGGTTGTATCTTCATCAGAAGGCAAGGCCGAGGTCTTCGCCGACTGCATGGAGGTGCAATTTACTGTTCACCAAGGCGTCTCGGACCCTGCCCACTCGGCAGAAGTCCGTGACTTCCTATCTGGACATTTTTCACGCCCTCCCGAAATCCCAGCCCTCCCGTTCGACAGGGATGAACTAGTTTCATCTATCTGCCGACTAAATCGCTGTCGCGCCCCCGGTCCTGACCGGATCGGGGCCGCTGCTCTACAAAATCTCCCGGCCTCAGGCGTTGACCTCGTTCTTGAGCTGTTTAACTCCTGTCTCCGGCTACAGTACTTTCCCCGCCTGTGGAAATCAGCCAACATCGTAATGATTCCGAAGCCACGCAAGCCGCGCATGCTTCCTGAAAGCTATCGTCCAATCTCTCTCTTGCCAGTCATCTCGAAGGTGTTCGAGCGTCTCCTGCTGGCTCGCATCTCGCCGCTGCTAGATGGTTTCATCCGCAGCGAACAGTTCGGGTTTCGCAGAGAGCACTCGACCACGCTTCAATTGGTCCGCGTTGTTACGCACTTGTCAGACGCCACCAACAGGCGAGCGGCTACGGCCGCCGTACTGTTGGACGTGAGCAAGGCCTTCGATAAAGTCTGGCACGAAGGTCTTCTCTTCAAACTTGCCAATTCCCCTCTACCATCGACCATAGTGTTTTTCCTCCGGTCGTATCTCAGCGACCGAACCTTCAGGGTGAGCGTCGACGGGTCCTGTTCTACAGTTCGACCCGTCGCCGCCGGCGTACCTCAGGGATCTGTCCTCGGCCCCGTTCTGTACCTTGTGTACACGAACGACCTGCCTGTCTTGCCCGGAGTCACGTTGTCTTTGTTCGCTGACGATGCTATGTATCACTGCAGCTCCCTGTCCCCGCGATTTGCGAGTGCAAAGCTGCAGCGTCAGTTGAACCAGCTTCCGGACTGGCTACGGAAATGGCGGGTGACGATCAACACGGAGAAATCCGAGGCGATCTGTTTCACCCGTAAGTCCATCTCCCGATGCCAGCCCCTCTCCCTAGCAGGGAGACCCATCGCCTACAAAGAATCGGTGAAGTATTTAGGCGTTCGGCTAGATCGTCGCCTTTGCTTCAACGCCCACGTGACGGAAACCCTTGCCAAGGCTCGCGGCGTCCGAGCCAAATTATCTCCTTTCCTCTCGTGTCGCAGCCGCCTGGCCATGCGCACGAAACTTACCATCTATCTACTATTTCTCAGGTCTGTATTGACCTATGCGGCACCCGCCTGGTGGTCTCTTTTATCCACCACCAACAGATGTAGGCTGGAAGCTTTCCAGTCCCGAACACTCCGATCCTTGACGGGGTCCCCTTGGTTTGTAAGGAACGACGTGATTCGAAGGGGTCTCCGTGTTCCTACCTTGACTTCCTTTGTCCGGTCGCTGGCTCTAACTCTCTTTGCTAAAGCCTCGACCTCCACCTTCCCGTACCTACGAACCATCAGTGCATCAGAACCACCACCGCCCATTCGGGTCAAGCGCCCTCGGGCGCTTCTTGATGACCCGCCATAAAGCCATCCTCTTTAAATTAAATACAAACAAGTAATCATCAGTCCTAGACCAGAGTATTTCACCAAACTGTCCTTCTCTCCTTCCTGTCCACCTCCTAGCACGCTGAGCCGGCTGTTTGTCGCCGTCATCATTCACTGGCACGGAGGCTCTCCGCCTCGCGGGGAGCGACCGACGCCCTCAGGGCGTCTGCTGACTGGACTTGAAACGGGCAACATCTGTTGCTCGAATCGGTACCAGCGGCAGTGCATTTACCAAATAACAGTTATACTCCCCCGCCTTCTCAGTTAACTGGTTGGCGGTTTCCTTTTCCAGTTTTAGGTAACCAGTCGACATGTACCAGCACTATGTTTACTTCTGGCAGCCATTGGACACGATCCAGATGCTGCAATCAAGCCACGGGTGCAAAGCCACCCCGCATCCATAATGCAATGCAATTACGATTTTACTTGGACCCTGGGACCTCGAAGAGACCCGTGACGGCAGAATGGGGGAGACCTCGAAGACCTTTCGCGTGAGAAGCAGGAATGACCCTCCCACAACGGGTAGGGCGCCCCTAGCCGCTCAGGAAAAGTCGCCGAGGGCTGCCAGGCGGCAATGTCGGCGCACGGGAGAGAGCGTAGGAGGAGGCAGCGTCCACCAGAGGTGGCACTAGGCACACCTAGGGCGAGCGCAGACCCCCCTCTAGTCTGTCGCCGAGCGCCAGCACGGACAAGAGAAAGAAGGAAGGAGGAGGAGTGTGAAAATACTCAAGGTCGGGGGGATGGGGCAGATGTTCTGTAAGTGCTTAATCCATATTCATGCCAAGTTGCCAAGTTGCCAAGTTGAGTAGGGCACAGCACAGTGCGTGCCCCAGTGACGGCAGCGTCCGGGCGGGCCCGATGACTGCCTGTTGCTGCTGTAATGCTTGGAGCGAGACTGTCGCAGCGAGGATAGGTACCCCCTTTTTTATTTTGGCGGAGGTGAAGGAGATGGGCTGTGATTGGCTGAACCGCTGACGCGATCCACCAATGGCCTGAGAGGGAAGCCTACGCGAACGCTTAGCACGGATTGGCGGGATCTGTTCGCCCACAACGGGTCGATACACTTCCGCCAGCCCGGTAAGAGTCCGGTAGACTGCCTTACGGCGATACCGAGGCAGGCGAGAGATTGGAGGGGCGAAGTTGCCGACTGAAGGTGGCGCTAGGCACACCTAAAGCCGGCACAACGCTCGACCAATCTGGCGGCCTGCAACGGACCGGATTTGACTGGAAGGAAGGTGGTAAAATACGATTGGTCGGCGCGTGGACAGATGGTGAAGGGCAATTTTATTATTTTAAAATTATGGTGGGTCGTCGAGCAGAGCTCGAGGGCGGCGGCGTTTGACTGGTGGTGGTCCATCATCGTTATCGAGGTGTTGGAGGTGAGGAAAATCAGAGATGGATGCTCGATGGAAGAGATTGAACGTAAGAGTTCGTGCAAATCCATCGAGCGACGGAATCTTCAGCCCTCGCCTGATAGCAGAATTTTTAACATACCAGGGAGAGCCGGAGATAAGGCGAAGGGTAAGGGCTTGGAAGGCTTCCATGCGTTTAACGACGTCGGGGGCGAGTTGGGTCCAAAATGCAGGCGCTGCGTACATAAGGACGGCTCGTAAAAAGAGCAGATAGATCGAGAGCTTCGTGCGCACTGGCAGTGGCCCTCGAGGCGATAAGAATGGGTATAGTTTGGCTTTGACGCCTCTGGCGCGCTGGAGCACAGTGGACACGTGAGCTCTGAAGCTTAGGCGTCGATCAAGAGTGACGCCCAAGTACTTCACAGTACGTTGCCAAGCGATTGGGCTCCCTTCAAGGGAGAGGGTCTGGCATCGGGAAGTGAGCTGACGGGAGAAGGCAATCGCCTCGGATTTCTCCGTATTGATCGCCACCCGCCATTTCCTTAGCCAGGCCGGAAGTAATGCGAGCTGGCGCTGCACCACGTCAGTCGCAAAACGAAGGTTTGCAGAGCTGGCGTGGTACATCGCATCGTCCGCATAGAGAGAGAGCGTGACTCCAGGCAAAACTGGCAGGTCGTTCGTGTACACAAGGTACAGAACGGGGCCGAGGACAGATCCTTGAGGGACGCCAGCGGCGACGGGGCGGACAGAAGAGTACGTCCCGTCGACGCAGATCCTAAATTTGCGGTCGCAGAGATACGACCGCATCAGATGTACAAATGAGGCAGGGAGAGGGGAGGTGGCTAGTTTATAGAGAAGGCCTTCGTGCCAGACTTTGTCGAAGGCCTTACTCACGTCCAGAAGGACGGCGACAGTTTGATGGTTCCTGTTGATGGCGTCAGTGAGTTGCGTGACAACTCGGACAAGTTGAAGAGTGGTCGAATGCTGCCTGCGGAAGCCGAACTGTTCCTGCCGAATGAAATTATCCAGCAGGGGAGTAATCCGGCGATGCAGGAGGCGCTCGAACACCTTCGATAAGACTGGCAAAAGAGAGATTGGTCGATGATTCTCAGGGAGTGTACGCAGCTTGCGAGCCTTCGGCAACATGATGACTTTGGCTCGTTTCCAAGGGCTGGGATAGTAATGGAGCCAATCCATATTCATGGAGAAGGCATCTCCTTAAATAGTGTCTGGCATGGTCTATTCTCCATGGCCAATCAGAATCAAGAATGATGAGCTGGCTTCTCATTGGTCCGCGCGATACACCTAAAGCGGCCAAAAAGCTATAAATAGAGGATTCGTAGCCGTAACTCACTGTTAGAAGCAACAGCTGGCCGAAGTTGCCCTGCTAAGGACCACCTTGCCGGATACCATCTGCTGGCGAAGAACTGAAGAGGATTGCTCTGGGCTCACCTGGTGAGTGCCGCATTTCCAGTGTGTAATTCCTAACTTGTTCACGACTGTTAGGTAGCGCTGCCCCGGACGATCCTTGCAAGCCCCCACCAGTGGTAAGCGAGCTAGGATATCGCCGGGGTAAAGGGGCCAGTGGACACCAGTCTTGGTAAGGACTGGTATTCAACGAAGCTGGTCGTTAGCCCAGCTCCTCCCGCATCGTCGTGAACAAGGAAGACGCGCGGGTAATCCGGCTTCGGCCGGACCCGAGATCCCTGGCGTCTGGCAGTGACTGCCTAGCAGTCTCTGCCCGGCAGCCGTCGCACCTGGCCAGCATGCCTTCTACAGGCAACGGCCCAAGTGCCGAGTCGCTCGGCCCCGCCTTGCTACCCCATCTGGGCGACTCGCCCGATTCGCCTCGGGCGATGGAGACGGACGATCCTCTCCCCAACCCGATTCCTCCTCTTCCGGCTGACGAGTCGGGCGAGTTCGCGACCGTTGGTCGGCGAAATCGCCCGGCTAAGAAGCCCAAGAGGACCCACGCACCTGGATCCACTTCCTCACAGACCTCGGCCATGGACATTGGACCTTCTCAGGGCCCACAGGTCGCGGTTCCGACTGCTTCGACAGCAGCTCCGGCTGCTGCCGCTGTTGGTCGTGGGCCGCCCCTGTACGTCCATAGCGTATCCAATGTCGCCGCCTTATACAGACGGCTGATCGCGGCCCACGGCCTGTCGGCCGACAAGCTTGACCTGAAGCTGCTTGGCGGTGATACGGTCAGGATTGTCGTCCGCCAGCTCGAGGACCATCGCTTGGTCGAGGCCTTCCTCCAAGCACACAACCTCCAATATCACACCTTCACTCCTAAGCGAGTCAAGCCCTTGTCTGTCATTTTGCGAGGGCTTGACGCGCACACCGATCCACAGGAGATCCTTATGGAACTCCGCGACCTCGGGTACCCGGTGCAGGCAATTTTCCGCCTGTTCACTCACTCAGAGACCCGAGTCCCTCTCCCGCTCGTCCGTCTCCAGCTCGAGAAGGGCGAGGCTGCAGACAAAATTTTCCACCTGACGCGGCTGTTTGGCTTCCGCGTCAGGGTGGAAACCAGTCGTCCCCAGGGCAAGCTCGCGCAGTGCCACCGGTGCCAGAGGTTCGGCCACCACACTGACGTCTGCCGCAATGCCCCGGCCTGTCTCCGATGTTCTCTGGGACATTCAACACAGGCCTGCACTGTGGCAGACAAAACCAAATTTCGCTGCATAAATTGTGGTCAAGGCCACGCAGCGTCTAACGTAAACTGCCCGGTCTATAAGGCGGAGCTCCTGCGGAAGCAAAAGACGCAGGGGCCCCTCCCGAAGCCACGGCAGCCAGTTATGCAGCCCCAACCTAGACAGCCTAAAATGCAGGCTAGGCCTAAACCTCAGGCACAACCGGCACGGCGCGCGCCCTCTCCGGCTCCACCTCCAGCCCCTACAAAGGCAACTAAACGTACCGCGTCTCCTTCCACAGCAGAGACACGCCCAGTAGCTGTTATCTCGGTTTTGGAGCCGGAGAATGAACCCTCCACCTCCGCGGAACCTCCTACTCCCGCCTCTGAACCAGAGGTAGCCTCGCCGCCCCTGCCACCTCCGCGATTTCCGCGAGCAGGCATCAAACCCAGGAACAAAGGGATACCCACACCGGATGCTCGGCCCCGAGCTCCTGCCTGCCCACAGCCCAAGAAAAGTCCTGCTTCCCGGTATAAGTCCGACGAAGCGCAACAGCGTACTTTTCCTGCCGCTGATCCAAAACCGTCTGGCCCTGGTCCTATGGCTTCCACCATGACCCGATCTGCCGTAACACCTGGTCGCTCTTATGCGGCCTCAGTTTCCAGGCAAACCACCCAGTCCGTCAGTTCCAATGACGCACAGTTCGTCCGCGGCTTTCTGTCTAGCTACGACCTCCCGAAAGTCGCATCTCTCTTCAGGTCCATCCGAGCCCGCCTGGAAACTGCTGACCCAACTGAGAGATTCATGCTCTTGGTGGAAGCCTGCGAAGTCATAGGTCTTCTATGAACCGAGCCCTTAGACGAGATCTCTCGCTCGTAGCCTGGAATGCTAACAACATCGGTACCAAGCATTCCGACCTTCTTGAATTCCTGGCTCGGTTCAAACCCGACGTACTTCTCCTCGGGGAAACCCACCTGACCCCGGCGAACCGGTTTCGATTACCAAATTACGTGGTTTATCGGGATGACCGAGTTGGCCGACGAGGAGGCGGCACGGCGATCGCGGTGAGGACCTCCATAGGTCATCATCGTGTCGCTTTGCCGCAGCTTACCAACCTAGAGGCCACCGCCATTGAGGTCCACGGAGCTCTTGGCGGCGTCCTCGTGGTCTCAGCTTACAAGCCCCCACAAGCTGAACTCCTTGTCAGCGACCTGGACGTCATCTTCGATTCCCATCGAAGGGTAATTTTGGCCGGCGATCTGAATTGCAAGCATCGCGTTTGGAATAGTCGCCTGACTACTCCGAACGGGAGGCGCTTGCTCAGTTTTGTTGAATCGCGCCGGGCGATGGTGTTTGGTCCAGCGCAACCCACGTTCTTTCCGTCACTGCCTAACGCGGCTCCCGATGTTCTGGACATCGCGGTGACCCAAGGAATTGTCTGTCCGGTCGAGGTATTCTCACTTACGGAGCTGACATCCGACCACAACCCTATCTTGGTCCACGTCGCTACCCAGCACGCCTATGCACGTTCTGACAAGCAGAAGGTTATCGATTGGGATCGCTACGGCCCGGCCTTGTGCCGTAGATTGCCGCCAGCGGCCCCACTCGATTCCGTTCGCCTCCTAGACGAAGCAGTTGCGGGAATCGAAGAGGCAATCATCTCGGCTATAGGCGTGTCTTCACGTACGCGAGCTGGCTTCACGCCTGACTACCAACGCATCCCTGAGGAAGTCTCTCTTCTCGCTCGCGAGAGGAATTACTTCCGGAAACGTTGGCAGAGGACCCGTGATCCGGCCGATAAGGCAGCATACAATCGGCTCACCGGACGACTGCGTGGGAGTCTGAAGGCGTTCCGACGTAGCTGTTGGGAACTCGACGTGGCCCGAACGGGGGATGCGGACCCGCAATCTCACCCGTACAGAATACCTACCGCATTGACGGGACGGAGGCGCCGACCTCCACTTCCCGCCATTGTTGGACCGTTCGGTCGACTCCTGGGTCGCCCGGAGGAGAAGGCCGAGTACTTGGGCTTGTGTTTCGAGCGTCAGTTCGCTCCCAACCCGCCCATGGACTGGGACTTCGACGAACAAGTCGAGATGGCTGTGGGAGACTTTCTGTCTCTTCCGATCACGGCGGAGCCCGAACCCATCTCTTTGGAAGAGGTCTCAGATCGGCTCGCTGAACTTCAGCCAAGAAAGGCTCCAGGCCCGGACGGTGTTACCAACACCGCTCTACGACTTCTTCCCGAGCCTGGAGTTCAATTCTTGACTGATTTGTTCAACGCGTGTCTTAGACTGGCCTACTTTCCCAAGAAATGGAGAAAGGCGACGGTTATCGTGATCCCGAAGCAGGGAAAGGATACCACCCGCTCGGAAAACCTCCGGCCTATCAGCCTACTTTCCGCTACGTCCAAGGTTTTTGAGCGCCTCGTGCAGCGTCGTGTACGAGAGCATCTAACCAACTTTGACGTGCTGGTCCCCGAACAGTTCGGCTTTCGTGTGGGGCATTCGACCACTCATCAACTGATGAGACTGGTGGAAAGCATCACGGAAGCCGGGTGTCGGAGAGAACGGACCGTTGGCTGTTTCTTAGATGTTGAGAAAGCCTTCGACAGCGTATGGCATGATGGCCTTTTATTCAAACTTAGGGAAGTCCAGCTCCCGGACTGCTACCTCCATCTGGTTGCTAGCTTTCTGACGGAGAGGACCTTCTGCGTGAGAGTTGGCGATTCTGTCTCTTCCGAGAGACGAATCACAGCCGGCGTCCCTCAAGGTAGTGTTCTAGGCCCCCTTCTGTTCTCGATCTACGTCAACGACGTGCCGAGACAGCCTGGAGTCCAGATGGCCCTCTTCGCTGACGACACGGCCGTATTTACGGCCGATCGTCATGAGGAAAGGGCCGTCCTACGACTGCAGCGCCAGCTCGACACGCTCGTGGACTGGACTGAGAATTGGAGAGTGCAACTCAACGCCACCAAGAGCGTAGCCGTCGAATTCTCCAAGCGACGGAAGAACCTCGTTAGGCAACTACGTATCGGCAGAACGTACTTGCGCTGGTCCAACGAGGTCAAGTACCTCGGCTTACACCTCGACCGTCGGCTCACCTGGCGTACCCACGCACAGACAGTTCTAAAGCGAGCATCCACTCGCCTGTGCGCACTGTTTCCACTCCTGATCAGCTCAGCCATGACCAGGAAATTGGGTAGGATGATCGTCGGCGCGTATCTGCTGCCGGTCATTACCTACGCCTGCCCGGTCTGGGGTTACCTCGCCGCAATGCATAAAAAGAAGTTGCAGAGCGTCCTCGACAGGGGGCTTCGGCTAGCGGCCAAAGTCCCCCGTCGCTTCTCATCTCGCCTTCTAAGGAGAGGACTTGGCGTCCGCTCCTTAGACGACACTTTCAGGCGGCTTGCACGCAAATTTTATGCACGTGCGGCGAGGTTCCCAGGCAATCCTCTAGTGACTGGGCTGGGAAGGTACCGTATACGCCCAGGTGATTCGTGGAAACGCCCTCGGTGCATACTGCGCTAGCGTAGGCTAGCACAACAGCCGAGAATCGGCCTGCTATAGAGCACGCGCCCTACTTGGGCAGGGCCACGAGGCAGGAGCTCCAGAAGGTAGCTCGGAACTCAGTTCCCGTGCGGTTCGTCTCTGCGACGCACAACCGCAAAGCCCAGAGCGAAAAAAAAAAAAATAACTCACTGTTGCTTGTTCCCAGTACATTGGGGACGTGTTCGGCGTACATCTATTCGAACAAGTTTTGCTACTGAAGATGGCCACCGGTGGTGCGGCCGAAACGTATAGCGCCAATGCATCAAGCAATCGACCACGGCCTTTCAGCCCGGAAGTTTTATCCAATCATATTGACACCGGCCGTGAAAGCCTACGTACTAAAAATAAACAGATTTATATTAAACAGACTTATTATAATTAGTAACTAAAACATAGGCTATCACGCGTATAAATAAAAAAACCTCTAGATGACTTAAAGTGTTAAGTTTTGCACTATAGATAAACATTATAAACATTAGCACAGAAAGGAAGATGACAAAAAATGTATTTCGCTTGCACATATATTTATATTTTATCGACAATTAAGAGCTGTTAATTAATGACCAATTTTCGGTTTGTTTCCCATATTTTGGCAACATCCTCAACAAAATATCCATTATTTGCATTATAATTGAACCGGTGAGTAAAGAAACGGAATAACTACATAGAACCTCACATTTCAGGAAACAAAGAGAACATTCTACAGTTTTCCTATTACGAGTAGTTTGATTTAATGGTGTCAATAGTGAAAATGTTTACGGTTGTATATAGTATATAGCTTTATACAAAATATTGCTCCATACCTATCCATATAGTATGCTGTGTATGATATTTTTAATAAAAAAATGTATTCCCTTTTTCCACTCATTAATAATAACATCTAATTTTCTTGCTTCCCAATCTTTTCCCTACGCATTTTTTTAAACATGTATTTAAAGGGTAAAATATATTTATAACACTTCTCAGATTAATTTTTACAGAAACGTTTTGTTTATTCTAGCTAGGTTACAATGGTTTATATAGTTGCAATGGTGTAACCCAGAAACACAGAAAAAAGGTACAGCTGGTTTTAAATTATAATGTATATAAATTATAATGCATATAATTTTGAAAACCTTAAACGAAACTTTGGAATTCATTTTCATATCTAACATTTATTTCACAACACACGTTTTGGCGATTTCAAACGTAAAATAGACATAATAAGAAACATAACAATCTTGTGCAGTTTCTGTAAACTAAAAGTAATGCTCCATTTCAGGAGTGTATGTTATTTTTCTTCCAGATCGACCGTGTTTTAACTATCATTAAATTTTCTAACGTTATCTTAATAGTTGTTTTACTAACACCCGTTTGGACCCGGTTTCAATCGACTATTACATCATAATTGTCGATGTTACTTCTGAATGGTATAATAAATTGCATATATATTTTATTTTGAATACACGTATATTGAATTGACAACATACATCAAAGCGACACCAATTGTTCCGGCCAAAAGTGCATTTTTCTTATGAACGATTTGAATTCACACGTTTAGTTGCCCACATGGCAGAATACGTGTGCTTCAATTGTGCACATCGTTGGTGGACTGCACCTATAGTTCTGTAATTGGTTTTGTTGAAACATTCTAAGTTTTCATGAGAAATTCAGTCCGTATTTAACTCTGTGACACAAAGGGTGGATGCAATTTTGGGTTAGTTACGTGTTGTTACTATGAAACATTTACACATTAAAAAAATTATCCGTATGACATGCAGTCTTACAGGAAGAAGGAAATATGACTTACTTTTAATATCTTCCTTTAAGCATTTTAAGTAGATACGATTCTTGACATTTCTTCAATGCGTTTTCTTAAGCTATAAAAATAAAATAATTATCTCTTAATACCGTTGTGAAAATTTTCTGCAAGATTTTGGGAGGACAACCAAATATTCTGTAAGATACTACAAGATGTTACAAGACTGCGAGTAGTACTTGTGAATTCTCTCCTGAAAATTTTCATCCCTTTCACCCAAGTGATAACAAATGTCACTTATCAACAAGCGGGCTTTTCTATTTGTACCTTTTACTTCTATGTTCCGTAAGGAAATAGAATTAGGGTGATCGCGAGAAAATCGTGTTCGAGATAAGGGTTGATTCTGATTGTTCTACCCTTAAAACATGAAGGAAAGTCATTTTCCGAAAAATGTGTGTGTGTGTGTGTGTGTCTATGTGTAGAATTTTTTCTATGGCGAACGATAACTGCCGCAAATTCAATTTGCGAAAATTGTTCTGAGGCTTTCACGGCCGGTGTCAGTTGTGTTAAAAGTGTTTACCGGGCTGTTTGGCCGTGGTCTACGGTTTACAGACAAACCAAACGTTTCGACAGCACCACTGGCTGCCATCATCAGTGGAATTCAAAGAATTCGAGACTACATGAACACGGGTTGTCAACTCTTTAAGAACGAAACGCAAGAACACGGAATTCCAGGAAAATTAATCAGACAGGCATGGTCATTAATATAACGAATTAGATTATAGTAATAGTTGATAGTAGCAAGTGATAGATGATAGTAGATGTGATGGTGTAAGAACTGAAAGAGAAGGCAGATTACTTTGAAATAAAAAGATGGTTGTGTCCTTTTCAATGCACTCCTTGTACAGGCCATGCAGCAAGCTATTGCTCACAACTAAGAAAAAACTATTTTTAAGAGTGTGTATCAGTATTTAAGCCTCACAGATGATGTTGCAGTAGTTTCAAGGAACGCAAGAGACCTGGAAACAAATTCCGTGAAAACAAAAGTCATAGTGTCGTCAGGGAAAGGAAAATAATTAAACCTAAATAGTGGGAGTAAAGAATGTGGAAAAGCTGAGGAATTTAAAGTATTTACGACCTCTCATAACAGAGGTCAACGCAGTAACACAAGAAAAAAAGCAAGCATTGCTTCTGGTATCAGATCTTATTTAGCACTCCAACATGGTTTTAATTAGTGACTTTGACTAGCACCACAAAAATAAACATTTACAAAACACTAATTAATAAGACATGTTGGTTATTTATGGATGGGAGGCATGAGCACTGACAGCCAGAGAAGAATACCTGTTCCACATTTGGGAGCGAAAAATGTTGAGGAAAGTATTTAGAACTGTCGGTGAAGATATTCGGAGCTGAGAGTAAGAAGAAATTCAGAATTATAATAAGCTGCACAAATAGCCTAGAATACTAAAAAAAGTAAAAATGTCAAAAAAAGATCACTTTTTAGAGTAGGTTGTGTACAAAACATCATTCACCATGAAAGCAGAAAACTCCATGATAACCCATGGAGAAATAATCTCGGAGCCCATGAGAACTTCTAACGCTACTGAACACGGAAGATTCAAAGGAAGATGGCTAACTGAAGACATGTAGTCGAAGAATAGTCATTTGGCGGTTACCAATCAAATCATATATGTGTGCTTTACTTTAAAATGATTTATTGCTTCTTACACGCAGCAGAATGTTAAAATATTTCTGAACTAGTTTTAATGTGTCAGATGGTAAGTTAAACGTTCCTTTCACAAATTTCACTCATTTTATCTTAAGAGAAGCACTGTATAAAAGTTACAGAGTACTATACATTTTACGTTAACATTCTCTCTCTCTCTCACACACACACGCGCGCGCGCACTCTCATGCATACGTATGAAATAAATATTACTAAAGTAAATACATGTTTATAAATTCACTAGAAAAAATTATAAAGAAATCGATCTCAGAATGTGACATATGAAGTATTCACAAAGGTAGGCCTACTTGTAAAAGAATGAAACCTCTGTTTTAAAATGTATTTAGGGAATTCCAAGTTAGAGTTATTCAGAAGAGATCCACAATAAACCAAATTCTGTACTCCGTCTAATCCTGGGTGAAGTACTATGAATTTAATACCGATCAGTACGCCTTGATTTTAAAGAACCATATGATACGGTTAATTATCGGATATGCTTGTAGTCTGCGCAATTCTGATCGCTACTTCAACCAAGAAAAAATCAGTTTCCTTTACTTTTGATCCAAGTAATATTTGATGTATTTTCAAATCCTCCTTTATTTTCTTACTTTTAACTCGGTCCTTGAACCTTTTATTCGCTACTACTTTCAGAAATTTTATTTCGCGTGTTTGCAAAAGACCAGTTGCTTCACTTGTATCCGGCCATATCGCTGGTGTGCGTGAGTCTAATTAGCCTGACAATCAGCTTACATTCTTATTTAATAAACGTTAATTTTTTCAACAGTTTTCTATGGACGTCCTGCAATTCTTTTAGTTGTGTTTATTTGATTAATCACACCTTCCTTTAAACTCTCATAGTAGTATATTTTTCATACAGAGGAAAAGGCAACATGCCTGTACTGGATGTTACAAAAAGTATTTTGTGAAATAAAACTGTAATGTGTGCCCTGGCGTTTGTAAGTCTCTTGGCTTCTGACCAAAACTAAGTTCTTCTGAAAATCCATCAGTCTTCAGAGTGAGGTTGGATGAAGACGATTTATATACAAACAAGCAGCCCAAACGTTTCTGATGCAAAATAGATAACCTATCTATGTTTTACTGTGTGTATGTTTGCCATTCGTGAGTGTGGAAATGTAGGCGGCTAACAGATTCGCGTTTGTCATTCCCAGCAGCAAGGAGGATCTCATTAGTTTGTTTCCAGTTAAATGTCAACTAGAAAGACCTTAAACTTTGTAGAATGATTACTAATTACTTGTGTTACTATGGATGTATGTTAAGCTGTCTCTAACGGATGAGTTTATTCTCCAGTCAGCACTGATGTAACGACACTGCAAGCGTTTTACGAACTCAACAGCAGTAATTAGTTGTAATTAATGTAAACCCGTAAATAGTCAGTTGCACAAGTAGGCAATTATAAAACATTATTTACTATTTCATTTAACCGTCACGTTTATAGTTAATTAGATTGTTAACGGTTTTCAACCGAGTTGGATGGATCGTACGGGAGAAGGTCTTTGACAACATTAAATCTAAATTACATTAAAGCAATTTTACATCTCTCGCTCACTTTTCTTCTCTCTCTCCCCCATTTTATCCCTCCCTCCTCTCTCACATACACCTGCACACAAAACAATAAACAATATTCACAATTCACTGCTTGCAGTTATGTAGTTGATAAAAATGTAAGGTACATCATTGATAACATTGAGACATCATAAGATATTGTATTAATTATGTTAACAGATGATACTCAAATGTGCATGTATGAGTAAGTTTTGTGTGCGCGCGTGTGTGTGTATCTGCGTGACTGTATGTCTATTTGTTGTTTGTCACGATTTTTCGTAGTTACACGTTTTCGTAGAGAGTATTATCTTACATCGTCAGACCAAATTCGATAATGTACGATCGTATTTTAATACTTGTAAATTTATAATTTTCAAAATCTGTTATCATTGTTTCACGACAAAGCGTTATGTCTTGTTAACAAGCAATTAACGTTTAACCTGAGAATGCAAGACAGTAGGTCAAAAGAAAAAATTCGGCTAGGTTACAATGACGTACAAAATGTTCTCGGAACCGCCGAAACGCTTCAGAGCTTAGAGGTTTCGGGAAAGTATTATTTATTCATCATCCGTCATAAAATTCATAGTTGCCCCATTGCCGTATGAATTACGTCAACACCCGCTCGGCATTAGGCCTACTAGTTAGCTACCGAACGTTCTTTTCTTGCTATTACGTTCTCATTTTTTATTTAGTTTTCTGCGTCGTAGTAAAAAAAATTAAACTAATAATAATATTTTCTTTATAGAGGGGGAAAATGCTTTATGCACCGTCAGAGAAGGCCGTGCTTCCTCTGGGGTGTGGGACTCTCACCCACTAAAAACCCCAGGAATTCATATCCATCCTGGAACCACTTAGCGTATTACTTCAGGATGGAGCCTACAGCGCCCTTATCGGGCTACTTCTAGTTGTTTCTCATCTTCTACTGCCCGTTAGATGCAAGTTGGGCCTGTTTTGTTTTTCTAGTAGGACCCACTGAATAAATGCATTGATGCGGTCCCACTCCGCCTTACCAAGAAGCATAAGCGCAACTACGCTCTCGGACGTGAACTCCCCGCGCTCCATTTCCAGCACCATCCTATGTCTAGCAATCTGCAGCACTTGAAAAAAAATAATATAACAAAATATAATAATAATAATAATATAACAATAATAATAAAAATAATAATAATAGTAATAGTAATAATAATATGATTTAATCACCAAGTTGCCTATAGTATTACGGGAACGACAGGCAGTTCGCACACTTTAGAACCCTCCTTATTATTATTTCAAACTCTCCTATCAGCATCCTTAAGGCGATGCGGTATGCATTCTTGCTGTTCTCGCAAAACCGTAGGCTACTTGATGAGTAAAACCAAGCCAATTATTTCCACATTAGACACTAAGAACGTAATATACCGACTTCCGTGTGAGCGTGAGGCACGATATTTCGGTAAAGCGGACAGGCCTCTGGGCTTCTTGTGTCTTAAAACGTGAAGAACGTCCAGCTAGGTAAGACAAACACCTCGAGATTGGAGGAATATGCTCGGGACAAACAGCATAGGATACTCTGGGATATGTGTCATTAGTAGGTTAAGAATCAAAGGTTGGAGAACGAAAAGAAGGAGACTTATCGAGAACTGTCTGAGCCAAGCAAACAAAGGCATTCTACAAACTTGGCGTAACACTTCGAGGATGCGATGAAAAGCCGTCACGGTAGGGACGAGCGTTAGGAGGTCGGAAATTTCCGTTAGGGCATTGGAAACTTTGATGGTTTCGAATTTTCGTTTTATAGGAGAAAACAGTGGGGTATAAGGGGCAGTCTTTAGTAGGTAGACAACTTACAGGTAAAAAATTTACATTTTACTTTACATTACTTTGTAGTTTTTCTTATGTGCTATTCCTAATTGATGTAAAATATACATTGTTATGATAAAATTTTAATCTATTTAGGCCCATAATTTTGTTTTCTTTTGTTTTTTGCAAATATTTTATTTATTATTTATTTGTTGTTGTTGTTTTAGGTTTTGAGAACAAGTTTTGACCAAAACGTCAAGTTACGATGGAGGCAGTCTGAATAGAGACTTTACCTGACAGAAATTTAGAAATTATCCAATCGCTCAGGAATTTTAAAAAGAATCTTAACCTTTTACCTTACTTGCATTTGACAACGGTCTTATTAAATCCAAAGTTATTTTACTTAGAAAAAATATTTAACCTTTCACTATATTGTTGGCCTCTTGGTAGCGTCTATCGCATATTACTCCAGCTGCTTTAAACATTTTAACGATGCCATACTTCTGAAGGGTAGAGGGATACAATTTTTCGGCAGTACTCCAACAAGAAACATTAATGTTGGCTATAAGATAAAAATCAGTTATCAGTTCAAGAAATACGCATTTCTAATAAATCTATACTTATTTTAATTTTACTCTTATTATTATTATTATTATTATTTTAAATGTAGTTTAGAACAAACACGTCACAATATTATTTGTGACAATTACTCCGGGAAACATAAAACGCGATCAATTAAATTAAAGCGCATAGTAACACAATAAAATTGACAAAATATTTGTAAGTTTTATATTGTAACTAAATACAACTATTATTGTAACTATATTGTATAATATAAATTTTAAAATTAAATTTTTGTTAATTGTTATAGCCACATGATAGCTATATAATACATAATAGCTAACAACAATCTGTTATGTACTTCCGGATCGCGTTGTAGCAGTTTGAAGACCTCAGAATTCTGACGGCATTCGTGTTCGTTGGTAGAGAGAGTGACGAGTTTCTGTGTATGACCTTGAATACATATTCACATAATAGGGTACTTCCCTATGCTCATTCCAGCATTGCTTGATAGTAGGTGTATATGTCATTTCCTTCACATATATAGGATACATTCGATTTTTTAAAGTTCAGGTTTCTAGTTTGCCATACTTATCGGGCAGGGATTGTTTGTTCAGAAAATTTGACCACAGTAATGGGTCGAGACCACAGTTCACTACTCTAGTATGGTTTGAGCACAGCGGATTGGGACACTTGTAAATCATGGGGTACATTTCTGTCAATAAAAATCCAGATATTTAAATTAATACTGTTAAAAGCGGTATCGTTTTAAAGCAGTATTAAGACGTAACGTTGTTTGAAGAACAAAGAAATGTGTTTTATAATATTGCTTTGTAAATATTCCGACGCCCAATTATTGTAATATTTAATTTTATAGTTAAAACATTATTCACAGAAAGAGGACTCCAGTATTAGAAAAAATTAATTTTAATTTTTGTTTATTCATACAAACTAATAAATTGAATTTTTAGGTACGAAAATGGTTAAGAAATATTGTTTTACCCCGACTCTCCGAGAATCCCAGTTTCTTGGTAGTAGTCACAGTAGTAGACCTAAACGCAGCTATTTTGTGTTAAAGTAAATTTTGATTTAAAAATTAGAATTGTTCTAATTCAAATTATCTTTCTTCAAACCCAAAAATGTGCATTTACTTCTTGTACCTAATCGAAACAAAAAGGGGGCGGCTGACTTCTTCATTTGATTGCCAAGAACGTCATGGGCGTACGAATTTTCAGAATCCCAGTGTTACACCGTTATCAAGTTACAACAGCCAAATATTTGTTTTATGTAATAAACTTGTTGTTAGCATAAAAAAATCGGCATGGAGAAACATACACGACTTCCATGTTCTAAGATTTATATTTAAAATCATTTAGTTGAATTCAGTTCGATAATTTAAAAAAATAATCCCCCACCCTCAAACTATTTTCACTATTTATAGATATTTTTGTTATTATGGGGTAGTCGTTTAATATAATGTTATTTTCGAGTCACTTTATCTATAAAAATTATGTACTTTTTTCTTATAAAGAAACTGAACGACGCAGATAATCACGCATTGTAGTTAGATTTCCAGTTTAAATGTAGTTAGATTTATATAATTATGTGGCCACAAATTATTTTGTGGCCTGCTAGGCCGTGGTTACGGATCTTCACGCATAGATGATTTAAATTAAAATAAAAAAATTATAATTTTATTGCCTGGCAACAAAATTATTTAATTTTTATCAATTACGATTGTTTGATTGTTTGAAAAAGATTAAATGCATTTTTTTTAATTTTTTAAAATTCATTAAATCAATACCAAACGTAAAAAACCACCCCCTCTCCTTTATAGATATTTCATCTACCTTTATACACTGGATTATTATGGCCTTCTTTTCAGGATACTTTACTTATCAAAATTACTCTTGTTAAAACGTAAAACGTTGCAGGTAAACTTCCCCTCTTCCTTAACCGATCTTCACAAAAATCAATAGGCCTAGAGTCCTCTACAACTCAGACACACGTGCAAAAAATTATTTGATTCTGTTTGCGGCAGTTATCGTTTGCCATATAAAAAATTCCACACACACACACACACACACACACACACACACACACACACACACACTTTACGTAAATTGATCAGAATCAGCCCTTATCTCGAACATGATTTTTTCGCCATCACCATACTTCCATTTCATTACGCAACATAGAAGTAAAATATTCATAAACGTCAGAAGCAACCAAGTGAAGAGCACTGTATCAAACCAATACTTATTGTTCAGATCTTTTAATATATTTTTCGAAAACTCCCAATGCAAGAGCTAATAGGTTTGTCCGACGAGTTTTTACGGTGCGTTGGATAGCTCAAGTCCGCTGTTTCTGTTGGGTTTCAACTGATAATAATATACACTAACAAGCGTGAAGGAGCGAGAGAGAAGAGGTAAGCATGCGTCATTAAAGAAAAATAACGTAATTTCTTTCTGTGTGTGTGTGTGTGTGATACAGTAGTAGCAGGTAACATAAGAAAGTATCTGTTACGGTCGGTAAGCACAGACGCTTCCTGGTACAGGATAATGGTCGCACTCACCCGACCGACGACGTGTGAGCTACGTGCTGGTGGTCCTCGGACTCCGTATGTGTCCTTGGCGGCCGTGGCAGACGTCCGGAAGTGTCGTTACACTGTGGGCGCGCGGCCAGTTACGTGTCGATTGTGTGCTGCTAGAATATACGTTAATTTCGTTTGCGCGACTACACAGTAGAACGGTACTATATACGGAATGTTGTACACCGTGTACAAATGAAAATAATTAGTGTGGTCAATAATTACCGCTTGCTCTGCTCTGGGAATAACTTACAGATGGCTGTGCATTTCCGCAACAACACCTCCACAACTACACCGTAACGTAACTTACGTAGCTTACCAGATCCGAGCCAAAATTCTTATAATTATAACAAACTTATATTTTTAGTCTATAAGTGATCTTCAAGCCAATAGCTGACCTTCATCAAGACTTGATATTGGAGGAAGACATGGGGAAGATTTCATATACAGAGGAATACAAGTATTTAGGGGTGAAAATTATGGCCAGTGGGAAGCAAGACAAAGAAATACAATCCAGAATTAATTTGGGAAAGATGGCTATTTCTACATTAATGGAATCCTGTGGGGTAAGCAAATTGCAGCAGAAACTAAAATCGAAATACAGTATTTAAAAGCGTTGTTAGAAGTATCATGACTTACGGCTCAGAAGTTTGGACTACTAATAAACACACAAGAACAAAATTAATGACAGCAGAGATGGACTTTTGGAGACGTTCGGCAAGAGTATCAGACTGGAGAAAATTAGAAATGAAATAATTAAGGACAGAATGAATACGAAAAATTCAATTGTTTATTTTATCAAAACAAAAAAGTTACAATGGTATGGATACACGAAAAGAATGCCACAGGAAAGACTGCCAAGGAGAGTTATGGAATGGAACCCACCAAGAAGAAGGAAAAGAGGAAGACCACCTATCACCTGGATAGAAGAAATTCATATTATATTGAGGGAACGAGAAATTGAAGATCTTTGGATGGACAAGCAGCAGTGGAAGATGAGAATTCAATCACTTCTGTAACCTTTCATCATCAACCGTGGCCCTACAACGCTTGGTGGGTCTTGGCCTACTCCAAGAGTCGATTCCATTCCTCCCTATTGCATGCCCTGGCTTTCCAGTTTCTTATGTTCAGCTTTCCGAGGTCCTCCTCTATTTGGTCTTTCAATGTACTTCGGGGTCTTCCCCTTTTTCTACTACCCATTGGTTTCTGGTAGAAAATATGTTTCGTAGGCTGTCCTTCCTCCATTCTCTCTATGTATCCAACCCACCTTAGCCTGTGTATTTTGATTATCCTGACAATGTAAGGATACACTGTAAAGATGGTATAGTTCATAATTATAACGCCTGCGCCACATTCCATTTTCTTGTACTCCTCTAAATATTGTTCTTAGAATCCGTCTTTCACAGCAACCTAGAACTCTTTCGCTATTTCTTGTCATTGTCCAGGTTTCTGAAGCATATATTTCAACACTGGCCTGATAAGTGTAGATTTTGCATTTCGTGCTTCTTGAGATGAAGCTAAATGTCGGGTGCTATTTTAATCCATAATGTGTTTTATTTATGGAGGTTTCCAACGCCAATCTTCTCTAATGTCTCCTAACCGTTGTCATCTCAACGTAACCTCTCATATCTTCCCCTCACAGCGTATGGTTTTGAGATCTTCCAGAACATCATCCAACCATACTATCCTAGGTCGATCCCTCTTTCTGCTTTTATACACCTGCGCTCTCAGGATTTTCTTTGGCATATCCTGATCATCCATCCGCTCTACGTGACCTAGTCGTTGTACATTCCCACCGACAGATTCGCATAAGCCGGCTGTTTAAAATTACCAAGTTGTGCTACCCGTCTGTAGTTTCAGAAAACAAACTAAGTACAATTTCACGAAAATATACTTTATTCCGACCAGCAGTTGGGCAAATAACTGTAGTCGCACAGGAGTCGAGACAGACCCACGACCGTTACTCGAACGGACAAAACAGAGAAGAATCTACTGTTACACTAGGAGTGTGTGTGTATTATTACGGGAATATCTACATCGCGTTGGTCTGTTTGTAAACACAAGACATCGTACGTATTCTGTGTATACCTCTGATTTTATTCTAGGTTTTAAGCTATTCTGGTGGTATCCTGGCATTCTGTTCTCACTAATTACTCGTAACTCTCCTTAATCCATTCATGTTATTACTATAACACTACAATACCAAAATACTACAGTACTATAGTATATTACAGCAGTTTTTATATCATCCAGTCTGCATGTAAAATTAACCCGCTCTCATATAAACACACGATGAGAGATAACCTGTTGAGTCTTTAAAATGTTAGATGCCTCTTTTAGGGGGGATTTACTGCTTTTTCAACAATTGCAAACAAATTACATCGCCTTATGTGAAAAAAATAACAAATTTCGTCATTATTAAAATGAGAAATTACTGAGCTGTTGGGCCATGGTCGCTTACTTACATTTCGGTTCATTCTAAACGTTTCGGCCACACCCCCGGAGGTCATCTTCGATAGGATCGCCTTCAGATGGATGGTAAGCAGATAACACGTCACTGTAGAGAATTAAGCAATCGACAGTTGCAATATTTTGATAATGTTGACTCCGGCCGTGATGGCCTTCCACTATTTCTTTATTATTTCGTCGTAAATAGCACAAGAACTTACAATAGCATGTACGTTACATACGGTATATACATAATTAATAACCTATGAGCATTTTTACTTTTGGATTTATGCACTAATACACTCAAAAAAAGTTATAAATCAGAAATTTTTGTTAAAATGCCATATAGGCCTACGTATGGAAGCTAACATGGTGTATGCAGTAAAAACTAAACACTATGAGCATTTCAACTCCATGGGACTGGCAACAGTCAGTTCGTCAATGTTCCACTAAATATTGTGTGTACGTATGGCATGGAATTACATGACTTCAAAGACTTTAAATCCCTTTATAAACTGGAAATAAATTCACCTTTCATAATCCGAAAGCTTGACACAAATAAAGACCAAGTACTGCTATCAAGATGTGGACATTTGCAGGGAAGGAAGGAAAGTATTGGTTTCCTATTTTTCAAGAAAAATTTTGATGATGTTACATTTAGGAAATAAAATTTGGAAAAGGAGTATCAAAAAAGAAAGTATTACTTTTCCAAATGTTTTGCAAGTAGCAAACAAAACAATAAAACAAATCCCAACACAAACATATAATGATTTGCTATCACTCTTTCCTTTCTTACCTTCAGAGTGTAACAACTTCTAGAGAGTTTAAGACATGGCAGTGGCAATCCAGACTATCCAATTGATACTGATTCTTATGAACACTTTTTTGATAATGAAAGTTGTTAGATTTTTTTTTAGAAATGTTGACATTTTAAACTCTAAATTCAAATTCACCGATTCTTTTACCAGATAGGCCTATGTATATACACATAACGTTTTATACGCTTATAATTGTGTTATGTACTAATGGTGAGATTTTATGTGATGTGTAGGCCTACTTAATTTTGAAAAAGTATTCTTTTGCTTTTTTTTTACTGTAAATGTTTTCCATAATGTTGTAATAATAACAACTAAAAACTGTTTTCTTATAAACTTTCATTCATTCAGTTAATGTAATAATTTTTTGGTTTCATGTTTTGATTAAAAATGAGTAAAAAAGTTTAACTAATATCTAAACATAGGCCTATTTATAAGATTTATGTTCAATAAATTATGCTATGAGAAACTGAGAATATGATTTTTCCTGATTTTTAAAATATGTTTTACTTTTATTTTTGTCGTTGGAGGAGATGGTGTCATTTGAGAAATCAACTATAAATTTTGTTTGTGTATTGGTATAAAACACCATGTCCATTAAAATGTTTAAAATAGATAATTATTTATTTTTTCAATTTCTCTATGTAGACTGAATAAAGTCTTGTATTAAAATTTAAACAAATGGCCAAAACTGTTATATTTGTTAGGACAGTTGAATTAGCAATGTAAAAAAATTGTTTTTTTAGCTATCCTGTAAAGTACTGTGAATGTGACATGGTGTCTTATGCCTCTGGTGCACAGATATGTAAATAATAATAATTTATAATACATTTATAATCAAATAGTAAAATTGAATCTGTTTGCATCATAATCGGAGAAGGACCAGTGGAACTACCCATCACCACTGCAAAATCCGAGGTTAACTGAATACGCATGAATTTTTGTGTATGCGGGCTTTTTTACCGTTTCCCTTATTAACAACGGTTTTCGAGGTGCAGCCAGTGGAAGGAGAGAAGAAATGACTGGAAAACAGATTAAAAAGCTGCCGTATAAGATACAATATGATGTGTTATACGAAGGTATGTTATGCTCGTTGAAATCTGGGACCGACGCGACTGGAGATGGTGGCGACGTTCGGGATAATACAAAATACAAAGTCTAAATTCTTCTAAAAATTTATATTCAGTGTACATAACAAAAAATGTAAAATTAAAACTTACTTAAACATCTATAACACAAACATTCCATCCTCCTTTTGCTTCCATACTCCATGTAGTGCTGTCAACAGTTTTTTTGATCTTAACACCACCAAATCATTTTTAAGATATTTATGATGGCCAAAAGGATAGGGTAGACGAAATTCACAACCTCTGACTAGAAACCTGATTATATAAGAAGCAGATTTCACATTCTTGTTTTCTTTAAATAGAAATATAAATTATGTTTTATTGCACGAAACGAATATAAGTTATAATTAGAGAAAATAATTGTTTTCATTTACGTTATTTAGTAAGAATATAAAAGCTGGCACGGTGCTAAGGTTTTAAAAATATACCATAGAATATAGCGAGAAGGACCGAAAACCTGAGGCGTAAAATGTAAGAAACAGTAGGAAATTGTTGGAAATTAAGTGATTTGATAAAGTGAGAAATTAAGACTTTACAAAAAAAGAAAACGGTAAAATTAACTTTCACTAAAAGAGGAGACAGGCATTTAGAGGTTATCTTGAGTCCCCACCCCCCGTCAGAATAAGGGTAATTTTCCTTTTACGAATGATAACTGCCCCCCGTTCAAACAGAGTCAAATAATTTGTTGCATTCGTTACTAAATTGTAAAGGACTCAAGGCCTGTTGATTTTGGTGAAGATCGGTTAAGGGAAAGGGATAGTTTACCTGCAACATTTTATGTTTTAACAAGAGTAATTTTTTCTATGACGAACGATAACTGCTGCACATTCAAACAGAATCAAATATTTTTTTACACATGTGCGTGAGTTGTAGAGGACTCAAGGCCTATTGATTTTGGTGAAGATCGGTTACAGGGAAAGGGTAGTTTACCGGCAACGTTTTACGTTTTAACAAGAGTTGAGTACTTAATTTTGATAAATAAAGTATCCTGATAAGAAGATCTTAATAATCCACTGTAGAAACGTTGATGAAATATCTATAAATGAAGAGGCTAGTTGAACGGGGTGGGGGTAATTTTATATAAACGAAAATAATAGTTGAAGGGGGAGGGGGTGATTTTTTTTATATATGTACTACGTTATCGGCAACAAAGTAGTAGTTTGTTGTTAAAATTCCTTTCCGGGCTGTTTGGCCGTAGTCCAATGTTTTCTGCAAAACCAGATGTTTCGGCAGTGCCGTCGCCTTCCATCGTCAATGAAAATCGAGTGCGATAACGTGAGGTGGTATACGTTAGTGACCACAGTACTATGGTTAAGGCTGAAGCAGTAAGTAGAAAGAAGTAGTTTCTATGGAAGTATTTCATTTCGAAAATGATTTTAAATGTAAACCTTAGAACATGGAAGTCATGTACGTGGTTCTCCATACGGTACCGATATTTTTTACTTCCATGCTCCGTAAGGAAATGTTTAGTTAGTGTTGTGCATTCAATTGAAGTTATATTTTTTGAAAAACTTAGAGATAAGGCTAGATTCTGATTGAACAAGAGTCCCTCAAAACAAGAAGGAAAGTCATTTTGCGAAAAGTGTGTGTGTGTGTGTGTGTGTGTCTGAGTGTAGAATTGTTTTTGCGAGCGATAACTGCCGCAAAATCAAACAGAATCAAATAATGTCTCGCATATATGCCCAAGTTGTAGAGGACTCAAGATCTATTGATTTTGGTGAAGATCGGTTAAGGGGAGGGACAGTTTACCTGCAACGTTTTACGTTTTAACAAGAGTAAAGTACTTAATTTTGATAAATAAATTATCCTGAAAAGAAGGTCATAATAATCCATTGTAGAAAGGTAGATGAAATATCTGTAAATGGAAAAAGTAGTTGAAGAGGGAGTGGGTAATTCTTTGTATTGATGTTATAAATTTATTTGACCGAAAACGTAAAAAAAAATTTAAATAAAATATTAACAATTGATATCGTTCCATGTTACGTAACCTCGGATACGTAAATAAAATAATTTTTCGTTTTCGGAAATTCACAGATTACAAACGCTGGGCGGTATTAGCTTTCTTTCGCGTTGTTTAAATAAAAAATAATTTAATCAAATTAATTCTTTATTTTTAAAATATTAACAACTAGGTACAATTTGTATTTTGATTATCTTTCTCAGCGTTTTTACCAAAAGCATGCTGATATATTTGGTTTCGTTCTGAGTGTACATATTAAAAATAATTTTATAATTAATTAGAACATGGAAGTCATGCATGGTTGTCCATACTGATTATCATTCCCGTTTTAATAAAGCATGAACACAGCTAAATACGATAAAGATAACTTCTTCAGTGTCATATTTTCGTTCCTACTTTTAGTAACCATTTTCTCAACGAAAAACCGTATGCCCAAATTGTTAGTCTGTGATTGTTTATATCATTCGTCACGTGATTTCTAGATTACAATGCAGCTTAAATATTAATGTACAGTCTTACAAAATCTAAACATCCCTTGCCACAGACTAATGAAGTACTGCATCCCAGGAGTGGTAAGTGTAGTTAATGGTGAAGACTTTATTTCGGTTTGTTTAGGATTTCGAACGGTGGGAGATTTTATCTTGTATCTAAAATTCCTGCAACCGGTTTTGTCATTAGGCATATTGACAATATGTGTCGTATTGAGATACTATTCGTTAACCAAATGTACCGTCGTTAAGACCGATTCGTCTTTACAAACGATGTGAAATAAATGATTTACTGAATTTACTAATCGATACTCTTAGCCTGTGGACCGCGGTGGTGTAATTGCCAAAAGAATGAAGCTGCTGACGGTGCTGCCTTCTCTGTACTATGTGGCGTCTATGTGATATTTTACCAAATGGTGGGAATGGAATCGGCGACGTATAATTTGTTTAAGAAGTGAAAAAAAAACGCGAGAGTGTTAACCGAGGAATGTCGCTTGCCAGCGAAACTATAAAAACTACGTGGCGTAAACAATGTCTGAGATTAAATTATAAGTGAAAAATGTGTGTTTTTTATACGTATTTCACGGAGCCGGGGATTTCACCGACTACGTGAGTGTATGCAACGCACCGACACACACCGGCTTCCGTACTCACTCATCGGTTTCTTACTCGTCTCGAATAAAAATTCTCTTTCCCACGAATTTTCAAAAATTGTCAATTCCCACGAAATTTTCGCCTTGAAATCTAAATTATATGTAATTATTTTTAAATATATTTTTATAAGTATTTAAAAACCATAATAATAAATTATAAGCATGACGTAATCCTAATGTTTTAAATACGTACGTTGTTACTATTAGCATCACGCATTGAGCTGTGGCTTAGCATCACACACTGAGCTATGGAGCCACATAAAATATTAAAATTAATATTTGATATACCATAAAGTAATATTGTATATAAAATATATTGTATATTATTAACATTTTATGTAATATCTTCAAATAAATACAACTGCAAGTAGGTTTATTTACACCTGACGCACTTTTCATAGAAATTATTCTGTATCTTCAGACGTTCTGTATCTTCAGAAAATTTCTGTGAAACGTCCGTCAGGTGTAAATAAACCTACTTGCAGTTGTATTTATTTGAAAATATTACATGGGAGACGTGCAGGAAACTCAACGAGTTACAAAGGAATAATTATTAACGTTATATGTATTATATTCTATTAGACATGTATCCATCTTTAGATTATTATAATTACGTACAATACAGTATATAAGATAATTGCATCTATTGTATTATAGTATACTAGTACACTCCCTGAGCTGCAGACCTCGCTCACTGTTTTAAACGAAGTACCTTTACTATTACATAAATTTCGATATCAGATAATTTTCAATTATGAGAAATATTACAAAAATCCCTATTTCTCTAATTTTTATTTAGTAATATATCAATTGTAGAGGACACAATCGTACAATAAACATTAAAAATTCCAAACATTCGGATTTAGGTTACATTTAGTCTGACACCATGCCGTTCCGGCATATTAATTTATTTCAAATTTTTGATCACTTTTTTAGGCCTGATCTCTTAAAATTTTGAAATTCCAAAACTTAACACTACAGATAGTTGTTATTTTATATTCTCTTTAATTTGATACCCCATGTGAATTTTTGCCAATCTTATCAAAATTTTTACGAACTTTTTGGCTCTGCCGTCCACAAATTTTTGAAATTTTCAAAAATAAATACTGTATTCTGATTGTGGTTTAAATTCATTTTAATTTGTTACGCCACTTGGGGTTTTCGATGTTTTCATAATTTTGATACCCCCACATTTTTCCTCCCACCCCCTATTTTTTGAGGTTCAATTTCAAAAACAATTGTAGTATGTAGGGTAGAAGTATGGGTACAGGTGACGAGTTTTACAAAAGCCGGTTGATGCGTCCAAAAATTACTGTGAGACGTACTCCAAACAGATAGGCAGTCAAATGCGGAAGGGTCAAGTCAAACTGAAAACTCTCTTCGCTCGATGAAGTGTCTAATGTTAACGTATTTATACCAGGCGATTCGGTGGTGTGATTGAAGAACGGTAATTAAACGTCATCATAAGACGTATACATACAAATGCAGAAAGATTCTGTTTCTCTTGCACTACTGGTCACTAAAATATCATCAGCGTACGTACTGTTTCTCTCTTAATCCTTATAACCCATATCTCTCTACCCGTATCTCTCTTAATCCTTAATCCTTACCCATAACCATAACGAAAAGTGATGGACTCGATCCAGTAGTGGACCTTGGTGTCACCCACACCTTACTGGAAGTGATTTAGCCACTCCAACAATTGTACTTTTCATCGTTTAGTCAACGATTTTACCCGACATTCGGAATAGACTTCAGCTAGTCTATCAACGCTACTCCATGACATAAAGTTAAACAAGGTAACCTCTCTAGTTCCTGATGTCTTATTAAAGTTAGCGATTGAAAACCAATAAGTAAATAAAAAGAGGACTGACAGCATACATGGACGGCAAAGAGAGAGGAAAGATGAACGGCGTAAAGAAGAGAAACTGTCTTTTCCACTGTTGAGTACTTCTTTGACTTTTAATAACGATTCCTTAAAATAGAAATAAACAGCCAATTGTTCTTCTTATTACTTTTTAATGACAACTGCAAGAAGACAGAGCGGCCTGTGTAAAAACGTGTATTAATTCATTAATTAACAGTCTTCAATATTCTGATGTAATGCTTAGATACTTTTATAGAGAAGCGAACAATTACGTCTGATAGAACTTTTATTAAATAATTTTTTGCGTTTTTAAAGAAGACGATTTTGTGGGAACCAGATTTGTAAAAAATCATCCACGCTTATTTTTTACGAGTTTGGAAAGAAATGTTAGTGTAACCAGTGTTAGAAAATGTCGTTCAAGATAAAGTTGTAATCTATGAGCTTCGAAACCTTCAAAATGAAGGAGCGTGAATATAAATTTAAAGTTGATAATATTTTAAATAAAAAGTGTATTAAATTAATTAATATATTAAATAAGTATTAATTATAATAATTAATTATTGATTATTAATCGATTAAATTAATTTAAAGTTGAAGAATATAAATTTAATCGAAACTGTTTATTTTGATCATGTCGTTTGGTTTTTACGACCGGAGTTTATATCCTCCTGAGCTACAGGTGTTAGTCACGTAGTTAAAAACAAATTGTTTTCTTCCGGCCAGGCCTGACACCTGAAAAACAGAACCGCAAATCGTTTCAATTACGACAGTGTTTACTTGCTATAAAGTTGCAAAGATAATACATTTGCCTCCTAAGTAGGCTATGTTTGTTTGAGCCCTACAACTCTTAAACTGCAGGATTTTAAAGTACAAGTATCGTTCAATTTCCTTTGGTTATGCCAGTTACAATGGATATACTACATTCCGGAAAATTCAAGACGACAGACGATAGACGACACCTGGTCGAATCTCAAATAAAAAATTATGTGTTGTTTCCATATTCCAGCTTTTTGAAACTAATTTTTGTTACTGTAAGATCGAACCATTTTTTTTTTTGGAGGGGGGATGCCTTCTTTTATAATAATTATGAAATTATTCGATTTTCGATTTTCAGATGATAAGGTTTTTCTGTAGTCGCGGTTCTGTTTTGTAATTACGATTTACTTTCAGGGGCGATTTACGGGAGGGGGACGAACGGCACGGTACCGGACCCCCCGCGGATAGAAAAAAGTTGAGGTTTTTGTTAATCTCTTAATTTTTATGCTGTTTTCGCTAATATAGTAGTCACTCTTCTTTAAATACACACAGCAATTGCGTATAAATCTGATGTATGAAATATAGGAGAGTCAATTCAGTCGATAGGAATCGTGTAAGTGATTTTTACTTCCGTGTTCCGTAAGGAAAGGAAATATGGTGATCGCGAAAAAAATCGGTTCGAGATAAGGGCTGATTCTGATTGTACTACCCTCAAAACATTAAGAAAATAAATTTTCCGAAAAGTATGTGTGTGTGTGTGTGTGTGTGTGCGCGCGCGCGCTAATGTGTGTGTAGAATTTTTTCTATGGCGAACGATAACTGCCGCAAATTCAAATAGAATAAATAATTTTTTGCATATGTGCCCAAGTTGTAGAGGACTCAAGGCTTATTGATTTTGGTGAAGATCGGTTAAGGGGGAGGGATAGTTTACCTGCAACGTTTTACGTTTTAACAAGAGTAAAGAGCTTAATTTTGATAAATAAAGTATCCTGAAAAGGTCATAATAATTCACTGTAGAAAGGTAGATAAAATATCTATAAATGAAAATGGTAGTTGAAGGGGGAGGAGATAATTTTTTTATTTTTATATATGTGTACAAAGTTATCGGCAACAAAGAAGTAGTTTCTGTGGAAATATTTCATTCAATTTGTCAAACATAAAACTCGATTTACAAGGTGTGGTATATTTTTTTTAGGAATTATCGAACCGAATTCAAGTACATATTTTTAAATATAAATCTTACAACATGGAAGTCATGTATGGTTCTCCATACCGATTTTTCAATAACGTGTATTTTTGGTGTGCTGTTACCGTTTACTTTAATGGGACTGATTTCAGGATGTTGTAACACATTTTCCAGCTTCATTAAAGATAGTAATGTTGATTAGACTTAACTTGTTTTTTTTTTTTTATGAAGCAGACTCGACCGCCCCTCCCCCAAGGCCAGTTACAATTTGTTCTAGATACGCCACTGATAACATTATAATTGTATTTGATATTTTCGTTTACATAGAATCGTAATTTCATTGTTGTTAAACAACGACACAAGAACGAATTATTTTAATGACACAATTGACGTTTACTGATGGGCACAATGAAGCCTACACGATTTGCAAAGCGCGCGTCACTTTACAAAGTACGTAGCGACCTACCTAGAAGCCGGTGACACAACAAACGTGAAACCAGAAATTTTCGAATTTATCTTCGTTTTACTTTTCAGTCTAACGTCATTTTCACCGGTCAAAATTGATTCAAATCGATTGACCTGTTCCGTGACAGACCGACCTGTAAACGTGTTCTCGCTTCCGTGAAGAGTCTGTGCCGTGCCGCCATTAACCTCTGACCCCACACGCGACCGTCACAATACCATCTCGATGACATCCTTACTTTCACCTAATCATTATTCTTTCTGGACGTTCTTCTCCGGGACATTCCGTGATGCGGACATTCTATTGACTGACATTTCACACAGAACCTTTAATTATTCGATAAAACAGATTTTTTATTTACAAAGTTACAAATATTTGTTTTGTTAAAGCAAAATAGTAATAACATTACAAATAATAACATGAAATGCCAATGGAATTCATGTTATATATACTTTCAGGTCGATGCTCCTTATATGTAACCTTTCCGACTATCGGTAGTTACATAATTATCCTTTAAGTTCCTTTACAATAATATACTATACAATAGTTACAATAATAATATCTCTTACAATATTATCCTATAGCCTAACTATTAAAATGTATACTTTCGTTTTAGCTTTCAATTTATATTATAATATAGTAAAGTTAAATATCGATCTTTGGAATTCCGAACTGTCTTTCATTTTAGGCTGCCTTCTAATATTTTAAAAGTTAACGTAAAATATTATCTACAGTGGGCTTTTAAAACTTTACGAACACACACACACACACACACACACACACACACACACACACACACACACACACACACACACACACACACACACACACACACACACACACACACACACACACACACACACACACACACACACACACACACACACACACACCACAATGCTAATATCTATTTGTTAATATTTTTATTTATATTCCAACTATTTCTTAGAGATCGGATTAAAATGTTCTTCGACGTTTTCACAATTTTCAATATCTCTCTTTTTTGGTCGGTACATAATTTCCCTTATAGTTATCCTCTGTCACCTAAAACAATTTAAATCTATAGGCCTACCTTATTTTCATGTTTCAAACGTTGTAATAAATTCAAACAGACTGGAGTTTTAAAGTGTTTTAACATTTTATACTCTGATCACTACACGGATATTTAACACTTATGTAAGTTTTAACTATTATTAATGTAAAGTTTTACATTTTAATTGTAAAAATTAAATTTTCTTTACAAATTAAGTTTAAATCTTATCTGTGTAATCTGGTAAATCTGATGATCTCTTACTTCCCCAGCCTATCTCTGCCCCAGTTATAAGCTCACGAAGTGTCTCTAACAATTATTCCCATTTTCTATACCTTAAAGATTTTTTCATAACAATTTCTCTCGTTAATATGTTAGGTAATCGACTTGGTGAAATTTTAAATACCCACAGTATATACGTAATTTCAAAGCTATTTGATTCTGTTTGAATTTGCGGCTGTTATCGTTTGCCATAGAAAATACCCTTGTTAAAAAAACGTTGCAGGTAAACTACCCCTTTCCCTCAACCGATCTTCACCAAAAACAATAGGTCTTGAGAACTCTACAATTTAGGGCTGTATGCAAATAATCTTTTGATTTTGTTTGAATTTGCGGCTGTTATCGTTTGCCATAGGAAATACCCTTGTTAAAACATAAAACGTTACAGGTAAACTACCCCTTTCCCTTAACCGATCTTCACTAAAATCAACAGATCTTGAGAACTCTACAATTCAGGGCTGTATGCGAAACATTATTTGATTCTGTTTGAATTTGCGGCTGTTATCGTTTGCCAAACAAACAAAATTACCCTTGCTAAAAAAAAAACCGTTGCAGGTAAACTACCCCTTTCCCTCAACCGATCTTCACCAAAAACAATAGGTCGCGAATACTCTACAAATCAGGGCTGTATGCAAAAAATTATTTGATTCTGTTTGAATTTGCGGCAGTTATCGTTTGCCATAGAAAAAAAATCTACAGACAGACAGACAGATAGACAGACAGACAGACAGACAGACAGACACACAGACACTTTTCGGAAAACGACTTTTTTTCATGTTTTGAGTGTAGTAGAATCAGAATCTGCAATAATCTCGAACACGATTTTTTTTGCCATCACCATACTTCCATTTTTTAAGGAATATGGAAGTAAAAAGAAGTCACAAGGAGGACTGAGAAAAGGTTAGTCTACTCGTACTAGTGACTTGGGCACCATTGTAAACATGCATATAATGAATAATATAATTGTTTAAAATTTATGAAACAAATGGCAGTACGACTGATAACGCGAGTTAGATATCATCATCATATTTATATAATAATGTAATTATGTGACCACAAATAATTTTGTGGCTTGGTGGGCCGTGGTTGCGGATCTTCAAGCATAGATCGATTAAATTAAAATAAAAAAAATTATAATTTCATTGCCTGGTAACAAAATGATTTTATTTTTAACAATTATCATTGTTTGAAAAAGTTTAAATGCATTTTTATTTTTAATTTCATCAAACTCATTTAAACAATACCAAACGTGAAAAATTACCCCCTGCCCTTTCAACTACCCTTTTCATTTGTAGATATTTCATTTACCTTTCTACAGTGGATTATTATGACCTCCTTTTCAGTTTACTTTATTTATCAAAATTAAGTACTTTAGTGTTGTTAAAACATAAAATGTTGCAGGTAAACTACCCCTCCTCCTTAACCGATCTTCACCAAAATCAACAAGCCTACAACTCGGGCATACATGCAAACAATATTTGATTCTGTTTGAATTTGCGGCAGTTATCGTTCGCCATAGAAGAAATTCTACACACAGACACTTTACGGAAAATGATTTTTCTTCACGTTGTGAGGGTAGTACAATCAAAGTCAGCCCTTATCTCGAACACGATTTTTTTCGTCATTACCATACTTCCATTTCCTTACGGAACGTAGAAGTGGTCAACTGGCCAACACTTATTTATTTTTGAATACCCTGATAAATTCGTGAGCTGTTAATAAACAAATATTACTAAAGAAAGTATAAATAATTTTTTTTTTGAAAATATTTATTTTATAATTATTACGAGTGTAGACTCAGAAATAACCTTCGTCGAAGCCCAACAACCGGGGAGTGCTTTGCAGGAACGCGCAACTGGATTCTACAGTTTTATGTTTCGCAATCACACAGTCCGATCTTTTATAGCTGGACATTCTAGTCGTAATTGTTTCAGGAATTTAATTTTTTGAGTATTAACAAGGTCAACTACCTAAGATCACATAGGTCACATACCCGAACACTGCCTCAGTTGCGAACCAAAAATGCCTACAAGGCATCGAAGGCGACATTATCTGTTTATTCCATATAAATTTCCATTTAAACTAAAGAAAATCTTTAGTTTTGTTCAACTTTCTAGCAGTTGTGTGGTTTGTAAAATGTGTTGAGTGAATTTGAAACAAAACGAAATTAAACTAACTCGGTAATGATTAATAGATTTCGTGTTTGTGGTTACGTAAAGAATCAAGAGGCCTGTGTCAGTCACACTTCATTCGCTTCGCTGGCAGTGCTGCGCTTGAGTAAAACAAACACACTCCAGCTAATTATACTCGACGAATAATAAATGACAGCACGGCTAACAAAATCATGTGTTACCTAACTCGCGTTATCAGTCGTACTGCCATTTGTTTCATAAATTTTAAACAATTATATTATTCATTATATGCATGTTTACAATGGTGCCCAAGTCACTAGTACGAGTAGACTAACCTTTTCTCAGTCCTCCTTGTGACTTCTTTTTACTTCCATATTCCCTAAGGAATGGAAGTATGGTGATGGCAAAAAAAATCGTGTTCGAGATTATTGCAGATTCTGATTCTACTACACTCAAAACATGAAAAAAAGTCGTTTTCCGAAAAGTGTCTGTGTGTCTGTCTGTCTGTCTGTCTGTCTGTCTATCTGTCTGTCTGTAGATTTTTTTTCTATGGCAAACGATAACTGCCGCAAATTCAAACAGAATCAAATAATTTTTTGCATACAGCCCTGATTTGTAGAGTATTCGCGACCTATTGTTTTTGGTGAAGATCGGTTGAGGGAAAGGGGTAGTTTACCTGCAACGGTTTTTTTTTAGCAAGGGTAATTTTGTTTGTTTGGCAAACGATAACAGCCGCAAATTCAAACAGAATCAAATAATGTTTCGCATACAGCCCTGAATTGTAGAGTTCTCAAGATCTGTTGATTTTAGTGAAGATCGGTTAAGGGGAAGGGGTAGTTTACCTGCAACGTTTTTTTATCAAGCGTATTTTCTATGGCAAACGATAACAGCCGCAAATTGAAACAGAATCAAATAATTTTTTGCATACGTCCCTGAATTGTAGAGGTCTCAATGACTTTCGATTTTGGTGAAGATCGGTTAAGGGTAAGGGGTAGTTTACCTGCAACTTTTTACGTTTTAACAAGAGTAAAGTACTTGAAAATTTATTTAAACTTTTTGAAACAATGGTAATTGTTAAAAATAAAATAATTTTGTTGCCAGGCAATAAAATTATAATTTTTTCATTTTAATGTAATATAATATTTTTCATTTAATACAGCAACAAAAAGGCAGGTAAGACACAGCCTGGCTGTTTGGCTGAAAATGATTTTAAATATAAATCTTAGAATATGGAAGTCATGTATGGTTCTCCATACCGATATTTTATATTCATGACGCATTTCGAAGACTGTGCTTCATCATCAGATCTTAAAATGCCCCTCGTAGGTCATCAGTTAAAACTCAATAGCATTTGCACTGTATACGCGTCAGTAGTTGCGCACCTATTTATATTTAGTCGACAACTGAGCGCTGTTCATCTCTGTCTGATAAAGGAGGTTCAAGGTGATGTCGAATAGCGGATTGGATTTTAAGTTCAGCTGGTCATTCAATACAAACCCACGATTGCTTATGTTTGTGTATGCTCCAAGGCGTTCCTGTTTCGGCCCTTTTCGCAAGTGTGCAGTGGTTCCAAGTTAGACTTGAAATCCGTGCAATTGCGATCGTATGAGACCAAGTGGCGAGCATGTTGGTGAAGTTAAGATTTTTTAATTGCTTAGGTGTGTGTTCAAGGAAACGTTTAAGAAAACCCCTCCCCGTTTGACCGATGCAAAGTCATTACATGATAGTTTGTAGACGCCTGTTTTCTCCTCCAAAGGCGTATCAGCATTTGAGAAAGTTCTCTAACTCTGATGCGCCTATTTGCGCGTAAAGCAGTTTCCAGCTGTCCCACATTTTCATCTGATGCTGCAACACGTGCAGGTCCGGGACGGACCAAATCTTTAGTGGAGTCTCTTCCTTGTCGAAAGTTATTGCATCATTCTACCACTGCCGTATGAGAATAACTATAGTCACCATAATACAGCTTTCATTCTGCTATAAATTTCCATTGGCTGACGCCCTTCAGCGGCCAAAAACTGAATAACGGCACGCAGATTATCTTTTGACGGATTTTCTATCATAGATGCCATTTTTCAACCCAGTCACAATGCTTAGAAAAGAGCAAACTGCAAATATTTTTGACAGATGCATCACTAGTACTTAAACAGACAATATAACCAAATGAATCCCACTGCCATGGTGACGATGTCACGGCTACCCAGATCAAACGTGTTTCTATTTAACAATCCTCGTAATTCAAATGAATCATTTTTGGTATGTAATTTTCTATTTAGGCGAATACTTTTAGAGGTGAAAATGTCAACGCCTATTCCCCTTTAGATGTGAATCTCCAGCGCTAACCGATGTAGAGAATCCATCAGCAAAGAATAGTTCATTTTCGATACGTAGGGTTGCTTTATGTAATTACGCAATTTAGATTGTCAAATGTTACGTTTATTCACAAAAATTATTATAGAATTTTCCACAAACACTTTAATCATTAATTAGCCTTTTTTATTGTGTCATTATTTATAACAACGATTAGTAGACCTATAACGTAACCGGCCCTTTACAATCGTTGTGAGCTACAATTTATTTATACAGCAACTAAATTTCTCCAGCGGTTACTGATTTTTGTTTGTAGGGTAGGATATTCATGTTTAGAGATTAGCCATTGCTTTGGTCCACCGGTATTTTATATTTTTTCTTGTCATACCCTAGACTCTTATTACCGTTCACGAGTACATTATTTTCATTCGACAACTCCAATCTTATGAGCCAAGAATCCTCCATTGCCTCATCAGTGCTTGTGCACTTTTACTCAAGTTTCTGTAACTTTACATTTATCAGCTAGGATCTACTTTCGAATGACGTGTAATTATGCCATAAATATTTTTGTTTTGTTCACTATAATGCAAAATTGAACAGGAAGGAACGTCACTGTTAATGTTATGGAAACAGAAAGTGAAATCTTGTAAATTAATAGTGAACATTTTTTAAATTAGTTCAACATTATTGGTAACAAACTAATTTAAGTAAATATTATTAACCTGTGAGAACAATACAGAAACAAAACTATTCGCTGTTATTATGAAATAAATAATTCGCATTTCACAGCGAAAGATTGTCTGCTGACTATTAAGTTCGTTTAATTAATCAGACTATGAACGACTTCCCCATACTTTTTACCATATCTGATTAATTAACGGTTAAAATATGTAACTGCTTAAACGTGACATAGTTGTTAACTTGCGATTTTACACTGTAAAATGTTAAGTGTTGTGTAAGCGAAGCCTTATTTGTAGTACACAAATATCAGTTACTTTAAAAGGTTCATTAATTTTCATTGACATCATTTGCCGTTTATTATGTGTAATATAATAACACTTGGGAGACAAACAGTTTCTTTTGCGACTAGCCGGAATCAGTTCTTATTCCGCAAATACGTGTATTGATCAGCCTCAAAAACTTCTCTTAGGAATCGCTATGTGTTTATTTTCTCTCTTGGCTATTAAATGTAATCGCTGTTTACAAAGTAAATAGAAATCGCTTATTGGTTCTAACGACGAATGGGTGTCTAACGGCCACAACTATAGCATACGTTTGGCTTACAGCAAAAAAGTAGGAAAGAAATATTGACTACGACAAAACCGACTGTAGTGACTCACCGGTATCGATCACGGTAGAAGCGAAACTAAAAACGAGCCTTGATTTTACGATGCGCCCGGAAAACGAACTCAGGACGTCTGAATTAGTAGATAGACGCCATACCTGCTGTTCTCCACTAGGCCTCTCGATTTCCGTTACTTACCACCCCTGTAAGATAGATTTCGCACTGAAGACTGGCCTCAATTCAAGCCTCAGATGATGCAAACCTTTGCCAGTTCTGGAACAGTTTACTATAATTGATATCAAGTTACCCTGAATACCGTTACCAATTCTCATAACGGAAACCCAACTTCAGGTTCGCACATGGCATCCATAGTGGTCGCGAAGCTTTTTATGTAAGCTTAATATTAACAGACGTTGACACCGTTGAGCAATGAGGACACTGTGAGAGGCCACTGTTGAGTGACAGATCAAATGGAATTATCATCTAAAGGTCTTACGATTCCATGCGGGTTTTTGTAATGACAACCTAACTTTCCTCAAAACGTTAAAATAGTGATTTAAACAGCTTGTTTAAAAATATTCTAATTTTAAACGTCAGTTATTGTGCTTTACGGGTATATTGAGAAAGCAGGTTCAAATCAAGAGCATTTTGAAAACGAACGGAAACCAATGAGAATACTTAATCTTCTGTAATGCAGCAACAAATTAGATGTAGCTCTAGTCCGGCTCTTAAGACTACGCTCATCTTCGTCTTGTGTGATGTGTAATAATCGTTCCGTTAATTCCGCCATTAGTAGCTGTTACATAAACCAAAACATGAGAGTTTTCTGACATTCAGTAAGTTAGCCTATATTTATTTATTAACAAGTAAATTGTTGCTCTAGCTATTACAGACGCTACTTGGCTCACAATACCGTGTTCATTGTCCTCCTCAAAGTATCTTCGGTGTTATAAATAAGTAGTGCATACAATATATGGAAAGTAGAGTTCGCGATGTTATTTAGTATCACAACCTGTGTTCCTTATTACTATATGTATAATGTACGTAACGAGATATTTAAACACACGCCCGACACAGAATACATTTCCTTGATAATTTTATTGTAGTCTTGGTCCTCTTGTCATTGCCGTGACAACATTGTATCAGAATACGATAAAAGACATACGAACACAATGTATTTCGTTCTTCAGTACAATACAGGAATCAGAAATTCTGATATTGCCGCTTTCTAAACACATACGCTGCGATTGTTCGCTCCACTCGAAATAAGCAATCTTCTGTAACACTACACAAATATGTTTTTGTTTTCCTACTACGTATAAAAGCTTATTATTTGATCAACACTTCGTGTTACGATTTACAGTGTACATAAAAGTTTGGTTACAATTGCCAGTCTCAAAGCGTACAAAATAAAGTAGTTTAATTTTGTAAGGTACTTTATTACTTTAAAATGTTTATTATATTATATTTAAATAATAAAAGTGTGAAACAATGGCTTTTAGATTTAGATGATGTAGAAGGATCATTGAATATTCAAAGATAACACTTATAACGTCTCTCCTGTTAAGAAATTATAACATAGGGAACCAGTTTAAATGTTTGCTGTTAATTAAACTAGCTGCCGTAGTTAGTAAAAATTACCTACCAACAAATTATGACAATGTATATAGCAGGAATTTGTCCAAGGTTACATAAATGTATTCAGTCTCTGAATATTAGCGAAAACATCTCTTTATTATTGTATTTTAACTACGGATATAAACATAATAGCTTTAATGGTCATCTTTTTGTTTTTTACTTTACTTTTAAAAGAAATTCTTATAAATTCTGCATTAAATATTCTTTAAATTTTTACTCTTAGTATCTCAAAATCATACAGCTGTGTATTACTTTGTTTACCACGGATCCGGGTTCTAACTTTGTACTATTCTAACATACTTTAACATCATCCAAACTATTTGAAGAATAGTCTGATGTAAATTCAGATTAACTTTACCTTTAAACATCATCAGGTTATTACTATAGCATTACAGAAATTACAAACAATAATATGCTAATATTTATGTGATCTAAAAAGTCTTTACAAGAAATTTTACTGTTCTTTTTGTTGCGGTTGTTAAAAACAATGTATGCACAGAAGTTATGGTTTAGTGTCACCTGAATATAACGTGAGTCTGAGGCTGGTGGTCGAGATGATCCTCTTCAGTAGGTCTTCTTGGGTGTAGTTCGTTGTCCATCTGGATCCTCCATTTAGTTGGTTGTTTCTGTATTGTGGTCTAGGTCATGGCGCTGGAATTCTGCTACTTGGAGTTCGTACAGTTGTATTAACTTCCCTCTTGGCGTTGGTGTTCACTTTTCACAATTAATTCCGTTTTATTTTAACAGCACTGATGTTACCTTTTACATGGTAAGGAACATATCCTACCACTTACTTTTTTATAAAGAGATGTGTCGGCTAAGTTTTTTTATTTATTAAGAATATTTTCTCAACGTCTGAACTACATTACTAGTTTTTAATCTTCGTTTCGCTTACGCTACATTGGATTAATTAAGTGAGAAGCACTAACTTCTTGTTATATCGTTTTTTAGCGACATAAACGCAAGTTTAACTTCACGACACATTTTCGAGCTGCTTACATGTCAGAGATTCTCCGGCGACTGGCGTTAGTTTAGCGGCAGGGAGTATGGAAGCTGTCGCGGTTTACGCGCTGAGAGAAAAGTAGTTCGTTCCTTTACTATTATTAATTGTCCATTAATTATCCTACCTTTTCTTAGTTAGGAGTTAGATATTTCCTGTATTATTATTACGTCTTTTATTTAAATAAAATGATTATTAGTTTTCGCTTAATAACATTGTACTTTGCATGTTCGTACTAGACTTTTGCAAGTTGATACAGGTGTCTAGGTAGAAAGGGGGTGGATTATACTCTCACTTGTTATAAGAACAAAAATTTAATTTGTGCTATTTAAATAATCTTTAAATCGTCACACACTATCAATGTAATCATTCAGATTTCAAATTTGTAAGTAAACTTTCTTTTCTTTTTTATCTACACACTGTATTAAATAATAGTAAACTCCTTGATCTGCAGAACTGGCTCACTGTTTCCAATAAAATACGTTTATTATTAGGCCTATACAAAAACAAAATAATAAATTTTAATTTTTTTCAAGGTGTGACTGTAGTTCATCGTGTATTTCTTATCATTAGCAGAGAAACATCACAAAAAGGTATATTTGTTTCTCACACTTTGCCTTTTTTTAAATTGAGTTTACTTTGTAAGTGTTTTTGTATAGATGTACAAATGAAGAGGTTACAAACAATATGTTAATTAAATAAAGAGATTATTCAATATACAAAAGGAAATCTTTTGGTGCTGTAATGCATAGAAGTATACAAATGTCCTATTAAACCGTTCAAATTAAAAAAAATATATATTTTACTTCGTTTTTTGCTCCGTGGTATCTCTTAAGCTCTTAAATATTTTCAAAGTAAGCGGAACATATGGGTTTGGATTAAAATTCTTCTAAATCTAATAGCCGGCATGGATTTTTATAATTTTGGCCTAGGTGTCTAAAAAATGTTTAAATTCCCTAAACTGAAAACTATATTTAGATTTTAGTTGAAATTCTCTTTAATTTGATACCCCTCAAGTATTTTTGCTATTTTTTTTAAATTTCATCTCTCATATTTTACCCTCCCACCCTCTTAATTTTGGTGGGAATCAATCTAAAAAACAATAGTGGTCTTGGGGTAAGGTATGAATACGCGCATTCAAGTATTACGAAAATCAGTTGGTACGTTGACATTGTCACGAGACGTACTCCAAACAATAGACAGGCAGACGAGTGTCAAACGGTCGATTTAAAACTGAGATCTAGTTTCGCTCGTTTAATTTGAATTTGTATTATTTAATTCGCTTGTAAATTAGTTTGTATTTTTTACTTCCATATTCCTTAAGGAATGGAAGTATGGTGATGGCAAAAAAAATCGTGTTCGAGATTATTGCAGATTATGATTCTACTACACTCAAAACATGAAAAATATCGGTATGGAGAACCATACATGACTTCCATATTCTAAGACTTATAATCTGAAATATGCTTGCCTGCCAAGCACGATATATTTTCTAATATATACATAATTTACATTAAAATGAAAAAAAATAATTTTATTGCCTGGCAACAAAATTATTTTATTTTTAACAATTACCATTGTTTGAAAAAGTTTAAATGAATTTTCAAGTACTTTACTCTTGTTAAAACGTAAAAGGTTGCAGGTAAACTACCCCTTCCCCTTAACCGATCTTCACCAAAATCTAATGGCCTTGAGTACTCTACAATTCACTTATGTATCCAAAAAATTATTTGATTCTGTTTGAATTTGCGGCAGTTATCGTTTGCCATAGAAAATACGCTTTATAACAAACGTTGCAGGTAAACTACCCCTTCCCCTCAACCGATCTTCACCAAAAACAAAAGCTCTTGAGAACTCTACAAATCAGGGCTGTATGCAGAAAATTATTTGATTATGTTTGAATTTGCGGCTGTTATCGTTTGCCATAGAAAATAACCTTGTTAAAAAAACGTTGTCGGTAAACTACCCCTTTCCCTTAACCGATCTTCACCAAAATCGAATGTCATTGAGACCTCTACAATTCAGGGACGTATGCAAAAAATTATTTCATTCTGTTTGAATTTGCGGCTGTTATCGTTTGCCATAGAAAATACGCTTGATAAAAAAACGTTGCAGGTAAACTACCCCTTCTCCTTAACCGATATTCACCAAAAACAATAGGTCTTGCGTACTCTACAAATCAGGGCTGTATGCAAAACATTATTTGATTCTGTTTGAATTTGCGGCTGTTATCGTTTGCCATAGAAAATACCCTTGTTAAAAAAACGTTGCAGGTAAACTACCCCTTTCCCTCAACCGATCTTCACCAAAAACAATAGGTCTTGAGAAATCTACAATTCAGGGCTGTATGCGAAACATTATTTGATTCTGTTTGAATTTGCGGCTGTTATCGTTTGCCATAGGAAATACCCTTGTTAAAACATAAAACGTTACAGGTAAACTACCCCTTTCCCTTAACCGATCTTCACCAAAAACAATAGATCTTGAGAACTCTACAATTCAGGGCTGTATGCGAAACATTATTTGATTCTGTTTGAATTTGCGGCTGTTATCGTTTGCCAAACAAACAAAATTACCCTTGCTAAAAAAAAACCGTTGCAGGTAAACTACCCCTTTCCCTCAAACAATCTTCACCACAAAAAATTTGGTCGCGAGAACTCTGCAAAACCGAGCTGTATGCAAAAAATTATTTGATTCTGTTTGAATTTGCGGCAGTTATCGTTTGCCATAGAAAAAAAATCTACAGACAGACAGACACACAGACAGACAGACAGACAGACAGACAGACAGACAGACAGACACACAGACACTTTTCGGAAAACGACTTTTTTCATGTTTTGAGTGTAGTAGAATCAGAATCTGCAATAATTTCGAACACGATTTTTTTTGCAATCACCATACTTCCATTCCTTAAGGAATATGGAAGTAAAACAATCTACAGACAGACACATAGACAGACAGACAGACAGACACACACACAGACACTTTTCTTAAAAACGACTTTTTTTCATGTTTTGAGTGTAGTAGAATCAGAATCTGCAATAATCTCGAACACGATTATTTTGCCATCACCATACTTCCATTCCTTAAGGAATATGGAAGTAAAAAATACATAAATGAAAAAATATTATATTACATTAAAATGACAAAATTATAATTTTATTGCCTGGCAACAAAATTATTTTATTTTTAACAATTACCATTGTTTCAAAAATTTAAATAAATTTTCAAGTACTTTACTCTTGTTAAAACGTAAAAGGTTGCAAGTAAACTACCCCTTCCCCTTAACCGATCTTCACCAAAATCGAAAGTCATTGAGACCTCTATAATTCAGGGACGTATGCAAAAAATTATTTGATTCTGTTTGAATTTGCGGCTGTTATCGTTTGCCATAGAAAATACGCTTGATAAAAAAACGTTGCAGGTAAACTACCCCTTCCCCTTAACCGATCTTCACCAAAAACAACAGGTCTTGAGTACTCTACAAATCAGGGCTGCATGCAAAACATTATTTGATTCTGTTTGAATTTGCGGCTGTTATCGTTTGCCATATAAAATACCCTTGTTAAAAAAACGTTGCAGGTAAACTACCCCTTTCCCTCAACCGATCTTCACCAAAAACAATAGGTCTTGAGAACTCTACAATTTAGGGCCGTATGCAAATAATCTTTTGATTCTGTTTGAATTTGCGGCTGTTATCGTTTGCCATAGGAAATACCCTTGTTAAAACATAAAACGTTACAGGTAAACTACCCCTTTCCCTTAACCGATCTTCACCAAAAACAATAGGTCTTGAGTACTCTACAAATCAGGGCTGTATGCAAAACATTATTTGATTCTGTTTGAATTTGCGGCTGTTATCGTTTGCCATAAAAAATACCCTTGTTAAAAAACGTTGCAGGTAAACTACCCCTTTCCCTCAACCGAACTTCACCAAAAACAATAGGTCTTGAGAACTCTGCAATTTAGGGCTGTATGCAAATAATCTTTTGATTCTGTTTGAATTTGCGGCTGTTATCGTTTGCCATAGGAAATACCCTTGTTAAAACATAAAACGTTACTGGTAAACTACCCCTTTCCCTTAACCGATCTTCACCAAAATCAACAGATCTTGAGAACTCTACAACTTAGGGCTGTATGCGAAACATTATTTGATTCTGTTTGAATTTGCGGCTGTTATCGTTTGCCAAACAAACAAAATTACCCTTGCTAAAAAAAAACCGTTGCAGGTAAACTACCCCTTTCCCTCAACCGACCTTCACCAAAAACAATAGGTCGCGAGTACTCTGCAAATCAGGGCTGCATGCAAAAAATTATTTGATTCTGTTTGAATTTGCGGCAGTTATCGTTAGCCATAGAAAAAAAATCTACAGACAGACAGACAGACACACAGACAGACAGACAGACAGACAGACAGACACACACACAGACACTTTTCGGAAAACGACTTTTTTTCATGTTTTGAGTGTAGTAGAATCAGAATCTGCAATAATCTCGAACACGATTTTTTTTGCCATCACCATACTTCCATTCCTTAAGGAATATGGAAGTAAAAAGTCGTTTTCCAAAAAGTGTCTGTGTGTCTATCTGTCTGTAGATTTGTTTTTCTATGGCAAACGATAACTGCCGCAAATTCAAACAGAATCAAATAATTTTTTGCATACAGCCCCGATTTGTAGAGTGCTCGCGACCTCTTGTTTTTGGTGAAGATCGGTTGAGGGAAAGGGGTAGTTTATCTGCAACGGTGTTTTTTTAGCAAGGGTAATTTTGTTTGTTTGGCAAACGATAACAGCCGCAAATTCAAACAGAATCAAATAATGTTTCGCATACAGCCCTGAAATGTAGAGTTCTCAAGATCTGTTGATTTTGGTAAAGATCGGTTAAGGGAAAGGGGTAGTTTACCGGTAACGTTTTATGTTTTAACAAGGGTATTTCCTTTGGCAAACGATAATAGCCGCAAATTCAAACAGAATCAAAAGATTATTTGCATACAGCCCTAAATTGTAGAGTTCTCAAGACCTATTGTTTTTGGTGAAGATCGGTTAAGGGGAAGGGGTAGTTTACCTGCAACGTTTTTTTATCAAGCGTATTTTCTATGGCAAACGATAACAGCCGCAAATTCAAACAGAATCAAATAATTTTTTGCATACGTCACTGAATTGTAGAGGACTCAAAGCCTTTTGATTTTGGTGAAGATCGGTTAAGGGGAAGGGGTAGTTTACCTGCAACCTTTTACGTTTTAACAAGAGTAAAGTACTTAAAAATTTATTTAAACTTTTTGAAACAATGGTAATTGTTAAAAATAAAATAATTTTGTTGCCAGGCAATAAAATTATAATTTTTTCATTTTAATGTAATATAATATTTTTCATTTAATACAGCAATGAAAAGGCAGGTAAGACACACACACACACACACACACACACACACACACACACACACACACACACACACACACACACACACACACACACACACAATTCACGTTATTTCTGGCCTCACTCATGTTTATTTTCTTACATTTGCACGCTTTTTAAATGGAAAGTGCCGAAACCCACACCAACATAACGCGTGCAAGCCGAAAAAATGGACATCAATTTGCTTACTGGCGAAGCTAGTAGTTAATGAATGGGTAGGCAAAAATCTTATCTTAAATTTTTTTTAAGGAATCACTAAAAGGACGGTGGTTCAAATCGGACGCTGAGGTAGAGTTTGCTGTAACCGAATGGTTCCACAAACAGCCGTAAGAATTTTACTAGCAGGGAATCTACAGGTTAGCGCAACAGTGGAACTCATGTCTTAATGTTATTGGAGACTTCTTTTAAAATCGTTGAATAAAAAATGCTTTACGGCTCTATACGTGTTTCTATTGAACAATCCTTGTATTAGTCATACACAATAATACAACTGATTGAATTTCAAATTTTTAAACTTGATTAGTTTCTATATATATGTTTAATGTTACAAATAATTCAAATAACAATCTTGATCATCTGTTAGTTCAGCGGAATAACAGTGACACTTTTAATAACCGCATAAAATAAACACTTAGAAACAACACAGGCGCTTTAACTTAACTGTTTGGACCACAGAAGTGAGGCATGCCTCAACGCTCTATGTGTACAGCGCGGGACAATCCCCCCTCCCTACACTTCCCTATCACACTACTACATTGCTTACATACGATGTATACAAAAAACGCTGAGGCAAGTTCAGGTTGCCTCATTCGCTTTAAACGAACTATGCCGAATCTCACCTGTCACCATCTAGCGGTCGCTCAATAAAGCACGTTTCGGTTTAATAAATTTGACAGTCGCAGTAACAATGTATAATCTTTACGTTATGTAGTTCATACGTATTTATAATTTTTATTCTACAGAATTTTTTAGGGTAGGCATTGCCTCAATTGCCTCCACGTAACTTCGCCACTGATATATATGTGTACAACGTTATCGGCAACAAAGAAGTAGTTTTTGTTAAAATTCCTTCCCGGGATATTTGGCCGTAGTCCAATGTTTTCTACAAAACCAGACATTTCGGCAATGGCATCGACTTCCATCATCAGTGAAAATCGAGTGCGATAACGTGAGGTGGTATACGTTAGTGACCACAGTACTGTGGTTAAGGCTGAAGCAGTAAGTAGAAAGAAGTAGTTTCTATGGTAATATTTCATTTCGAAAATGATTTTAAATATAAATCTTAGAATATGGAAGTCATGTATGGTTCTCCATACCGATATTTCAAAATGATGTTAAGAGTATGTTTTATGTTATGTTTCCCACCCCAAGAAACCGTTCTTCTATTAGAATATGTCTGTGATGACAGGGAGAAGTCTTAGGAACCATACTTCTTCTCCATAACGAATGTCAGACTGCACAGTTTATAAGGCATAATACAATATTAATACACTCATACGTTACTACAACAGGTTCACTTTATAATAGAGTGAAGTAATGAGTTCTGTTTTACTGAGTGTGAACGTCTTTGTGGTATTTGCAATGTTATGGTAGAAAATAAACGATTATTATTTTTGTTTTATTGTTGATACTATATTATTACTACTACTACTACTATTATTATTATTAATATTATTATTATTATTATTATTATTATTATTATTATTATTATTAGCAGTAGTAGTAGATTATTATTATTATTATTTTTATTAGTAGTAGTACTAGTAGTAGTAGTAGTAGTAGTGTTATTGAGACTAAGTATTCCATCTTTAGACTTAAAATTAATGTTTTATTACCCACGAAATTTTCAATCTATTCAGGCAATTCAAATAAAAAAAAATCGTTTTGTCAAATAATTTCAGTACTAAAATCAGGTTTCTTGTAGAAGTGGTTGTATAATTATTTCTTTTTGTTACACCATTTCTGCTCAAAGCTATGGAAATAATTTGCTCTGGTTTCTATAGAAATAATGTTAATTAAAATAAACAATAGAATTAAATCTACAATATGAAAAAGAAAAATTTTAAATGTAGTGTCTATATAAAATTATTTAAAAAATTATAAATAACTATCATTTTTAACTATAATTTGTTAACATAATAATTAAATATAAAATTAAAATATAATATAGTGCCGTTTTTAGAGTCAAAAACTCTGTGAATCTCAATAATTTTTATTATTTTATATCTATAAATAGTAAAAGTGACTGGAAGTTGTAGCTGGATACAATAATGAAATATATGCTTAAAATTAATTAATAGTGTTTAAAAAAAATTTAAATTCAGAATATTTATGATGTAAAAATATTGATAAGTTATCACTACCCAATATTTTGATACTAAACTGTATAAACGTGAGAATGAAGTTTAATAAAATTGCTTCATAAAGTTAATCCTCTATTTTTTTAAATTCTCACAAACGTTTTCCGCGAGAAATTAATCATATATCAGCAATATTATCTGATTAGAGATGATGTTTAATACTAAATATTGGTAATAAAATTAATACGTGAAATTAATTACTTTAATGTTTGACAAAACAAGTAATTCGAAGTTATTAATATTTTTGTAAGTCTTTAATTTGATCAGGTTTTCAATATATAAAGGATATTTTATAACATGTAATAAGAAATATTAGATATAAGTCTGAGGCGTGAGGTATGAGACATGACAAATTAGATAGAATCTCGAGTATGAGATTTGACTGATGTAACAAGAAATATTAAAAATCCGTCTTTTAAAGATTTTAGTTAAAAAATTAAATTGAAAATATATTGTAATGTTCTCTTTTAATATAATATTCTATATGTGTCGATAAGATATGGAAATTCACTGCAATGACAGTGAGATTTAGCCTCCTTCCCTTCGTTGGCTAAATAGTGCGATTTAATAGGCCTATTTTGCGTGTTTCATAATCTCGAGTCTATTGTAATTCTGTCTTAATGCTTAATAATTATTGACATGGTTGCAGTTATAAGTACATTAATTGAATTATTATTATTATTATTTTATTTATTAAACTTAAATATTAAGATATATCTCGATCTACAATGTATAACCAATCGTTAATTGAGTCTGTATCGCTCCGCTTCTCATCCGTTATCAGGAGAATTTTCAAAACGTTGAGTACACTTACGAAAGTGTAGTAACCCTCTTGTGTCGTCTCCCAGCGAGGAGACGAGGCGGATTTTCCTTCCTCGAAGAGTGTTTAAGGAAAAGTTATAAGAAAATAACAGGTCTTTAAGTATCGTTAGTGATCGTTACTGTCAAGCAACTCTTATCAGTAATTAATGTTTTCCAGCTCCACAAATGTAGTTGCGATGTTGACGAGCGTCTCTATGTGGCTTAAACAATGGGGACTACACGGTCAACAGAATGATGACGATACGAAGAGCCGGCTTCGTTGAAGATGGTAAGCCTCAGTGCTATTATAATCTTGCGACGCACCCACATCCAGGTGGACTGAACATCTTCATACCACTTTATTAACGGAACAATGTGACTGGCCCAGTCCTACCGTTATGAGAACACATTATTAAATAAAAACGCTCCGCATCTAACCTTTCGACTGAGACTACTGTGCCACTCTAAGAACAATATAAGTCTGAACTCTGTTTATGTCATTTTAAAGTTGATCAATCGAATAAAAAAAGGTGGATGCGGTTCTCACTGGGTGAAGCGTAAGCTTCAAATATTTAGCCGAAACAAGGTAATCGTTGGAAGATAACTTACATCTTGCCAAAATCGATGAGACAACAACGTAATCATATTGGCGGTGGTATAGTTACGTAATGTGCACGTTACGTACAGCGTGCTTGTTGGGTGTCACTGGGTCACAAACGTGACAGCGTATGCTGAATAACTGGCAACCGCAACCAACTATTAGTAAACATTTCATATTCCAGTGTAATGATTTCATATTTCAAGTGTCACAATTCTTTCTGGCAACAACATCGATGTATACTATATGGATCGCGTGCTGCATTCACTGAATTCGGTCTGACCAGTGCACCAGTGGTGGGCAAGAACACTGCGTATGCTATATACTGTACCTGTACAAAGTCTGACTTTTCTGCTTTGTTATAGCTTTTGTTGCTTTAGCAAGCATATTTGAGTTAAATGTATAGCTATGTCATTTTAACAATTAATGACTCCAAAGTGGGAGGTTTCTAATAAGTTCTTTTCCAAAATAAACACATTTGTTTCACTGTAAGATTTCAGTGTTCTGACACATTATTTCAGTTTGTCGCTAAGTTCTGTTGCGTTCATAAACAGTTCTGTTGCGTTCTTATTTATGAACATTTAATGTTGAAGCCAGACGAATAAAGATAAGAATAAGGGAAACAAAGAATAAAAGACGTGAGCCATAAACTTTAAAAGTTTATTGCGTAAAAGAATCTGGCGTATACGCTCGCCATGGTCGTTAAAGTGTTCAATTACCAATGCTAATTTACATGAATTTTTTTATTTTATTTTATTAGCTACGTATTAATTGTATAAACATTGTTTACATTAAACATTACTAAATAATACAAATTGATTTAAATTTTGGCAGACACCAAGCTTAGAGAAGGTAGCTGCAGCGGTTCTTTTCTTAGCAATATCATAGCACAAGATTTTATAAAATAATGTCCCTATTAATTTGATAAGTTTCACTTCATGGCTGTCTTAAGAAAAATCATTGTTTGAAATATGTTTTCTAAACACTGTGCCGGCAAAGTTTTTGCAAGCTGATATAATCATTTTTTTGGTGTTAGTTTACTGTCAGATATAATCAATAAATTATACATTTATTTTGCAATCTTTAAAACGTCTGGTGACGCTCTAATTAATTTTCGGTTGACACAAAGTCAGTAAAATGAGTCTAAACGCTCGAGTTATTGTCATCTGTTATCAGTTAGGCAAAAGTAAAAACGAACTGTTATAATAATAAAATCTTCATAACCACAAATTTTCAGTAGAACTGCCCAAATGTAATAATTGTAAGGTGTCAAAACAAGTGCATTACTGACTGAATGACTCGTTTAATACACGTGTTAACTTAGCGCCAAACGCTTTATTGCCAACCATTGTGTGGGAAGCTGTACGTGCTTCGGACCGTTTCTCGCGTTCACTTTGCCGGACAGCACGCGATCCGTATAGTATACATCGATGGGCAACAGTTGCTCTTGTTTCCAGGGGTCTAAAACGAAAAGATCACCGTTTTAATAAAATATTCGGTTTTCAAATGTAGTTAACAACGTCCACTCAGCTACGAAGTAAGATTTCTTTTTATCCTTTTCTCTATTTTTCCTCGTTTTTTATTTCTTGTATTGATTTGTTTCCTCTACTCAACTATCATGCTGCGGCATTAATTCGCATAGTTTATAAATCACTTCGGAATGTAAGAACCAAGATAACCTGCAACGTTTGGATTATACGAATTCGTGTTAGTCATCCTTCTTACTCTCATACACGAACAAATTAGTTTAAATTTAAGTTATACATGAATTGCATCCGTGGCAGGCTGTACAGCACAGTCCGATGATTTGCGGCAGCATGCATGTTACCATGATTAATTCAGTTAACCATTAAGTAGGCTTTGGCTTTAAAGTATCGCGTAGAGTTCGCTGTGAAACTAATCACCGCAGTAATCGGAGCAACCGCGTTCTGTGCACATTTTGTTCCGAACTTCCTAAAACCATTCTACCGGCAAACGGGAATACGTTTAGACAATTATTTGCACATCAGCCATGCGTTCGGCGCAGTCACTCAGTGAAATTCCTTTCGCCGATCGCAACTACATCCAGGAAGAAACATTTGGTTGGCTCTCGTTTTCCGTTTGGAGAAGGTTATTTTATTTTATCGATGCGGAAACTGTTAACTCACGCTGGATACAGGGTAAACAAAAAGGAAAGAAGCATTTAATTAGAAAAAGTTTAATACACTATGCAAATACTTTTCCATTATATTATATTGGAAATAAAAATCCTAGCTAGTAACAAAGAAACAATTTGGAGTCAATCTGAAAATTGATCTTTCCAAGTTACGGTATCTTTTCTGTCAGCCTTTACCGCACATATATGGTATCAAACATAATGAAAGTCTCATTTTTAATTACTGAACCTAATTATTGCCATTTTTACAAAAATTTTGTCTAACTGTACGAAAGTCTGTAATTTTCATATATTTTTTATTTTAATTCATTTTATTATTTTATAATGTTCAAAGTTATTGTCCATTAACTCTTATATTATTTTTCTTTATACATATTTGTTTACATTTATTCTGACTACAATATGTGGATAAAAATAAGTAAACAAATAAATATTTTAAGACTATTAATAAATATTGACTAATAAATATTTATTTATTTAGTATTTAAACTGCATATTTTCTAAACGCAATTACTAATCATGATTCAAATGCGTGTCACTATTAGTAGATACATTTGTTGGTGCATACACACTAACTGATACGTTACTGGTACAGTGGACAATATTACAAATAAACTCAGTCTGTATACTGAAATGGCTAATTTTTAGGCAGGTGATAAAATTGTCGATCCACAGAAATTAGTAAAAATAAACCAAATAGATAAAAGAAAGTATGCAATAATAATGAAGAGACAAGATTGATAGAACATTTCAACAAAATTAAACCAAATTAAATCCGAATTACAAGAAATAACACCCATATTAGAGAAGGACGACTCGAACACCAGAACTGATGAAATTAATCCACAAACATCAATGAAATTGTAAAGTATAATACTAAATTACTTAACTACACCCACAAGACTTTTCACAACACTTAACGAATTAATGCACAATTCCAAAACTTGGTTCAAACTTAATAAACACTGAATAATTATTCAAATAGTTAATAACTAGTATTAAAAGATTGTTCAAATTCACTATTAACTCTTTGAGAAATAAGAAATGATTTATGCACAAGTCGAACTTAACCTATGTTGTAAATTGAACTCACTATTGTTTTAAATCATAAGTAAACTGTTGTAAAGGAAGATTATTATATTTAATTAACTCGATGTCAAGGATTGTACTTTCAAAAATCATTTTGTAAACCTTTTTTGTCCGTAATCAAAAGAGCTTTTTTGACTGAATAAAGCAGTGAAAACGTAATAGGTTTTCAGTCGACGACCCAAGGCGAGAGAATACAGCCAACCGCTGAGTGATAAATTATTTATAGCCGTAGCATAACAAGTACAAAAGTAATATAATTTTATAATTTCATGTTAGTGTAATTATTAACAGCAGAATTGACCATTAATAAACCAATACTTATGCTAATACCTGTTCATTATTTCACAAATTAATTTTTATGCGTTTAATTCATTAACATAGCACCGTAACAATTCTTTCTACAAGAAATACAGGTTGGTAAGACTTCGCGGGTAAACAGATTTGAATTTCTCCGACGACCAACAGTGAGAGATACGGTTGCGCTAGACGACAACTTTTTAATTGTTTTGGACAAACAATTTGGCGCCTATCAACTGGAAAATCACCATTAAGAATTAAAACAGGTATTTGCGAGGTCAAATACGACGCAAAAAAGTCGTTACGTAATTACGACGCATCGTGAACTGTAACGAAATTTGATACGTTATTGATACAAATTGATGACTACAACGTGTGGATTAATACACGTACAGAGTCTTGTCGTTACAATTTGACGCACAAACGTGTTGCTTAATACACATACAGATCTTATTGTAACAGATTGGCACTCCATCGCGGGGCTTTTACAGGACGATAAGAAAACTGGTTGTTAGAATATACATATCTGTTAATTTTACGGTTTATTTTAATTCCTATGCATAAGTTCTCTACTACATCCTTAAACGACGTTTTGTTTATTAGCGTAAATATAACAAGAAGATTACATAGGGGAAATGAGGAAATCTAGTTATTAAATTTATTAAAATTCTTGTTTGTAAATTCCAGCACTACTGTTGCTGTCGTTGAATTAATTTGTACTAAAAGCAAGTGACTAATTATAAATTTTAAACAGTAAAATGTAACAGTACGACAATTTGGATTTCCCTGAATTCGACAGAATTCTTTGACCGGACTTTGTATATTTTTCACGCTTGGCTGTTATCTATAATTTCTGTAGAATTATGGTTAAAAAAAAATAATAACAAATCTCTGCTCAACAGTCCGTTAAGGACCAAGGCATACCGCGCGGGTTTTGTGTTTAGAGTGACGGTTGCATGGGTAGTACAACGCGCCGCCAGCCGCTAGTTGCGGTATCCACAGCAAGGAGGCGCAGCTGTTATCTAAGTTGGCTACTCAGTTCTGCCTCACGACACAGAATTATGCTTTAGAAATTTTAATTATTTCTATCGCCTTCGCTGTCACTAAAGCGTATGGCCGACAGAACACTAGATCGTCTAACTGTATTTTCCAAATGGTTTTCGACTTTCTACATTGATTTTTACCTTTCTGGCTTTCTGTTTGACCAGACTAATTAAAACATTTTTCCGTTTTTTTTTCTTAAGGTGTGTTCTTTCTGTTGCTTCTTTATGTTTGGATTCTAGGTCGTTCTCGGACAAAACGTTATACAAGTCTTGTAAAAAAAGTTTTTATAACATATGTGTACAGCTATTTTTTATTTTTCTGTTGTTTTTCATTTATTGTCGAAGATTATTAAGTAAAGAACAATATTACGTAAACTTAGGTTATACCGTAATATCTGTTACAAATCTATATTTTTTCAACACAGCGAAAATTTTGCTACAAACATCTTCATCAAGTTTTCAAGTACAAAACCAAGTTTTTCTGTAATTACTGTTTAATAATCAAGCTTGCCTTCCTTTACGGAAGATTTTATTAAATAAACGTAAATAAACTTTACGATAAGGGTAAATATATTTTCTTAATACGTACAAAAAACATTTCAGATTATAATTACTAGCATCATCAAATACAAAAATGTCATTAATGCCCCGTTTTTATTTTACTGCTTAACTTCTCTTTTGTTAAAGACGATTGTCTCTTACGATAAATATTGCGAAATTTTTCTTCGTGTACGCTATTTAAGCCAGAACGATAATGAAACATGCGTATTTACAGACTCACTCACACTCACATTATATAATGATTTTGTAGTCTAACAAATTTAAAAAAAATTAAGAAGACCGTTTGTTGCTTCGATAGAGCAAATTGTTCTTGAGTGTTCATTACTTTTCGTAAGTGGTTCATGCACTATTCGAACGCCGAGTTCCAACACAACAGTTTCTTAGCATACTCGGGTTGAAATTAGGCCTACTTGTTGTTCAATAGACTTGAACTATCTCACGTGGCCAGCAAACGATTTTAATGGAGATTGATTTCGTTTTTGTACTATTTGCCTTATGAACTGATTTCCTTGAATGCTATTTGTACTGCTTTTCAAGAAAGCAGATAAGTGAAAAGAAAATTATTTTTTTCGATGAGTATTTTTTCTGAAACCATCTCCCGAATGATTTTCCTGCCAATTATTGTTCCCAAATTTTCTGAACGACTAGTTTTCCAAAAATAATTCTTTCATCAGATTGTGTGATGTTCTCAGAAGTCCTTCACGTAACATTCGGTGACACATTCACAGATGCTTCTTCGTAATTTTCTGCATCCGTCTGATAAGTTCACAGCATGATATAACCATACTCACACTCCAAGGTTATATGTAGATTTAAAATTATAGTATTATATTATTATTCATACCACAACGGCGGTGAAGGCGGGGAAGAGGACCTTCGGTACGGCGGATCAGGCGGAAGTGGCAACCCTTGTTTCTGTGGGTTAATGGAGAAATGACACACGGTCAATGGTCTCAACGGTGGAAGAGGACTATGTTCCCAACGGCGGAGAGAGCAGAAGAACCTAGGAGGTGGGACTCTAAATGAAATCCAGAGCAGGTCTGGAGGCTCTAAGGTGGCAACCCCACCACTGGACTTACCTTACAAGACGCTGGTAACGTCTTTAGGGGACATGAATTATACTCGCAATCTTCACAAAGATGGGACCAACTATGACAGTGTGGAGACGGAACAGGCATTCTGCCTATACCATGAAGTGTAGAAGAAGAAGATTTTTATTAATTTGTTACATTGTAAACTTCGTGTAATGCATCACGAAATTAAATCGATTGGCGATCTCACTGTTGATACCTAAATACAAAAGAGACCGTTTATCCGGATTTGATAGACCGGAACCAGTCCGGATTTCCAAAATTCCGGATCGTCCGGAAAGAGTGGAAAAATCTGCTTACACTATTTTTAAATGATAATTAAAATAGTAGAGAACGTGAAAAACAGGTTTAAACCTCCATTCTGAAAGGTCATTTATGTTTAAATTTGAAAACAGTTCAAAAATCACAGGTTGAATAGTAAGAAAAAACGAAATTTGAAGTGAAATGCATTCGCTATACTTGCTTGACATGAAATGTTTGCACACAACGGAGCCTTAAAAGCAAAATACAAACGTAAAACAACGCAAAAATAAAAATACTCCTAGTTGAAATTACTTACAATTAATAATTTAAGCGTCTTAATATGTTTTTGGGTCAGAAATGTATTGTATGTACTCAGTATTCTATATATTGTTACTCAATTACAGAACGTTCTCGAACAATGGAGTGTGTCGTTCTACATGTTTCTCGGCTATCCCAGCAGAGCCCAGCTGTAATGTTTGTGTGCGTACATATTGCTACTTTGAGATGAAAGACAATTACGTGACACTTATCATGCGTCAACAATCGAGGCTATTCCAGACCGCATATGTCGGGGCACTGTGTTCAAGGCCAGACATTGACACTGTTTTTAGTGGATTCGAGAACGCCTGTAATAGGTATTTGTTTAACAGGTCATCAAAAATGTGACAGATTATTCTGACATCTCAGCGGGGTATAAATATGAGCATGCAGTGACGGTCAGTGCAGTTCAGTTTACGTCGGGCGATTTACTCAGTGCGTCTCTAGCGGTTATTAGTGAAAAGTGATTATTGTGCGGAACTCAGTTACTTGACATTATTATTGGGTGTGAACAAATTTTACTTGAATTATTGTGCGAGTATAATCTTGTTGAATAACTTGTTGATTGCAAACTGTTACTTGTGATTAATTAAAGCTGGTGATTAGTGACTTCATTGGTCTCTGTATTTAGTTTTCCACTGTATCACACGACGATCAGTGAGACCGTCGTAACAATATGTACATATATAGAATATATGTGTGTGTGTGTGTGTGTGTGTGTGTGTGTGTGTGTGTGTGTGTGTGTGTGTGTGATGCATTATAAACAGGATTAATATCCTTTTAACGTAGAAAAACAAGAACTGTCAGTTCATCTTTTGGCAGACATGTTGTTTTGCTTATGTATTAATTTTTTTTAATGTTAGCCTGGATTAACGAAACTTTATTTTCATGAGATTATTCCTGTTTTTGTCATCATCATTATTCCGGCTTGTGATGATACTAAAGTTCTATTGAGGAAAATCAGATTGTATCATCATAAGATGAATGATATAAAATTAAAATTTTGTTCATCAAAGTCTTTTTTCGAAGTGTTTTGCAAATCGTGTAAAAATATAACAAGACTTCAGACTGAGGCTGAGAAATTGTGACGTCTCCCTTGTTAAGATATCACAAATGTCGGGAACCAGTTCAATTTGTTACCTGTTAATTGAACTAGCTGCCGTTGTTAGTAAACCTTAATCACTAACAAATTATAACACTTTATTATTCAGGAATTAAGCAAGGATTGTATAAATTTATTCACTCGTTGGGTGTTAGCAAAAACATATCTTTATTAACATATTTACCTCTCATACCTTACTTTACTTTTAAAACTCAGATTCTAAAAATTTCTGCATTAAATATTTTGTATATTTTACTCTTTATTCTTTCTATATCAAAATCATTCAGCTAGATATTGTTTTAATTACCCCGGATCCGGGTAGCAAGTTTGTTATGTTTTTATTACAACTTCAACCAAATTATTAGAAGAATAATTTTGGTTGTAAATTTTAATATTAATTTAAATCTAAACATCGTAATGTCATTACTACTTCATTACAGTGATTACAAAAATCTATATATTAAACTTTAAATTATCAAAAGTTCTTTACTGTTCCTTTTTTTTACTGGTCTTGTTGTTTTACAGTGAATTTGTGTTACAAATATTATGTTTTGATATCACCTGAATATAACAATGTGTATGCTGTGGGGTCCATGATGGTCATCTTCAGTCCTCTTCCAGGGTGTGATCCACAGTTCCTCTTGATGTTAAATGAGGTTGATTGTTTCTGGTAGTCTCTTCCTAGACGATTAGATTTTGGTTCTAGAAGTTCATCCGGTTGCTGTTTGTGTTATCTTCTTTCGGAGTCGGTAGTTTACATTTTACTTTTGGTTACAGTTCATATTTTATCAGCACTAAAATCTGGTAATTAACATTTCTCACCATTTACAGCATGCTAAGAGATGTGTCGGCTAAGTTTCTTTTTTTTTTATTCTTTGCATGTTTCTTCACGCACTATATTATAATTTTGTTTTTATTATTATTATTATTATACTACGTAGGTCAAATCGAACTCATTATAAACTTGATTAAATATTGTTTAACGGTATACACCTATGTGTATGTTCACAACACAGCAGCTACATCCTTACATCTCGGTGTCTATCGGGCGAGTGAATGCAAAGTTTAGCGGCAAGGGGTCAGTAGCTTGCGCGGTTTTACGCACTGAGAAAATAGTTCGTTCTTTTAAGTTATATTAATTATTTACTAATTAAGTCGTAATACATTATTTTACCTTTTGGTTACGAATTAGGAATTTCTTTATTTATTTTGTACATATTTTATTTAATTAAAGTAATTATTATTATTAGCTAAATAACACCGTTCTTAACGTGTTGGTACGGGAAAATTTGCACGTTGTTGCATGAATCTAGGCATAGGTAAGGGGTGGATAATACTCTTACTTATATTGAAAGCAATTTTTTATTTGTGCGATTTAAATATTTTTTTAAATCGTCACATCCTCCTGCACTTAACGATGAAGTTGGGGTGGTGGGGTAATAATTAAAATCTAATAAACACAATTACATTTGGGCACAGAATTTCATACTGAAATCTCTCTCTCTCAGATTATTTCTATCTATCAATTGATTATCTTACAACATATATAAAATATTTAAATTCTAATACATCTATTACACATAAAATACACAAAAACATAAATCTAACTTATATTTAATTCTTACATCTACTACCGGCTTTTTTCTTTGTTTGATTTCTTCACTCGTTTTACGGAGTTATACTAATGCTAATATTACGGAGTATGCTACTAATAATAATACCGTATTGTAATCACAATCGAATTACTTTTAGTTTACTTCGCTAGGGATTATTTCTTTACTTTCTCGTCATCATCATCTTCATCGTCAGCTGACTTCTCATTTATTATATCATTCTCGCAGGACATTAGCTAAGGTTGATCAGGCCTCGCTATTATTCGTACGAGGGTTTTGAGTTTATACTCATTTACGATATATGATGTTGCAAAATCTTATCGTGTTAGTATATACAACATTTTTTTATTCTCAATACTTAAATAGTATTCTCTGTTTGCTATCTTTCTCGTAGTCGTGCTTCTGTATTTTGACACGAAAAACATTTTTTTATTTGAGACAGATGGCTTCTGCGAATGTAATTTTCTGTATTGGGTTCATACAGAGCTACAGTAATGGGGGTGATGAACTTATGAATTTTGTAGGGGCCACACCATCGGTATGATAGTTTCGCAGTGGTCCTATCAACGGCTTTACTCATTGGATGAGTTTTATACATTACTAAATCACCTACCTTATATTCTATTTGCCTATTATTCCGCTCATGGTATTTCCGTGATTTTTGTAAATTCGCTTTCAAATTTGCACGAGCTTCGTTCCATATTTTTCTTACGTTATTCGTATTCATGTCACGGGGCAATAACTCATGGATTTTCCATTTCGTGGTTAAAGGATGGTTGGGTTTATATTTGTACAGTAAATCAAATGGTGTTGATTTATGGCCTTCATGATACGCTGAGTTGAACGCAAATTGTATCCACGATACATTTTGATCCCAGGTTGTCTGGTCTTTAGCGTGATAAGATATTAGAGCTGATTTTAAGTTACGCAAGTATCTTTCTGCTAGGTTTCCTTGCGGTCTGTACTCGGTCACTGTAATATGATTTATCCCTAATTTAAAATACATGTAGTTAAATTCTTTCGACTTAAACTGAGGTCCATTGTCAGATATTAGGTTTAAAGGTGTACCATAATCTTTAAATAGTCTTTCTTGTAGAATTTTTATTGTCGTAGATGCTAATGCACGGCTCATAGGATACATCCACACGAATTTAGTGAAGGAGTCTACACAAATTAATAGGATGGTATTTCCGGATTTAGAACGGGGATAAGGTCCAGAATAGTCTATGTATATCTTCGAGAAGGGAGTTGTGGGTATTTCTGAGATTAATTTTCCTACTTGACTGATTCTTGCTGGCTTGCTCAGGGCACAGATTTCGCATTCTTTCACGAACTTTTTTATTTCACTGTTCATATTTTCCCAATTATATTCCTTGAGAATACGATGTATAGTTTTCCTAATTCCCATATGAGCTCCAATGGTCGATGAATGGTAGTATTCCATTAGCATAGGTTTGATTATTTCCGGGGCGAATATTCTCAGTAATTTTCCATTTGCCTTTTTAAAATAAAGTACTCGTTTACTCAAGGTATATTTGTCAGAATAATTTCCTTTTTCTATTTGTTCTATTATTTTGCACAATTTCGGATCTTGTTGTTGGTGGTATCCGATATCCTTAAATGCAAGGGGAAAGTTAGTAATTAGCGTATTAACGGTAGTGGTTTCAACATTTTCTTCGCCAGATCTTGTATTGGGTAGGTGGAACATGCGCGATAGAGTATCGGCTACTACATTTTGAGTACCACGAATATGTTGTACTTTGAACTTGTAGCAATTCAATCTTAACACCCATCTTCCGATACGACCTAACTGTTTTGGGTGGTTCAATAACCATGACAAAGCTTCATTGTCGGTTTCTAGTAGAAATTCCTTATGTTCCAAAAATGGTTTGAATTTGTCAAAGGCGAATACTACGGCTAAACATTCAAGTTCGTAGGCTGAGAACTTCCTTTCTTGCTCGGTCAATGTACGGGATGCATAGCTGATCGGGAGTCTAGTATTATTTATTTCCTGGTATATTACGGCTCCTAATGCTACACTCGAACTATCGGTCTGTACAACAAATGGTTTACTGAAATCTGCTAACTGCAATACAGGTGGGGATATAATGCTTTCTTTAAGTGTTTCAAGCGCTTCTTGGCGTTGAGTAGTCCACTCGAATTTCGCTCCTTTCTTTCTTAAAGCATTCAATATCTATATCCGCTAAGTGGGGTATGTACTTATGAAAATAATTAATCATACCTAAAAATCGAGCTATACCTTTGGCGTCTCTCGGTGGTAAGAATTCTCGTATTGCGCGTGTACGTTCGGGATCGATGCTAACCTTACCTTCGGCTGATACTATGTGACCTAAGAAGGAGAATTGATTTACTGCGAAATTCACTTTACTCGGGTTTACCGTTAGTCCAGCTTTCTTTAACCTGGATAATACTTCACGCAGGTGATCAATATGTTGATCCATTGACTCACTATATATTACTATATCATCAAGATAGTGATATACAAATTTAAATTTAACATCATGAAAAATTTTTTCTAACAGTCTGCTACATACTGAACTTCCTTGTGATATACCGAATGGTACTCTTGTAAATTGATATAGGTTAAATGGGACAGCAAAAGCAGTTAAATGTTTTGATTCCTCAGCTAGTGGGATTTGATGGAATGCTTGGTTGAGATCCATTATGGTGAAGATTTTCGCTTTTGTAAAATAGTGAAACGCGCTGTGAATGTCGGGAAGTGGTATCGATTCAAATTCTATACTCTTATTTAGCTGTCTATAATCCACGACTAGTCTATGTTTGTCAATTCCTTTTGGTACTAGGAATGCAGGTGATGAGTATGGAGAAGTTGACGGTTCAATGACGTGCTGATCAAGGAGTTTGTTAATGTGGTTTCTCATTATTTCCATCTTGGGCGGTGATAATTTGTATGGATGAAGTCGTATTACCTTGTTGTCACTAAGATTTATTTTATATTCGATTAAATGGGTTAATCCTAACTTGGAAGTGAGTACTGTAGAAAATTCCCTCATTAACTTTTGAATTCTTAGTCTCTCATTTCCTTTTAAATGACTCAGACTAGACTCTTGGTGCTCTGATTGAATAGTTGAGGTTTTACAATTAACGTCGTTACTTGACTCGGAGTCGAACTGATATTTTCGAGTACGATCAAATCTGAAGAAATATTGTTTTGCATACATATCAAGGATTAAGCCAGTTTTACTTATAAAATCAGCGCCTAATATTAAGTTTTGTCCTAACACTTCAGCTACTAGCAGGGGAATATACCAAGTAAAATTCTTTATTTTTAATTTCACCGTAATACTGCGCGATATCTTTAGGTTTTGTTTATTTGCGGTGGCACACTTTATGTTCACGTTTTGGCTACGTTTAATCAGATTATGATTATCTAATACGGTGGCTAACTGTTGACTAATTATACTACGGGTAGATCCGGAATCAATTAAACCAAGGGTATTCGTTGCTCTAAGGTCTATTTGTACGTAGGGTAGTTCGCAGATACTTGTTTTACATCCACCAATAGAGTTGCACTTCTCAATAAATCTTGTTAGGTAAAGGTCTATGCGTTTATTTTTATTTATTTTTACTCCATGATTATTATTGTTTTTACCTTTCCTTCTGTTGCTGCGGAAGACGTAGGATTTTTGTTCTTCCAGCTTCACATGTTTTTTGATTGGTCGGTTTTCTGTTGGTAGCGCTTTTGTTTACATACCTTGCTAATGTGTCCGGCCTTTCCACAGTTATAACATCTTCTTTCCTCATTTACTTCTCTCGTAGGTTGTCGGGGTTTTGATCTAGAGTATGAAATATGGGGGTAACTTTGGGTTTTATATGTACTTACGAATCGCTTATCGCGGTAGGTTCGGGTATCTGTTCCAATTGGTAGAGTTTGGAATGAATCTCTGTGTCGAGTCTGGGACATAGAAACGCGTCTGTTCTGGTCAGAATACCAGACGTTGGACGAATGTATACAACATAGTTCTAGTTCGGTGAAAGTGGTTGGTCGCTTCATGAGTGCTAGGCGAGATCGCTCATCGGGGGATAGTCCGACTAAGATATTGTCTACTAACTGTTGTTCACTCCATTTGGCTTGCAGCAATAAGGCAGATAGTAGAGGGAAAATGAGAGTTCAAACGCAGAAAGGAATTCCCCCCAGGCCATATCTGGACCACAGCATCCGCGACTTTTTCGTTGATCTGTGTCAAGATCAGCGAACCGCTGGACCCGCAGCATCCCGATGGACCACAGCACCGCGAATTTCCGCGAATAAATTTTTTTTATTTTTTTTATTTGGTTTTTTTATTTTTTTAATTAAATTGATTTGGTGGGATGAGGTTCAATGGACCACCAGCATCCGTGAATATAATTTTTATTTTTTTAAGAAAGCTGATTTGCATATCAGTGGGTGGTGTTGGGTGGGTGGTTTTTTTATTTCATATCTGTGGGTGGGGGGGGGTTCCAACTCGAAGCATTATAGTGTATACTAAAATATATGATCAGGTGTACCAACCTTTGCATGAGTTCAAATTTGTTGTGTGTTATAATGTATATTAAATCTATATGATCAGGTACCAACCTCTGTAGTATTATTATAGTGTATAGATATTTTATATGAGCAGGTTTGTCAACATTTTCTGTGGCGGGGGGAGGGAAATTCAAATATGTGTTATATTGTGTATGTATAGAGCAGATCTGTCAACATTTTTTCTCTTCTGTGGTGGGAAATTCAAACTATATATGATCATAATTGGTACTCTCTCTCGCTCTCTCACACGTTGTGTATGTCTCTCTCTCGTTGTCAAACGTTATGCTCACCGACATTATAGTGTATATTAAAATATATGATTAGGTGTACCAACCGTTACATGAGTTCAAATTTGTCGTGTGTTATAATGTATATTAAATCTATATGATCAGATGTACCAACCTCTGTATTATTCGTCCTCTCTCTCTCTCTCTCACACGTTGTGTATGTCTCTCTCGTTGTCAAACGTTATGCTCAAACTGTGGTCAGTACCGAGCGCATGTATATGAAATTAGAAAGTTTATTCGACATATATTAACGCCCTCTCTCTCTCTCTCTCTCACTCTCACTTGTTTCAACTGTGTCAACAAATAGTAACGTCCTCTCTCTCTCTCTCTCTCTCTCTCTCTCTCTCTCTCTCTCTCTCTCTCTCTCTCTCTCTCTCTCTCTCTCTCACTCTCACACGTTTCAACTATGCAAGGTTCCATACCCTTTCTCCTGTCTCCCTCTCGTACATTGAGTAGTCGGTGTGATGAATAAATAATTTTAGCCCTCTCTCGTTGTCAAAACGTCGTCTTCATTTTCAATGTATTAAATAATTAATTAATAGTTTTATAATGCAGTCAGTGTGATTGATCCTTGTTAGAAATATATATATTTGGCGTCAATGAACTACTTACCTGTTATGTTGTTACAGACAATACTTCTGTTTTAAGGTTGCAGTTTACACACACACACATAGGTTCAGTAGTGTATAGCGAAATAAATTAAAATTATACACACACATGAAAACGGCGGCTGAAATTCATACAAATCTTCTGATGTAACAGTTCACAAAATAAATTAATTGTACACATGTTCAGAGGTGTAGAATGAAATAAAATAAAGTCATAATTTGTTTAAATGATTAAATATATTTTAACATTCACAATATAAAATTCACAATTAAATAAATACATTAGAAATTGATATTTTTCGAAAGTGTATATATATAATTGTGTGTCGTACTTGTAGAAGAAGCAACCTGCAACATAACAATACAACAACAACATTAAAAATCATGTTAAATATCACACACACACACACACACACACACACACACACACACACACACACACACACACACACACACACACACGCATACGTAACGTAATCACACACATACATACATACAACGTACACACGTTTGGGTTACACCACACGCGCACGCACACACACATATGCACACGCACACACATACGCATACGCAACGTAATCACACCCATACATACAACGTACACACGTAATACATAAACTTACGCGTAATCACACCCATACATACAACGTACACACGTAATACATAAACTTACGTTTACTGCCGTCCGAACTGAAGTGTGAGGAGGCAATAACTATAGATATCACAGTAAGAATTTTTGTTGTTGTTGTTTTTTTGTTGTTAACCAGTGGTGTAACGGGGAATTTTAGCAGGTGGAGGAGCAGAGTCGTCATCGTCGTCGGCATGTATCCGATAATGTCCGTACGCAAGGGTATCACGACCATTGTCTAATATATAACGCTTATCATCATACGGTGACAACGCTAGCTTATTTACACGCATCGTGTACAACGTATGATGATCGCTACGTAAACACAGCGCACTGACAGAAAACGGACAATGATCAGTGAGACACTTGCGATACATATCGTGTCGCAGACTCCTCTTAATCGCAACTCGAGGCACACCTTTACACACACGTTTTTGACTCGCATTGCTAGAATCTTCGTGGGCCACAAGGAACGAATAACATTTCGCTCTGAGACCTACGAATTCTCTAATAGGACGACCACACGTTTCATCCTTGAACAGTCCGACAACCTTTTTGTTCTTAAGGCTATAACAAGGATGAGACGTAGGGTAATCCGAGGTGTCAAAAACGTGCAAGTCCTTCTTCATATCTGCATACAAGTCTGATGTTTGAATATGATACATCAGACTGTCTGTATCAGTCATTAACAATTTAACGTTGCGGCCGTACTTGGCGACAGCATAACGATAATGAAAGTCGTACATTATTGTTTTGCTAACGTCAAGCACCGTGAAGCCGACATACACGGGACGAGAAAGAACAATGGATTTTTTACGGAGTGAAAGCCCCACCAGATCGTTCGTATAACGAATCATACGTTTTAGCCTGGGTGTGGAAACTAGTTTTTGAAGCCGTCGTTCATTCGAGACTAGTTCAAAGTCTATATGTTTCCGTACGTTCTCCAGCGACTTACCGTATACGGCGTTGTTCATCAGTTTGAAAAGGTCTTTTTCAAAGCTGTTGACGGCTGATTGCCTCTTGCGGGTGTTGAAATCGATAAACGGTTTCAACCAAGCGCTTTGCTTAAAACACAACACCCTATGAGTCGCTTTCAGCTCTAAACCAAGACTTAAATACAATTTCAAATTTCGATAATGGAGAACGTAATTTTGTTTGTCCTCCAAAGTTGTTAACAACTTCTCTACGGATGACCCTGATTCGTTATACGATGATCTGTATATACTCTCGTGTAAACGTTTGGAAAAGGGAGAAAGGATATCGTGTGTTATGCGCTGGCGCACAGGTGCAAGCGGGTAGTCGGAATGCAGGTCGTGTAAGGTATTAGGATAGTGTAGGTCGACTTCGAGATGTACCCGATGTCAGCATCATCACTCACAGTACGTACGTCCAAGGACTCGATTTCGTTACGATCGAGCCATCGGAAGTCTGCGTAAGGGAGTGGTTGCGACATGGCTGCACCGTATAAATTGTTACAGTCCGTATACAGAATGAAGGAGGTCGGTTTCGAAACATCGTACTGGTCTGGAATCAGAGGATTGTTAGCGACTGCATGACGGTTGGATATCATCGCGCAGCCTCCGCGGACCCCAGACTCGACGTACAGATGCATATTTATTTCTGTCAACAGTTCTAATTCGACCCCTGTCATTTTTAGCATCGCGTTCCAACCGAGTCCGGGAAGCGAGTAAAAATGACATGGGTCCAAGCAGTAATCGCGTAAGGCCATGTCTCGGAAACTTTCAAAGACATCGGCCAGCAGCATTACGTCTGTCAACAAATACAAATCATGGTAATCTCCAAACGTACGCAGATTGAATGCACTCCACACGTTTTGCGCGTGCTCGTAATCTGCGTCCGAAATAGATGATTCCATCAACCGGTTATCAAAGTGTTCACGAGCGGGTAGACTTGTTTCGTTGAACCGATCAATAATGTCAACATACTCGTATGGGTATACCCCCTTGCGTACGAGCAGATTGGTCTGTTCATCGAAACCCCGTCTAAGCATTTCCTCTCTGAGCAAAGGAAATTGGCTCCCGGACGCGGACAGATTGGTAACGAGTGTGTCCAGAGAGCGATTAAGAAATTGAAAGGAGTCTACGAAACGCAAGGGACCCAGGGAGAACGACACGTAACGCTCACTGGATGTCGCGATGCAGGATACGCGTTCGTCCTTATATTTCCCTAAACCCTGCATTAAATGGTGACAGTCGTAGCCACGAAGGTTGTGAAAGAAGACGGGGATATGACGAGGCATCTTGTAACTCAGATTACAGCTATTATGGGCTGCTCCCAAGAATTTCCCCGTAAGATGGCAATGATTGCGTACCTTGTCATCGTCTGTCAAAGGGCGCTCACACAAATGACAAACGGTGGCGTTAGTGAACACAACATTGTCATCATCGGACATAATTAATTGTACGTTATGTCGTACCACCTTCATCATATCCTCGGCGTCTTTCAACAACCACGAGAAGAACGTGTCTACAACGTTTTCACCCCGATAAACTTTAGCCTCTCTCCAAAGGCTGTGCGTATGATCGACGATAGCATAGGAGAAACCTGACGGGATATGCATCGCTTCGTATGATGTGGACGATACAGGAGGAGAAGTTATTTTCTGACGGGCACCGCTGCTATCGACGGAGTAGAATTCACCTAGCTCGTGCACTGTCGTCGGGACGTTGTTACCAGGTGAACACGATTGAAGCGGAGTGATGAGGGACTCGAAGTCGGCGTAGACGGTGAAGGGTACTTTAAGACAGTGCGCGTAATTTTTAAAGGACATAAACTTCTCCTCCTCCGTGGGAATTTTGGTTTTCTGCTCGCCGTAAGGTGTGCAGTAGGGGAGATGATCGGACAGACCATGTTCTGTGGTGAAACGATGCAGGCAGTAGTCACAGTAAAATGATTGACCGTTGTGTTGTGTTAGGGATGATAACAATCTACTCATATTACTGATAAGACAGTAATGTTTTCGGCTATTCGTATCGGTCAGAAGCAAAAGATTAACGTGATGCGACCTGTCCTTATTCGGGGTAATTCTCAGAGGGTAAACCTCATTTTTTGATTCATTTTTGATATTGTCTTCTATATCATAGCCGAAAACGTTTATAGAAATGTTAGGATTCTGTGCTTCAAATTTGGAAATGGACTTTAACGAAACAGGGTACTCGATACCGAACATATTTAATGTGTTTATGAATGGGATGTATTTTGAAGCACGGTCTCTATCTCTTACTTGAGGGTGTATGTGGGCTAGAACAGACCACAGAAAACACATTTCATCGTGGGGGTTCCTGATGTTGACTACTGCCCTGGTGTGTGAGAGTTTTCGCGGGGTTGGAAGGTAGGAGGACGCTGCTAGAGGCTGGTACCGTCCAACAACCAGTTCCAGCTTCAGTACAGCATCCACCGACCATCCGCTCCCGTCACGGGTAAAATTAGATATGCTATTGAAGATTTTATCGTAGGATTCATCGAGTAGACAATTCAACTCGTCGCTGTCGTCCGCGAGCAACGTGCGACAACGTCCGTGGAAGACGGCGTCTTTCGTTACCTCTTTCTCCTCACCACTGTCACCATCTACCACGGTTTTGGTAAAACGTATCCTGCACGCAATATGCCACTTGATATTGCGTAAACGTGTCTGCTCTGCCTGAATATCCTCAAGCAATAAAGGACGTGCCTCAGTCATTACGAATACTATGTCATGATCCGACGCGTTGACGTTCACTGGAATGTAGTCGAAGGTTGTGATGCACCCTCGGACACTACTGTTCCTCTCGATATAAAACCGAGTCACAACTGAAACAATAGAAACATGAGTATTAGTAACCAATAGGAATGATAAATAACGTGTACACAAAAATTCATGTTTGTAGTAAATAAATAACACTCGTCGGGGGGTAATATGTCAGTTTATTACAAACCGTGAAGATGTCGACTACTCCTGATTTTAGTATTGAAAGTGAAAGAATAAAATCATTCAAGTATTGGGAAGTGACGTTTATCAGCCCCGACGAGTTAGCATTTGCGGGGTTCTACTTCTACCCTAGAAATTTCGATGTTTGTGGACATAGTATGTCATTCGTAGACGATAGAGTTAAATGCTTTTGTTGTGGAATTGAATTAGTTGATTGGAAAGAAGGTGACAAACCTATGAAGGAACATGAAAAATTTTCATCTACATGTCAATTTCTAAACGATGTTAAGAGTGAGACTTTTCATACACACACCAATAGACATAGTATGACTCAAACGTTAATTCGCATCAGCAAGTTTGTACACTACATAATTACAAAAATAATTTCTTAACTGTGAACTTTTTTTTACCTTGTTCAGTCTGCTCCTCCCCACGTTCCTGCTGAAGGTTAGCCATGATCTTCAAGAGAGAGTGAGAATGAATGAATACTGAAAAACAAAAGGTACTGTTATAACGCTGGTATTATGTTAGTGTATCTTAAACGATTTATATATATCAATTTGTAGCGCATGAACGTGTGATAAGTAAGACGTTGTTGCAAGTGAGTGGCGAGGTGTGTGTGTGTGTGTGTGTGTGTGTGTGTGTGTGTGTGTGTGTGTGTGTGTGTGTGTGTGTGCAATTGTACTAAAAAGCTGTTATGCACATGCGCAAATAATTCAAATGCACTTACGTAGATGACTGAAAAAGAGATGATTTACATAATACATGTACGCCAATAAATATGCTTAGAATGAAAATATTTGTTATGATTTTAGTAACATATAACAGCGTCTTACATACCACTCGAATCTATATATACTGTTCTGTTTCAGATAATAATAATAATTTGATCACGCACACACATACATGTATTAAATCAATAAATAATGCACTTGATAAATTATGCTTACCAAACTAACGTATGTTGAATACACACACAGGAACTTGTGTATACTGAGACGCACAATAATTCAAGCAGTCTTTCAACTATTAAAAAACTGCTGAGATAGATTTATCAACGCACGCAAGCAGTCAGTGTGAATCCGATAAAATTCAGTTATACCTAAAAATATATATATCTTCAATTAGAAGTGTATAAAAGGTACAGTAAGAATATATTTCAGAAAATTGTATTAAATTCAAATATATATCTTCAATTAAAAGTGCGTTAAGAATAAAAGTACGTTAAGAATATATTCAGAAAATTGTAATTTGATCATATGCATACGCTTACACACACATGTATTAAATTAAAATATATATATCTTCAATTAGAAGTGTAATATAAAAAATACGGTAAGAATATATTTCATAAATTGTGATTTGAACATACACATACATGTATTAAATAATGTTTTAATGCAAATAATTTTTACGTTTAAATAAAATCTGTACATACAATAAATTATACTCACCAAAACTATTGTATGTTGACTACACACAGGAACTTGTATATACTGCGATTGCACAATAATACAGTCTTCCAACTATTAAAAATGTCGTGTTAGATTTATCAGTGCACACAAGCAGGTCAAATGAGAAATTATCGCTAAATTTGTTGAGTATATATATATTGGTCTCCGGTGGTAGGGGAAAGCCAGTGTTTGTTTTGGAAGTGAATACTAATCCCTAATTACTTCCGGTGGTGATGCAACTAATGAGTGTCATGTGTCATATTAGAAAGTGAAAGGAGGATTTAGCGAATACACACACAATGGTTTATTTCGGTAGAACCATCTGAACATACATGCAATTAGTTGTATAGTAATCAGAAATGTGTGTGAGAGAGAGAGAGACAATTTAATAGTTTGAATTTTATACCACAAGGTAAACTATATATTTTTTTTTAAGTCGGGGGTTGTTTCCGAAAATTATTATTTAAAACTGTTAATTGTTTTATTAAAATCTCACGTACGTGCCAAATTAATTGCCGACGGCGACTCTGCTCCCCCTCCTGCTAAAATTCCATCCGTTAAAAACAAAAAGAATTCTCACTGTGATATCGTTAGTTATTCTCTCTCCACGCTTCAGTTCGGACGACAGTAAACGTAAGTTTGTGTATTATTATTGTAACGATCTTTGTGTTTATAAATATTAGTTTGTAATGTGTGGTTCCTTTTTTTTATAGTATAATGGAAAACGCTGCTGTAATAATTGACTTTCACTGCTTTTATGATGACAACGGCAATTATATAGTAAAGGAGTTGTCGGTTATGGACGTAACACGTTTTGCATGCAGACATTGGATTTTCGCCCCGCCTGCTACAGTCGTTACGAATTCGAAATACACTAGAACCAACTGCTGGTTAACGACAAACTATCATGGGCTAAGATGGGATGAAGGAGAGACACCGTACGACAATCTTGTTTCAGTGTTAACAACGTATACGAACATATATAAATATGTGTTTGTGAAGGGTCTTGAGAAAAAACGTTTTTTAGAATCGAAAATAATTCATTATCATATAATAAATCTTGATGACATTGGTTGCCCAAAAGACGTACCAAAAGACATTCCTGGGGTGTTATGTCTTACACATTGCAATTCTTCTTCTACACTATGTACAAACCATAATGTGTACGCACTTAGAGAGTGGATAATTAATGATTTTTCTGTTATACAAACATTTTTAATGTAAGTGTCTCATAGCATTGTTAATTTCATTAGGTAAACTTGTATATGGCTGCAGGCGATAACTATTTCTATCGACTTTCCTAATATATATTATGTAACAGCCATAATTCTGCATGTATGTACATGCAAAAACACCACCTGTTAAAAACAACAACAAAACTTCTTGCTGCAGGCGATAACTATTTCTGACGACTTTCCTAATATATATTATGTAACAGCCATAATTCTGCATGTATGTACATGCAAAAACACCACCTGTTAAAAACAACAACAAAAATTCTTACTGTGATATCTATAGTTATTGTCACTCCATACTTCAGTTTGGACGACCGTAAACGTAAGTTTATGTATTATTATTATTATTGTAACGATATTAGTTCGTAATGCGCGGTTTTTTTTTTTTTTTTTTTTTTTTTTTTTTTTTTTTTTTTTTTCAAACGATAACTATTTCCAGTAGTCTGTGGGCTTGACTTGTTCGAAATGTGCGGTTTCTTTTTTTTTTTTTTTTTTTTTTCAAACGATAACTATTTCTAGTAGTCTGTGGGCTTGACTTTCCTAATATATATATTTTGTAACGGCGCTAATTCTGCCTGTGTGTATGTACATGCAAAGCTTCGGGCGATGAACGTGAACTTTCCTGATGACCACATCACCATCATTACTTTCACTTCTAATAAATGATGTCGTTTATCACAAAATTCAATGCAGTTTCTGCTATTGAGTACAAACGGTGTGCAGAATTAACATTGAACAAGCAGTATCCGATTGTTAACATGGTGCATGTGGACACAAGATATGGGAAGTCTGTGCTTGTAACGTTGGAAGATGGTGAGCTACGCTATCGTGTATATCTACCTAAGAGGTATGCTTGCGTCTTTACAGATGAAGAGCTCCGTCATATAAGCCCCAGCGACCTACATCTCGTGTTTCGAGGCATGAGGAATCAAACAGTACATATGGAAATCGTACCTCGTTAAGGTAACAAACTACTTTTAATAAACAATTTTTTATCATTGTGTGTGTGTGCGTATGTTTGAATGTAGTGCAGATTCTAATTTACAAAGTTTTGATGAATGGATTTTTAATTTATTTCACTATACGCCTCTGAACCTATATGTAATTATTTGTAACTGCTTTACCTGTTGCAGCAAACGTTAACACTAGAACGATTATATTATTATTATTATTATTCAGTGATATATACATACATACAATTTACTTATTAAACACTTCAATGATTGTAACGTCTTACAATGACTATAGCATATTTAAATCTGTTATCTGTTTATTGGTCCTACATGGTACATGATTCAAACCAAACGTGTACACGTTGTATGAATGTGTATGATTACGTTGTGTTTGCGTCTGTGTGTGGGCGCGTTGCGTATGTGTGCGTGTACGTCTGTGTGTGTGTGTGTGTGCGTGCACGTGTGGTGTAACCCAAACGTGTGTACGTTGCGTTTGCGTCTGTGTGTGGGCGCGTTGCGTGTTTGGTTACGTTGCGTATGCGTGTGCGTATGTGTGTGTGTGTGTGTGTGTGTGTGTGTGTGTGTGATATTTAACATGATTTTTAATGTTGTTGTTGTATTGTTATGTTGCAGGTTGCTTCTTCTACAAGTACGACACACAATTATATATATAAACTTTCGAAAAATATCAATTTCTAATGTATTTATTTAATTGTGAATTTTATATTGTGAATGTTAAAATATATTTAATCATTTAAACAAATTATGACTTTATTTTATTTCATTCTACACCTCTGAACATGTGTACAATTAATTTATTTTGTGAACTGTTACATCAGAAGATTTGTATGAATTTCAGCCGCCGTTTTCATGTGTGTGTATAATTTTAATTTATTTCGCTATACACTACTGAACCTATGTGTGTGTGTGTAAACTGCAACCTTAAAACAGAAGTATTGTCTGTAACAACATAACAGGTAAGTAGTTCATTGACGCCAAATATATATATTTCTAACAAGGATCAATCACACTGACTGCATTATAAAACTATTAATTAATTATTTAATACATTGAAAATGAAGGCGACGTTTTGACAACGAGAGAGGGCTAAAATTATTTATTCATCACACCGACTACTCAATGTACGAGAGGGAGACAGGAGAAAGGGTATGGAACCTTGCATAGTTGAAACGTGTGAGAGTGAGAGAGAGAGAGAGAGAGAGAGAGAGAGAGAGAGAGAGAGAGAGAGAGAGAGAGAGAGAGAGAGAGAGAGAGAGGACGTTACTATTTGTTGACACAGTTGAAACAAGTGAGAGTGAGAGAGAGAGAGAGAGAGGGCGTTAATATATGTCGAATAAACTTTCTAATTTCATATACATGCGCTCGGTACTGACCACAGTTTGAGCATAACGTTTGACAACGAGAGAGACATACACAACGTGTGAGAGAGAGAGAGAGAGGACGAATAATACAGAGGTTGGTACATCTGATCATATAGATTTAATATACATTATAACACACGACAAATTTGAACTCATGTAACGGTTGGTACACCTAATCATATATTTTAATATACACTATAATGTCGGTGAGCATAACGTTTGACAACGAGAGAGAGACATACACAACGTGTGAGAGAGCGAGAGAGAGTACCAATTATGATCATATATAGTTTGAATTTCCCACCACAGAAGAGAAAAAAATGTTGACAGATCTGCTCTATACATACACAATATAACACATATTTGAATTTCCCTCCCCCCGCCACAGAAAATGTTGACAAACCTGCTCATATAAAATATCTATACACTATAATAATACTACAGAGGTTGGTACCTGATCATATAGATTTAATATACATTATAACACACAACAAATTTGAACTCATGCAAAGGTTGGTACACCTGATCATATATTTTAGTATACACTATAATGCTTCGAGTTGGAACCCCCCCCACCCACCCACTGATATGAAATAAAAAAACCACCCACCCAACACCACCCACTGATATGCAAATCAGCTTTCTTAAAAAAATAAAAATTATATTCACGGATGCTGGTGGTCCATTGAACCTCATCCCACCAAATCAATTTAATTAAAAAAATAAAAAAACCAAATAAAAAAAATAAAAAAATTTATTCGCGGAAATTCGCGGTGCTGTGGTCCATTGGGATGCTGCGGGTCCAGCGGTTCGCGGATCTTGACGCAGATCAACGAAAAAGTCGCGGATGCTGTGGTCCAGATATGGCCTGGGGGGAATTCCTTTCTGCGTTTGAACTCTCATTTTCCCTCTACTGCAGATTCTCTTATTTCAGATATATAATGAGCTAATATCTCGTATACTCCTTGTACACGAAGTACTAGATTCCGCTTCAATTCTTCGTAGATACCGGTGGGAATGAAATGTCTTATTAGGGTGGTATGAAGTTCTTCTACTGGGTGATTATGCCTTAGGGATTCTAACACACGATCTTTTAAAGGAGATCTACATTTAGGTAAAATTATTTGTAAAATCTGGTCATCTCTTAGTTGTCGCAGATCCTTTAATCGTAAAAGGTGCTTGAGAAAATCTAGGAGCTTTGTAATATTCAGCCCATCAGTGATTGGTATGTCCGACAAAATATGTTCTACAGGGTGGGTTATCTTTCCATAAAGCTCTGTAGTTAGATTAAATGGAGTCGCCATTCTCGGTTTTCCGGAGATTGATTCGTCGGCAAGTGAGAAGGTAAATCGTAGTTCCGAAACATATTCTCTAGTTCATTAGGGAGTGACGTAACGTTTGCTGGTTGGATATTGGCTTGTCTATCAGTTAACCGTTCTTTAAATGGATCTATATTGGATTCCTGCAGAAACTGAAACTTTACAGTACCGGTTTGCTGTTCTTGAGTAGGAGATTGGGTAGGGGAAATATTTAGTTTCGTCATTGCTTCTTCAATCTCTTCTAATCTAAACGATTCGGATCTTCGACGTAATTCGCGCATTATCTCGGGTAATTGTTGTAATGCTTCCTCCGCGAATTTTTGTACATCCGGTGGGGTAACTTTATCACCGGGCCAATTCAACAAATTGGTGATACGGCGGGTCAGATGTTCGATTCTTTGGGTGGTGCGTAAAATTACTGCGGGGGATTTTTCATCACGCAGGGTTTGTGCGATCGAAGTTAGTTCTGTATAATTGTGATAGCATGTTTCTTTTTCGCTTTCAAAATCTAAAACACTTAAACGATTTAATAATGAGGGTTTGTCCGGTTTATTTTCACGTAACGTTTTGCGAAGTTCCGCGACAGTTACATCTGAGTATGGAAGACCACGCAATAATGCTTCATAGCTTAATTCGTCTTTCAACAACAAGTCGGGGTTAAATTGAGCCATTTTTGTTAATAACGTCGTTTAAATAAACGAGGTATTACGTACGACAAATCTTATATCAGCTTAAACACTTGTAAGGCTCGACTTCATTTAAACACATACATATCTCTCTTATTACACATAGAATCTTATATTAATTAATCAAAATAAACTTATCTCACAACAATTCAATTTTCTGTACTGTCGTATATAATTAATCAAAACAATACGCTAATACCATTGTATAGTAGAGAGAAATTTCATATACGATGTTTCATTGCTTTAACAATAGCACAAAGGGTCAGCTGTTTTGGGGAGCCTCTTTGTTTGCATAGGGTGGTAACACAGGTAGGACAATTTAGAACAGGAAAAAATCTTGTCTAGGATTGTCTGTTAGGTCAGCGAGGGGAGGTTTTGAATCAGATGCGTGCATACAAAAGGGGAGAGTTTACATTCCTCAACACGTATTTAACATGAACCAGCTTGTTCATACCGACAGGTTTAGAATGGAATATTTACCAGCGATGACTTGTTTATTACGGCAATCTCACGATACTGATATTATTATATCTTAATTAAAACTTTACTCATTTATTTGTTCCCGATTTCAGAGTGAATAAATTTATGTTTGTCAAAGTTATTGTTAAAGAATTATAACAATATACACAATTATTTTTATTTTTAAAGCAGAGCAGAGTGGCGCAATATTGTGCGTCACGATGCTCGCAACTATTTTAACTTCAAGCAGAGTGGCGCAATTTTGTGACGTCTCCCTTGTTAAGATATCACAAATGTCGGGAACCAGTTCAATTTGTTACCTGTTAATTGAACTAGCTGCCGTTGTTAGTAAACCTTAATCACTAACAAATTATAACACTTTATTATTCAGGAATTAAGCAAGGATTGTATAAATTTATTCACTCGTTGGGTGTTAGCAAAAACATCTCTTTATTAACATATTTACCTCTCATACCTTACTTTACTTTTAAAACTCAGATTCTAAAAATTTCTGCATTAAATATTTTGTATATTTTACTCTTTATTCTTTCTATATCAAAATAATTCAGCTAGATAGTGTTTTAATTACCCCGGATCCGGGTAGCAAGTTTGTTATGTTTTTATTACAACTTCAACCAAATTATTAGAAGAATAATTTTGGTTGTAAATTTTAATATTAATTTAAATCTAAACATCGTAATGTCATTACTACTTCATTACAGTGATTACAAAAATCTATATATTAAACTTTAAATTATCAAAAGTTCTTTACTGTTCCTTTTTTTTACTGGTCTTGTTGTTTTACAGTGAATTTGTGTTACAAATATTATGTTTTGATATCACCTGAATATAACAATGTGTATGCTGTGGGGTCCATGATGGTCATCTTCAGTCCTCTTCCAGGGTGTGATCCACGGTTCCTCTTGATGTTAAATGAGGTTGATTGTTTCTGGTAGTCTCTTCCTAGACGATTAGATTTTGGTTCTAGAAGTTCATCCGGTTGCTGTTTGTGTTATCTTCTTTCGGAGTCGGTAGTTTACATTTTACTTTTGGTTACAGTTCATATTTTATCAGCACTAAAATCTGGTAATTAACATTTCTCACCATTTACAGCATGCTAAGAGATGTGTCGGCTAAGTTTCTTTTTTTTTTATTCTTTGCATGTTTCTTCACGCACTACATTATAATTTTGTTTTTATTATTATTATTATACTACATAGGTCAAATCGAACTCATTATAAACTTGATTAAATATTGTTTAACGGTATACACCTATGTGTATGTTCACAACACAGCAGCTACATCCTTACATCTCGGTGTCTATCGGGCGAGTGAATGCAAAGTTTAGCGGCAAGGGGTCAGTAGCTTGCGCGGTTTTACGCACTGAGAAAATAGTTCGTTCTTTTAAGTTATATTAATTATTTACTAATTAAGTCGTAATACATTATTTTACCTTTTGGTTACGAATTAGGAATTTCTTTATTTATTTTGTACATATTTTATTTAATTAAAGTAATTATTATTATTAGCTAAATAACACCGTTCTTAACGTGTTGGTACGGGACAATTTGCACGTTGTTGCATGAATCTAGGCATAGGTAAGGGGTGGATAATACTCTTACTTATATTGAAAGCAATTTTTTATTTGTGCGATTTAAATATTTTTTTAAATCGTCACAAAATACGCTGATGGTGATCTTAATGTGAGGAAGGCTGTTTGATTCTCCGCTACGGTTCTTGAATTTGGTTGTTCTGTTCCATTTACAGTTCTCTTTTAAATGTTGAACTTTTCTTCGCGCTATAGGAATCTAAATTTTTTCTTCTTCGTTCACAAATGAAGACACTTATTAACGCCCCCAAAGGATAGCTTTTTCAATAATTGAAAACAACGTTGTTAAAATTATTGTTATTACTAGGCGGGCTGTTAGGCGGGGTGTTAGTTTGGTCGACTGTTATTGTGGGCAGACGTTTCGCCCCCATTTTCAATGTCAGAAAATATTTAGCAAGGTGTCCGTCTATATAAAAACCAATAATTTTAACAGTGTTAACGCCGGGCGTGAAAGCTTAAGGAATTGCAATCGAAAATAACGGTATTCTTCAAGTAAAAATGTTTACCAAGGATATATGAGAAAACAGTATAGCCTACACGTTTATAACTTAGTAAACGTGCAGGAAATATTATTTGCAAATAATATGCTCGTTCTTTACAATGAATTATAATTACCGGAAAGTTGAGCGAGAAAGGAATTCGTTACGAGTTTACTACCCGATCGGTAATTCTGTATGTAAGATCGTTCGGTTGAGACTGATTAATTCATTGGCGTCTGTCAGACAAACCGGATGATTTATACAGTCAGAAACGAACCAGCTTCTTCCGCGTAGCCATATCTAATTAAAGAACTAATTAATCGTGTAGTTTATGTTCGGTATAAACAATACGGGCAATTATCTCGCTTGCTCATTGTTCAGCTCTGTGCACATGCGTGTGACGTTTGATATCGTAGAACACTTTGTCAACATACGTACTATCGTTAGTTCCCAATTCCCAGTAAATTTTCTTCCGGCGTATTGAACTAGGGTCTCAATTACTTTTTGCTCGTTATAGTTATATTAAAAAAAAACTATATAAAATCATACGTTGCTTTTATACAGGTGTGCGCTTGTGTGTGTGTGTGTGTGTGTGTGTGTGTGTGTGTGTGTGTAGTGCAAACGCGTGTTTTCTTAAAATTACAATCTTTATATAACTAGAATTATAAGTAGAAATAAAAACGCTTTGAAAAAACTTGTAATTAGTTTAGGGAACGAGTCAGTGGAGAGATGACTGAAAATAAAGACAATCGAACCAAATACATGGAAATAACAGAACATCATTTAATGGACAACCTCTGCAATGCGAAAATCGTGAATCTTGAACATGCAGTGAATTTTCCTACAAGTCAACTACAGTAACACCTCAGCCAATTATACCACAGGCGAGAATCCTTAGTGGTAACCGACATTATTACGCCAACTCGAAACTAATGAAGTCGAAATTACTGAACTAATCATTTAAGTTAAATATATACAGAAGCATAATTAGACTCATTGTAACATATGCAAGTAAAACCTGGGTACTACTCCAAAAAGACGAACAGTTTCTACTAACGAAATATGCTGAGAAAAATGTTTGGACCTGTACAAAATAACGACGGCTTAGAGAGAATATGAAGGAATCATGAAATAAATTATCTACTACACGGTTTGTAAATGATATAATAAGGTTTATAAACAGTAGGATAGCCTACTGTGGGACACACAATGAGGATGAAACAACACAGAAGTTCCTGAAAAATTCTAGAATCGAGACCAGTAGGTAGGAGATCAAGAGAAAGTCCAAGAAAGACATGGATCGAGAATGTTGAGGAGGATCTGAAAATATGGAGATAGGAAGATGGAGAAGATTATGTAGTGAGAGTGCTGAATGGAGAAAAATCGTTGAAGAGGATAAAACCAATACTTGGTTGTAACGCCAGTAGACGAAGAAAAAGAAGATATAACTTCAACGTTCTTGCAGATGTATTACAGTTATCATAACTTTATTAGTTTATTAATAAAAAGTTTAGTATAAAAAGGTTTGCCGAAGACACGTATTACAGAATTAACATGTAGGGGTTACTAGTTTATGCACATATCCGTGTACCGGTGTACAGTATACGCAGGCCTATACTTATATTTGATTGGACATTGTAATTGCATATGGAATGTAGCAGAGAGTAAAATACGTGATAGTATATAAAGACACTGTGTGAATAGGTAGAGATTGCAGGTGTTGAACAACACAAATTAGTTGATAAGGAATATTGTTAAAAATGTCTTTAGACTAGCCAAACAACAAGTGCTGTGAAATGGTGCGTAAGGACGCTTAACCGCATGTGTAATAATAAATAATACGTAATTATTTTACGGGATATTCATAAAAACAAGTTAATTTAAATAACTTTCATTATATGGAAAATTTTTAGATGGGAATTAAAATGAGAATACTCATAATACAAAAAAACCTAACTGATGATAATAGTTATTAAAAAAATCAGTAACTAGATGTAGGCCTATGCGCATATCTTAAGTAAAAAACTTTTATGACCATAATTTCACTTGTAAAAATTATCAGGTTTTTTTAACAAGAATTTTTATAAACAGAATTATTACTGTTGCACATCACTATAGAAAAATTATTCCGATTAGCGCTTTCAAGCGTCTCAGCTCATCGTCAGATCGGCATTATAAAGAATAATAAAGAATTTTTATGTTCGGAAACTTTCTTGGACAAGAACATTTATTGGCTGTATAAAAATCATGAGAAGCGGTAACTTAAAAACCAATGAAATTACGAGAATTCAATAGCTGATAATTATTTGGAACGAATAGATCAGTCTTTCTTTGGAATCGATAACGTGTGGCAACTGTGCTGGTTAGCAAAGTTCTAGAGATGCTGCAAGAAATATTAGAATTGTGCTGATCCGCGAAAGTTCAAGATATCCGATTATGGTATATAGACACTTGAAGCTGACTGGATGGTGACCACTTTTTAGCACTAACAGTATCCGTTCGCGGTGAAAGTCTATAACCGTGTTCCTGGGAAATATCGACCCCCCCGAAAGCGACCCTGAAACCGGAGAGATTATATCAACCCACGTTCTCACCCAGATCCAGGATCAACCGTCGTCTGAAGGATCTGTAGTCGACTTTAAAGGGAAATGAACCTATATATTCTTTGTGTACAACTGAAAAAACATTATTTAAAAAGAAGAGTCTATCACATCAGTAAAGACTTTATAGTAAATATCGCAAAAAAGAACTTTTAAATATCAAGTTATTTCATTTATAAAAAAGGAAATTTTTAGTTGTGTTACAAAGGGCAACAGATACAGATTAATTATTTGTTAAAAACTGTATTAAAAGCTCAGTAGATTGTCATAAAAGAATAACATTATTAATAAATCCACTTAATTCCAGTAACATATAGTATCTCGATTGCTTTGCAGCACCAATACTACGTCTCGATTACGTAAGAACACCTTTGCGACTCGAATTATTAATACTATGCGACACCTATACATATAAACCAATAAATGTGTGTAAATTTAGATATTTGTAAGAAAAAGGATTCTACTACACTGTGTTTTACGCTCTCTTGTTACAAATTAAAATTTTTGTTTACATGATGAAATTTTAATACATGATATAAACATAACTCCAGTACAACAAATTTTTCTGCCGGAAGCCGATATTTCTAGCAAAGAAGATGCTGACGTTTTCATAAATATCGATGAAGTAAGAAGTGTTGAGAGCAAATCAGACAAATCAGCTATTCCGATTCTGTCATCAGAGTTGTTTTAAACAATGAAGACAGACAAAAGCTTAATAAACAGTATGACAGCTGAATCACACGTGCACCGCAGCACACACCCACTCACTGCAGCTGTAATCAATATGTGTCGTCGTTACACTTGCAGTCTCTCCCGTATGACTATGACGTCATTCACTACATATTCAATGTCAAGTTTATGCTTCCATTCTCACGACTCTACAGTTCCTGTATTTAGTTCCGGGTTTCCAAGCGATACGTTCACACACACACACAACGTTCTCTTCTCTTAAATACCGATTGTCGCATAAAATGTTTGTTCTCTTCGGTAAAACGAACGCTGAGAGTAAAATGTAATGGGTTTTAGCTTATACACTCATGTTTTGTTAAGTTAAAATGTTCTACGTATTCCAAATAGTAACCAAACGGGATCGCAAGGAAATGTTGAACACATTTCGTACGTTATTGACATAGCTCTACTTGGAACAATAATAACATCTGAATAAACAGAAATTACGCTAAGTTTAATTAAGAAAATTGTGTTAGTGTTTATAATCACAAACAGAATTATCACTGTTGGACACCACTATAGAAAAATTAGTCCGATTAGCGCTTTCAAGCTTCTCAGCTCATCGTCAGATCGGAATATAAGCTGAGAAGCTTGAAAGCGCTAATCGGAATAATTTTTCTATTGTGGTGTGTAACAGTGATAATTCTGTTTGTTAGAAATTACACTGTTGCACATTACCACGAGGGTCAGTTGAAAAGTTAGCGGAGCGACATCTATAACTTAGCGGTAGAACTAAAACTTTTTGTGTATCGTAAGATTCATATTTCGTTTGAATACCTGTTAATTTACAAATCTATTTGTCAATTTATTCATTTTTACTGGCTGTTTGAAATTTACGTGCAATGCGTGTTTTAAAAAACGGACAAATTCACGAATTCTTTGATAAAAACGGTCTAGCGCCAATGGAAATTCACAACGAAATGACAGATGTGTTAGGAAATGCTGCACCTTAAAAAACAATAATAGTTCGTATGTGGATTTTCGAGTTTAAACGTGGTCATACAAAAAATGGTCCCCGCGCGGACCCCCAAAAGTGCAACTACTCCAAATGCACAAAGGTTATTCATACCAAGTCCTTGACTTAAACTATGACACACACGCTAATGTGAAATGCTTGTGACGTCAGCAATGTCATATACTCACAATCGCCGGCCTTCCAATACCGTGTAGGCATATGGCATTTTTTTAACGATGCCTGGAGTTGATGCACTTTTTGGTTGTCTACCGCGGGGATCATCTTCAGTGTTCGTATGACCATGTTTAAACTCAAGAACCCACTTACAAATATTGTTTTTTAAGATCCAGCATCTCTTAACACATTTGCTTTCTCGGTTGTGAATATTCGTTGGCGTTAGACAGTTTTTAGCCAAGAATTCAATCACAGCACGACATTTGATTTTGCCAATATTTAAAACATTTGCACACGTAAATTTCGAACATCTGATAAGCAATGAATAAACTGGTAGATAGATTTCGAAATTAACACTTGTTGATAAGAAATATGAATCTTGCAACACGCGAAAAATTTTAGTTCTACCGCTAAGCTATAGATGTTGCTCCGCAAACTTTTCAACTGACCCTCGTGTATAAAAAATATAACAAAAATTGTGCTTTTAGCGCTTTCAATCTTCACAGCTAATCATCTGATTGGAAAATCATGATATTTCTTTGGGACTATAACCACTAACACAACTTTATAACATTACTGACAGCACGGCTAAGGGCCAGCTTTAATATTTCCTATTTAAGTTTACCTTGGGATAATAGACGGAGAACTAATAATAGAACTAGGGACCTAGATAATAGAACCAAGAGAAGCTAGATGGTCTAGGAGGGACTACATTTCTCTAAGCGCTTAGTCACGAGAGGTCCTAAGTATTTTTCACCGACAGATTGATGTAGATGGTGCTGCTGGGCTTTTCCGAGTTCATTGCAGTCATTACAGTCATAACGATCGGCGTATAAACCCCTCCGAACCTAGCCTTAAACCATATACAGAAACGAGATCACAATATCGAAGTCGTTCCTACACCTACCAATATTCCAAGTGTATCTCTAACCTACAACTGACCTCGAAAGTCACAAGTCTCTTGTTGAACCCTCCTCCCACGATCTGTTTTGGCAAATCAGTTGAGATCAGCCACATTTTAAACACGGCTGGTAGTTTGACACGTAGTTTGCGTAGACTAGTCACCTTAGCAGAACGCTTCAGCTGAAGAATCCGTTGCTCCCACATTACGTGACTGGAAGTTGGCTGTATTTAATTGCCCAATCAACATCACAAATAATTACAATGTGTGGAGCCGAAACTAGACGATCTCACTTACTGAGAATCATACTTCGACGACGATCTGAACGAAAAATAAGATTCCGCACAGATAGGCCTGCCGTTATTCAATTCCTAATTCAAAGAAAATTTTCTACGGACTGACTGAGAGTCATACTTCGACGACGATCTGAACGAAAAATAAGATTCCGCACAGATAGGCCTGCCGTTATTCAATTACTAATTCAAAGAAAATTTTCTACGGACTGACTGAGAGTCATACTTCGACGACGATCTGAACGAAAAATAAGATTCCGCACAGATAGGCCTGCCGTTATTCAATTACTAATTCAAAGAAAATTTTCTACGGACTGACTGAGAGTCATACTTCGACGACGATCTGAACGAAAAATAAGATTCCGCACAGATAGGCCTGCCGTTATTCAATTCCTAATTCAAAGAAAATTTTCTACGGACTGACTGAGAGTCATACTTCGACGACGATCTGAACGAAAAATAAGATTCCGCACAGATAGGCCTGCCGTTATTCAATTACTAATTCAAAGAAAATTTTCTACGGACTGACTGAGAGTCATACTTCGACGACGATCTGAACGAAAAATAAGATTCCGCACAGATAGGCCTGCCGTTATTCAATTACTAATTCAAAGAAAATTTTCTACGGACTGACTGAGAGTCATACTTCGACGACGATCTGAACGAAAAATAAGATTCCGCACAGATAGGCCTGCCGTTATTCAATTACTAATTCAAAGAAAATTTTCTACGGACTGACTGAGAGTCATACTTCGACGACGATCTGAACGAAAAATAAGATTCCGCACAGATAGGCCTGCCGTTATTCAATTACTAATTCAAAGAAAATTTTCTACGGACTGACTGAGAGTCATACTTCGACGACGATCTGAACGAAAAATAAGATTCCGCACAGATAGGCCTGCCGTTATTCAATTACTAATTCAAAGAAAATTTTCTACGGACTGACTGAGAGTCATACTTCGACGACGATCTGAACGAAAAATAAGATTCCGCACAGATAGGCCTGCCGTTATTCAATTACTAATTCAAAGAAAATTTTCTACGGACTGACTGAGAGTCATACTTCGACGACGATCTGAACGAAAAATAAGATTCCGCACAGATAGGCCTGCCGTTATTCAATTACTAATTCAAAGAAAATTTTCTACGGACTGACTGAGAGTCATACTTCGACGACGATCTGAACGAAAAATAAGATTCCGCACAGATAGGCCTGCCGTTATTCAATTACTAATTCAAAGAAAATTTTCTACGGACTGACTGAGAGTCATACTTCGACGACGATCTGAACGAAAAATAAGATTCCGCACAGATAGGCCTGCCGTTATTCAATTACTAATTCAAAGAAAATTTTCTACGGACTGACTGAGAGTCATACTTCGACGACGATCTGAACGAAAAATAAGATTCCGCACAGATAGGCCTGCCGTTATTCAATTACTAATTCAAAGAAAATTTTCTACGGACTGACTGAGAGTCATACTTCGACGACGATCTGAACGAAAAATAAGATTCCGCACAGATAGGCCTGCCGTTATTCAATTCCTAATTCAAAGAAAATTTTCTACGGACTGACTGAGAGTCATACTTCGACGACGATCTGAACGAAAAATAAGATTCCGCACAGATAGGCCTGCCGTTATTCAATTCCTAATTCAAAGAAAATTTTCTACGGACTGACTGAGAGTCATACTTCGACGACGATCTGAACGAAAAATAAGATTCCGCACAGATAGGCCTGCCGTTATTCAATTCCTAATTCAAAGAAAATTTTCTACGGACACACTGAATTTAGATTTTCAATTACTTTTCGTTCTTTATAATTTGATTTTATTTTGAAAAACATTACACACTATATTATTGTGTTGTGTTCGTGTTTGTAACAATTGTTACACTACAGTGTAGTCACATTAGTTACGTAACATTGAAGTTCATTGCACAGACGCATGTATACAACTGACTCAGTGCAAAAGTGTGCTGATACCAGTCTTAAAGTAACGATGTAACTAGAATTCTTGTTATGTTGACCATAGAGGTTGAGAGATTTGTTCGATTATGAATCTGCTGGGCTGTCCCATTCTCCGTTCATTTATCATCCGATCAGAATTAATTTCCAAGTATGTGAATATCGCTTCTCTCTTCTTCCTTAAGTTTCATATCCATAAATTGTATTCTGAAAACTCTCTTTTTCTCGCCTGTCTGGGAGACAAGGTCATATTCATTGCAGTGTATTCATTGCGTTATTCTGCTACTCACACATCGCGTGCAAATTAAATTTATTAACATTAGTTTTATACTTGCGTTGAACACATTAATGATATTTAAAGCTAACAAGTAACCACTTGGTTGAGTTATTTCTTTCTGTATATGCAATATTTGCTTTAGTAATGGAGAAATGTAAACTCCGCCGAGCACGTAATTGTAAAAGAAAACATTAATACAAATAATGATACCATACTACTACTACTGCTACTGCTATTATACTACTATTACTACTGCTACTGATACTACTACTACTACTACTACTACTACTACTACTACTGCTACTACTACTACTACTACTACTGCTGCTGCTACTACTACTACTACTACTACTAGGCTACTACTACTACTACTACTACTACTACTACTACTACTACTACTACTACTAGGCTACTACTACTACTAATACTACTACTACTGCTACTACTACTACTACTGCTGCTACTACTACTACTACTGCTACTACTACTACTACTACTAGGCTACTACTACTACTAGGCTACTACTACTACTACCACCCCTACTACTACTACTGCTACTGCTTTTTTCAGGTGCTGCAGACTCACAAGAGAGAGAAAGGCATTGGAGACGGAGCTCGGGGAGTTCACGCCCGAGGGCGTAGTTGAGTTCATGCTTCGTGGTACGGCGGAATGGAACCGCATCCCTGAATTTATTCAGTGCGACCTACTAGAAAAAAAAAGACAGGCCCAACTTGCACCCAACGGGCAGTAGAAAACAAGGGACAACTAGAAGGAGTCCTTTAAGGGCACAATAGGCTCCATCCTGAAGTAATACGCTAAGTGGTTCCAGGATGGAATGGATGAATGCCTGAATTAGAGGCGAGTGTTTAAGTGGGTGAGAATCCCACACACCAGGTGAAACACGCTTTCCTCTGACGGTGCATAAACGTTTTTCCCCTCTTAAATAAACAACAACAACAACAACTACTACAACTACAACAACTACAACTACTACTACTACTACTACTACTACTACTACTACTACTAATACTACTAATAATAATGAAATAATAATAATAAATATTAATCATCCAGTAATCTAAATCTTTAAAAATAAAAAATACGCAAATTACGTACACAAAAAAAAGTAAAAAATTATGTAGCAGTGAATTTTTTCAGTGGTATCTTAATTTATATTCCTGAATAGAAAATGTATTTACCAACTGTTAGTATATACTGTATTGTCTCTATATTTTGAATTGAAGATGAAATGAGTGGTTTCAACTAACTTAAACATAAATGAAATTAAACTGACTGAATATTAACGGTCAATTACGAACGGATTATAAATTTAAGCATGTTAACATGTTTAGAATACATTAGTAAGAGTGATGATGAAAGAAACACAAAAATTTAAGCAAAATTACAAGAATGGGAGACTGAAAGAGAGACGCATAGCCTACTTATCCTTAACTACTTAGTGATACAAAAAGGAGCTCATTATTATTATTATTATTATTGTTGTTGTTGTTGTTGTATTAATAATAATAAAATAATCTTTATACCTCTAAAGGGATGTACAGAAAGCAGAGTGGATGGTAGATTGATCCGTTCAGGAAACAAGTAAGGCAGTGTTAGACCTATTATTCTAGATACTACGCTAAGAACTCATTTCGACAGGCTATATAGACTTTGGTAGCACCTAGTTTTGATGGCGCTACCGAAGAATCGAACAAGGGACCTCTTAAATTAGTAGCCAAGCATAGTATCTACTGGAGTACTGAGAAGACTTCAGTACTCCAGTACTTCGAGTACTGGAGTACTGAGCGGCAAAAACGGACTTCACAAAAATATTGACACGAAAATTATATTTGTACGGGACGACGTCGTATTTGGACCATCGTTCCAAAATAAAATAGTTTTTTGATCGCATAACATGGTTTCACTCTTACAAAAGATAGTAAAAACGGCTGTGAAATGAAAGCGGAGGATGAAGCGTGTCAAGTTTAGGAAGCCCCAGTCATGCTTGCCTCCGCATTACTCGTACACTCAGCTGCGTGTTACTTTGTTTTCCGTTGTTAAAAAAAAAAAATTACTTGTCAAACCGAGAAGAAACAAACTTCAGCTACGTTAACGCTCAAAATGTGCATAAGGTGACGTGCTTGAGTAATAAGAAAATAGAAATTCGCCCTTACGACGTACGACGTAACGCTTCTTCGATCCTGATCGTGAATCGAGTTTCAGATAGTAAAAACTACTATAACTTATTCAATTATCTTTCTGTTCTTCTTGGCGCTGTGTGCGTCTGGCCTCTTCAAATATTGTGCTCCATCTTCTCCTCTCATCATTAACTCTTCGCCAATTCTCATAATTCTCATAATCCTCAAATCCCCCTCCACGTCTTATTACCGATTTTACCTCTTCCTTGTTCTTTCTTGTCCTCTAACCTGTACCGACTTCCAATCAGTTCCTTTTTTAGTAATTCCGACTCGATCTCTTCAATGTACATATCCCAGTCACTTAATTCTTTGATATGCAATATCTGCATTTTCTACAAGACAGTTCAGTTCAAATTCCGTTCATATCTTCTAGGAACACTCTTGGTTTTGTACTGATCCAATTATATTCAGAAATTTTCTTCCCTCAAAATGTCCCAACTCTCCTCGTCGTTTTCCTGGAGGGTTCACGTCTAATTACCGTACGTTACTACTGGCCTTATAAGACCTTATAAATTATAATTTTTAATCGATGATCTAGTATTCCAGAAAATAGAAATGATTTTATTTGCATAATAACGCCTATTTTTTATGGGTATTTTGGCTTTTCTTGCATCACTTGTGTCAGTAGAGTCGGTTAACAGTGATTCAGTTAAAAAATATTGGTTACTCTTTGAAAGGTATACTCATCTATTGCAGTGGCGTATATATAATTTGGCTTTGGGGGGTCCGGGGTCGATTCGGCTTCATACAAAGGAAAAACAAGTTAAGAGTAATCAACAATACTATCTTTAAAGTGGATGAGAAACGCGTGATAACATTCTGAAATCAGTCCCATTAAAGTGAACGGTAATAACACAATTAAAAATACGCGTTATTGAAACATTGCTATAATATACATATTGACTGAATTGAGTTTCCTATATTTCATATTACAAACGTATACACTAATGCTGTGTAATAAACTTATTTGTACATTTAAAAAAGAGCTACTACTATATTAGTGTACACAGATAAAAAAATGAAATAAATCAGTCTAAAAATTAAGAGAGTAACGAAATTCGTCAACTTTTATGACCCTCTAGGGGGGGAGGGGTCCGGTCCCGTTCGTCCCCCCGTAAATACGCCCCTGCTCTATTACTCTTAGAGAATTAGATTTAGTTATGGTCAAAAGTTATGATGTCATACACGAAATTCATGACTAAATTGCGGTCGTAATGTATCGGGTCGTAATATAGTTACTTGGGAGTAACTATCACGTTATTGTGGTTGTGTCTTAAAACTGAAATTTCAAGAAAAGACAGTGCTTAAAGTTTGTCTTCTGCATTGCGGTAGACTCTGTAGGCGATAAAATTTTCCTGTTTGATTTATATGGTGGGTGTTCATGTGAAACTTCACAACAAAAAGCTACTCGTACAAAGGACAGACTTTGCCTCGTTTAGTTCATCCCTCCAGGGGGAATAACTAGCTAGCGCGTCTAAAGCAACCTCAAGGAAGCAAAGGACCAATTTAATATTTCTTCTGTTTTTTACTTTTAGACAGAAGCCTTTAGTAGGGGCGTAATTTGACAGAGGTGCAGACTATGTAGTATCTTAATCTCCTTTCTCCAGCCGTAAAATACTGGTATCCGATACTCTTCTATGTTTAAGAGCATTTTTATTGGTTTCGTTTTAGCGAAACATCCAACTGGCAGCTTCCCTTCTCAATTCAAACCTCCCTATACAGGGATGCTTTAACCACTAATAGGTCAAGTACCTAACCAAAAATTTCCTGGCCGCCTCGGCTAAGCTGTCGTTCAGGCCCAGCCATTTACGAGGTCGTTTCATAATTTATTTTTCCACCGAGTCCATATTTTTCATTCTTACCTTCCCCATTCCGTCGCCCATTATCATCAACTTTAATTTCCTTCTACGTGTTTAGTAAAGCCTATTTCATCAAATATTTTTTCTACTTCAAATAAGTCCGATTTCCCCATGTCTCAAAATTACTAATTGTTATGTAAACAATAAATAATAAATAAACCTCTGCTCAACAGTCCCTAAAGGACCAAGCCATACCTCGCGGCTTTTGTGTTTACTGTGACGGTTGCATTGCTAGTACAAGGCGAAGCCAACCGGTAGTTGTGGTATCCGCAGCCAGGAGGCGCCGCTGTTATCTCAGCGGCTACTCAGTTCTGCCTCACGACGCTGAGTGCACGCTGTATGGAGCCTCCGCCGGTAATGTACCAATAACAATTCGACATGAGATCCAAGTGAAAGTATAAAATTTAATTTTAAAATATACAAAATACAAGCCCTATTTGTAAAACGTTTGAATATTTATACATGTCAAATATAATCAGCTTGTTTGTATTTCAAATTTGCTGTATAATAGCGGACTCACTTGTCTTACGAAAGTCATCTCTGTACATTCCTGTTAGGCGTGTAAATATTTCCGTAGCGGTAGCATTACTGTTTGAATTTCGACACACGTACCAGCGTTAACTTCGTGTTTGATGAGTAAATTTATTTGCTTCCAGTAAAACCGTCGGTGTACAGAACGTAAAAAATATTGCAAAATAAAGACACTGCATGACCTGTACAGCTGTTGCTATTGACGTGACTTGGCAGATATCCCAGAAACTTGTCAGACAATCCTATCAGACAACTTATCCAACGGTTGACTCGCTGAGTTCAAACACCTTTGACAAAAAAAGAGGTAATGAAATACACGACAATTTTAATGCGTAGGATTGGAAATGATTATGATCAGATTGTATCCAGAAACAGCAGGTAATATGTTATATTTACTCATTTCATATTTTTTCAAAAAATATATAAATCGTTGCATCGATATTCACACCTCATCATCATCAACTGTCGAATAGCGAATACCGCCTTTCCATTCGTATCCTTTCCTAGCTGTTCCTTTTTCTCTTCTTACCTTCTACTGTTCCCTGGAAAACGCCCTCAGGATGTGCCAGAGCTAGTTTAACTTTCTCTTCTTTATAACCTACAAAAATGTTATATTATCCTTGAATCTTTTAGCTATTTACCTTATTCCTTGTATTCGTCTTTAGACCCACATTACCAGCGACTCGATGCTATCTCTATACCTCTTTTTTATCGTCCACGTCACTTCCGTATTCATAAAAATACACCCCACCAGTTTCTTCCTCAGATAAACATTCATTCTTGTACACAAAAAATTACTTGTTTCCTATTTAACCCTTTCTCCGCTATTCTACATCTTACATCTTCCTCCCTGGCCAATTTGTTAGTCAACATGATCGCTAATGTCTGCGTGCATGTGTCTGTAATGTACAAACAAGTACGCTCCCTGAGCTGCAGATCTCGATCACTGTTTTGAACGTAGTACATTTATTATCGGGTGAATGTTTATATTAGATAATTTTTAATTATCAGAAAAAAACTAAATCCCGATTATCCTGTTATTTTTTGTTCAGTAAAGTAACAATGAAAGGGCAATTATACAATAAACGGTAAAAATTCCGAACAATCGGATTTGTAATAAAACACCCGTTAGTGTGACACCCGGCTGGAATTTTTAGATTTTTTTCAATTTTTTGATTCATTTTATGGGTTCTGGGATAAAAAAATGTTGGCCAAAACTATACACTATTGGCCTATTCATATTTTTGTTAAATTCTATTTATGTTTGATATGTAGCATGCAGTTTTCAATTTATCAAACCGTTGCCCCACATATTGGGCCCTGGTGTCCCGATTATGAAATTTCTAAAAACTAACACTACATTTAAGTGTTAGTTAAAATTCCTTTTAGTTTGATACACCGCATGAATTTTTGCGATTGTATCAAAATTTCGTTCTATATTTTGCCCCCCCCCCCCAGCGTCACAAAATTTTGAAACTTTCAAAACTGACACTGATTAAGATTGTGGTTAACAGTCCCTTTAATCTGATACCCCACATGGGTTTATGGGATTTTATTCACAATTTTGACCCTCCACATTTTTGCCTCCCTTCTCTATTTCTGGACGGATCAATCTCAGGAACAGTAGGATTCTGTACATGCATGCCAAGTTTTACGAAAATCAGTTAATGCGTTCATAACTTATCGTGAGACATTCCACAAAAAATAGACAGACAGAGAGACAAATGCCAAACGGTTAAGTGAAAACTGAAAACCCACTTCGCTTGTATTTATATATAAAATTATTATTATTACTAGGCTTCGTCTTCTTCTTCTTCTTCTTCTTCTTCTTCTTCTTCTTCTTCTTCTTCTTCTTATTATTATTATTATTATTATTATTATTATTATTACTATTACTATTACTATTACTATTATTATTAGACATTTATGCGGAATACCTCTTTAGGTAGGTACTAGTTAGCCAAAGAATACCTGCTAACTGGGGTAGTTCGATGTCCATGTTATAGAGTGAAAGTTAGCCCAAATCGACAGTGTGTGAGATAAGCAATTCTTACGATTTTGTTACAAAAGCTTTCACTTTTCCCTTTTACGAATGAGTTCAAGTTTATCCCGCTTCTGTTACGAAATGGCAAAGGCGAAACTTCAGATATTTGAAGGTCCTTGGGAATCTTTTGAAAAACGGAATTGCTGCGGAAACAGCGCCCGAATACCAGAAACGTAAAACCAACACCTTGCCACATCGAAGTATCTCCCGCATACCTAAATCAATGAAGGTCGCTTCATAACCCCATTCTTTTAGATTACAGGACATATGATAAATCGAAAAGGCTGTAAAATTGGTAACATGGCCAAAAACAAGAATACGTGTTTGACAGACTTACGACATTACGTGTTAGTGTACAATATTAAGTAAACTGTGTGCGTTTTTCTATGATTTGATAAACAAATGTAGGTTAAGGTTTCACTAAAAATGCGGCCTTGATTAAAGTTTGCTGTAATCATATAGCAAATAAGACATATCCACTAAGCACAAAAATTACACGTGTACAAAAAATAATTGAAAGATTAAGTAAGCAAAATATAAGCGGTATAGATTCTGACTTCTTCATCTTGTTATTCGAATTAGCAGTCTCTGTATTTCCAAATTGGTCGTGTTTACTGGCTGAACTGCTACTTGTCATGTTCTGGACAAGGACTTTTAGTGTTTCCATCATTTTCAAGTCCAAGTCGTGGTTTAGGACTTTAAAATGGTGGAAACACTGAAAGGCCTTGTCCGGAACATGACAAGTAGCAGTTCACCAAGTAAATATGAAAAAGTTGGAATTCTGACTTCTCACTCTTTTTCTTCTTCTCTTCACTGCATGGCTTATGCACAAATCACTTCTACAAAGTCACCCTAAGTTTCCTCAGATCTTTTAAAAGGCCTTCAAGTGCACGTTTGCCTGTTGGTTTGTAGAATCTGAAAAATCAGGGATTGCTCCTGTAAGAAGACCAATGTGGTACAACTAGATTTTTAATTTACTTCAAATTGTCTTGGGTGAGATTCCATTCTATATTCTCTTCTGTTTGACGTCTATTGGCCAACTCTTGTTCCTTTCTGACCACAAAGATGTTATAGTATTCGAATGGCAGAGCGTTAGTCATTTTAATTTTAAACTGTACTTACTTGTCTGGTATAGAGCATCGGCCTGGAGTTACACTGACAACTGGTCAACGGTCTTAAATGTGGGGAAAGATTAAGTTCTCAGCGGCAGAGATAGCGAAACCTCGTTCACATCTGGAGGTACTAAGATGGCAGCTCCGCCATTACACTTGTCTTGCAAAATACTGGTAAAGTCTTTAGGAGAAAATATATTTAAAGTCGTAATCTTTCGCAGAATCGTGAGACACAAACTTGAGTTCACGCAGAACGTTAGGTGACGTTTGAAATGAAAAATATGTTTATATCAAAAATTAAAAATTAGATATTTAAGTAGAATTGAAAAGCTATATAATTCGAGGGCGTTCGTGTCTTTTTGTGGTAGGCCTATGTCTGTGATAAGGCGTCGGAGATGTGGATAGGAAGAAGCAGAGGATCGAGTAAATAGTTGGCAAACGAGGAAGTGTAGATAATAATTGAGGGAAAGAACCTTCAACCGTAGCCGGATAGCAAGACGAGTAACGCCTTAATTATCAACATTGGCCCAGTCGTTTTAGAGTTACGAGATAACAGATAATCGAACTAACATAAAACTTAAACCCAATAGCGTCCAGTTGAGAAATCGGTTAATAATGTACTGTCTAGGGATGGAGCCATAAAAATATTACTTGTCAATTTAAGAGATTAAAAGGTAATGTATGAAAACTTTCCAAACTGCTCGTCGCGTATGGAATGAAGTAGACAATGTAGTTCTACATGGTGTACCTGACCGTTTTCGTAAACATTAAAAAAAAAACCTGCGTAGGCTTTTTTAATAAAACTCACACAATTGTGTTATCGCCTAAATAGCGTCTTGCACAAACAAATTTCTAATATGTTTCTGCAATAATAAAAGGAGCGACGGGACGTCTTATATAAGCGTTCGTCTTTATGAAGACTTACACATACACACACACGCAGCGGCATACAATGCATATCTGTTGTAGATTATATAACTCGCAAACACTCATATAAAGTCGTGCGATACAGAGGGCTTAATGCAACACGAGCATGCGCGAAATTGAGTTATGTAACGGTGATGTGTATGGGTAACCACCACTTTCTACACACACACACACACACAGCGCTAATTGGTCCGCTTTACTGAAAGTGTCCAGTCATTGAAATCGTTTTGTTCGTACGTGTCTGTAAACGTTGGAAAACAATCTGTAGAAAGTTATGTGCAATATAATTAAGTACATCATTCAAGGAAGGAAATCTTTACACAGTTTTGTTCCTTACACATGGCCTTCCAAGTACAAGCAGCATGTTCCTTCCATCAACAGGTGCTCATTATTGCACTGGTTTTAATTAATGCTGAGTACAAAGTTTTCATGTTTGTGATAGTACAAACAAAACGTACAGAATTCTGTTCCCGTACGAGTACAGCTTCGTTTAAGACTTTCAGCTTCGGATAATTTCTTTCAATAACTATAGTTTCTCGCGTAGGTTAAATAACTACAATACTATTTTTCCATATTAGTATAAATATTCTCCGTTGGCTGACAAAATTGTTGGATAAAATTTGTCCGGGGCCCAAAAATTCCATTTACCTTAACAAGAATCTTCTCAGTATTCCTACTAGGCAAAACTAAACTAATAATAATATTATTATTACGACGGTTGCACGGATCGTCGTGTTTGAACAGTGGAAACAGAATAATTAATATCGGAGGAATCATTAATTACAACTTTAATTACAGTTCTAATGAACAAAAATAATAATGAAATTCGTATACAGGAACCTTCAAGGTCATGGTTGTCCAAAACAGTATTTGTAATAAACAATAATGTATTACATATTTACCATTCTAGCAGTGAATAATACAAGTCAATTGCAGAATTCCGCACACCATAATTTTCAATTGCCACTTTACGTTGTAAAACAAACGCACAGCTCAACTCCTTATCGTTCCATTCTGCAATCTTAGTTTCCGAAACGCACTTTTATACTCTGTATAGCGTAGTACGTGACAAAACTGACGCGGATGCCGATAGAATAATCGACGACAGTCTGGAAGGCTCGTCTGAAAAGATTGAGAACTCTGCAGTAATCCTGCGCTCACACAGCGCGTTCCGAACGTGATATAGCCACACATGTTCCTCAGTGTAGCAACAAAAAGACAACAACAGCTGTTCCTTGTATCACCGAAGTGGCTTAGGAGAATCAGGCATGTTTGAATGGCAAATTAAGCCGTACGGCACAAAAGTAGGTACAATAATGTGGCCAGTACTACGTCAACTGCTTACTATTATCTCAGGGTGTTATCCTAGGCACTCACTTCCACAGATCGAGACTATCTGAAAAACAACCCCTTGATTTTATTGTTACTGCCCGAAAATTAGTATACATAAATATATGATATAATGTTATATTTATTAATAGTATTTGTGTTTGTATTATAATGATATAAATATTATATTTATTATGTAAAGATAATAAATACAAATTAATAATGGATAATCCTTACCTCCCCCACTTGACCACTCTGTTTAAATTACACAAAATAAGAAAAACCAATTCTTCATTAGGACTACAGCCCAACTTGAGCCCTGGCTTCCAACGCCAATCTTCTCCAATGTCTCCTATCCATTGTCCTCTCAGTATAACCTCTCATATCTATTCTTAGATCTTCCAGCACATCCTTCAACTATCTTATCCTAGGTCGACTCCTCTTTCTGCTTTTGTAGACATGCGCCCTCAGGATTGTCTTTGGCATACGCTGATCATCGATCCGCTCTACGTTACCTAGCCATTCTATTCGTTGAGCCTTTACGAATCTTACAATGCCCTCATGATTCAATAGCTCATCTATCTCCTGGTTATTTCTTATTCTCCATAGAACAACCATTGAGACCCCTAATAAATTCAAAAACTGCACCAAATTTTAAAATATCTAAATATCTTGTTTCAAATAAAAACAACTAAAATTAGAATATACATACGATTTAAAAAAAACGGCTATCACCTTACCCAAATTCTTGACAAAATTGAAATTAATAAGAATACAAAATTACTTTCCTTTGATATATTAAACAGGTAAACAGGTTCCTTTGATATACAGTATTAATCTCTCAAATACAGAAACAAATTTCCAAAACATATTTTCCAAACTGTCAAAATATTAAACATAAGACACATTATAGTGTTAAAGTCTTAATAGGCAATATGGTTTTTAGTTAAAAATTGACACACTTTGGTGTGACCTTTTTTGTAATGAAACCTACTCTGCTGAATAAACTAATAAACATACTCCTTCTGGATAGGCTACGTAACTACGTTGCAAGAGTATTTATTAATTGAACATTCTCTTTTTGTTTCAAGCCGCAAATCGCTTCTGTCTTATTAGTAAAAATAATAAAACCACTTGATTTTCGACAACGAAGCTTTTCAGAAAATTAGAGAGCAATGTTCCGGATGGAGAATCATGTCGGAAAAGAGGATGAACACATGCTAAACGGAGTAAGAGAATTGTAGTATTGGTAGTATTATAGTAAAGGGGTATTGAAGTTGGTGATGGGCAGAAGAGAGGTAGATCTGAGACGGAATACCCAGCAGCGTACTGTGAGAGCTTTGGATATAATCCCATACAGAAGACGGGAAACCTATCTCCGCGAAAATACTCTGTGTTCCGAGCCTCAGTGGAAATTAGGTTACCGCAATGAAAATTGGGCGTGATAATCTTTTCGGACTGGATGTGACCTGCTGCCGGCTGTGTCCGAAATCGGAAAACTTACTGAATGGAAGATGAAAAACAGTTGCCGTGCCGTACACGTAAAATGGAAACCCAGCAGAAACGAGTATTATACTTTACTGTAGAAGTTTCCAATCACATAAGCTTCCATTCTAGTCTAACACTAAAATCTGAATGGGTTTTGGTTTTCATTACAATTTTCTTCCTTTTTGCTCTCTCTTCAGTAGCGGTCTCTTCCAGTTCCTCATTGCTAGCACTTTCAACTCACCTTTCTCATCACTGATCAACCTTTTCCTCGGTTTTCCTCGCCTCATCTTTTCAAATGGTTTCACATTGTAAGATCTTCATCATGCATGATGAATCAATTCTTACTATGTGACCAAACCACAGCCAGGAGGTTCATCTTGTATCTTCATCTCCCTGTGATGGATTCGATCTCACCATTGTTCTCAAAGGACGCCTGCCTCTCGCACTGGTCCCATTTAAAATTCCTCTTCTCTTTGAGTATCGCTGTTTCAACTTTTGTGAAAACATATTGTAGAAAGTAATATCTATAATACGTTACAAAGACGTTTTCATAAAACTTCAGTGATATTCTTCTCGCTCGCAGTTTGGTTTCTCTTATCGCGGTTAAAATGCATGCGCATACAAAGAGAAGTAAGTGTTGCAGAAATGATTCATGCGACAGCGACATCCAGGACGAGTACGTGACGCGAATGCGCAGCGCCTGTGGTGCGCACGTACATGCCGCGCCATTGCCCTCGTTCTCTTCTCGATAAACTCGTTTCTGTTAAAAAGGAAAAGCGAACATCAGCAGCGGCAACAAACGCTGATTATTTTGTTAAACATGACGCAAGCATTCAGCTGGCACTCTCCACTCGCGTTACCTACCTACAAAGACGCAGTTTATGGTTTATCTTTATGCGTGCTGTAACGTCTGAAGGAATGGTCGATTACCATCGCGTGTTTAAACCGATCCTGTCACGAAACTGTAATTTTTATTGCGCCTACGTTAGCACGCACACATGCACAGTACACGGTATTATCAGCGGTGTAGCAAGCGGCTGATGTAATGCAGATGATAAAATGGTTACCTCTGCAGAATTGCCTGTGTTCCTCACGTACGGCACGTAGCAATAAACTCCTGAAGTAAGAAATCGCAACATCTAGTGAACTCTGGTATTAAGTTATCACGAGAGAGATATCTGAATGTGTTGTTGTTTGCTGACGACTTGCTTGTACTTCAAAACACAGAATCTGATTTGCAAAAATCTGTTTTTAAGCTTCATCAGATTTGCAAACAATACAATATGAGAATCTCTACTATAAAAACAAAGGTAATGGCATTTCGAAGCAAGGGGCCAACAAGAACAAAAATAATGATTAGTGATCAAACTGTAGAACAGGTGGGCTGCTTTAATTATTTCGGAAACGATGGCTATGATAGGAATTATGATATTGATGCTAAGTTAGGTAAGTTCCAAACGATCTGTGGGACAATCAACCGTATTTATAGAAACTAGGTAAGTCGAGATACAAAACTGAAGTTCTGCAAAGTTATGGGAGCCCTATAGTGTCCTATGGGTATGAATTATGCACAAAAACGAAGAAACAAGACAGTAAAATACAGGCCTCGGAACTTCTTAAGAGAAGTTAAAATGTGTTCTAAACTTGACCGTATAAACAATGAGGTATAAGTGAAGATTTACAAGCTTTTAACTTAAATGAAAAATTCAAAGATTACAAAAAACACTTAGAAAGAATATCAGCTTCCAGACTGTCCACACAAGTCTGGAAATATAGGACCCAGTAAAAGATGGCTGGAGGCAGAACAGGAAGCACCTTGCCTACGCCGTGTTGTGAAGGTGATGATGAAGTAAGAAACCGCTGACTTAACGAAGACTTTAGTTCTGACAAAATATACTAATATTCGTCCTGCTAAATGATTTTGGAAACCTGATAAGTGAATTTACACAAATTCTGTTTACGCAAGGCTTCGGTGATTTTAGCAAAGTGCAGTACGATAGTTGTACCGGTGATTCTTCCACACTAGGCGTCAGATTCACACTTTTACAATTTTCTTTTACAAAAAAGGTTTCAGTTCACTAACCCATTGTTCCTTCAATTATTTTACTTCATTTGACATTTGAAATAAGGTTTTCAGTGGCATAGTGGCAGTCGAGTCTGCTTCATACAAAAGGAAAAACAAGGTAAGACTAATCGACATTACTATCTTTAAAGTGTCTGAAAAACGTGTGATAACATACTGAAATCAATGATTTATATTTAAAATCATTTTCAGCCAAACAGCCAGGCTGTGTCTTACCTGCCTTTTTATTGCTGTATTAAATGAAAAATATTATATTACATTAAAATGAAAAAATTATAATTTTATTGCCTGGCAACAAAATTATTTTATTTTTAACAATTACCATTGTTTCAAAAAGTTTAAATAAATTTTCAAGTACTTTACTCTTGTTAAAACGTAAAAGGTTGCAGGTAAACTACCCCTTCCCCTTAACCGATCTTCACCAAAATCGAAAGTCATTAAGACCTCTACAATTCAGGGACGTTTGCAAAACATTATTTGATTCTGTTTGAATTTGCGGCAGTTATCGTTTGCCATATAAAATACGCTTGATAAAAAAACGTTGCAGGTAAACTACCCCTTCCCCTTAACCGATCTTCACCAAAAACAATAGGTCTTGAGTACTCTAAAAATCAGGGCTGTATGCAAAACATTATTTGATTCTGTTTGAATTTGCGGCTGTTATCGTTTGCCATAGAAAATACCCTTGTTAAAAAAACGTTGCAGGTAAACTACCCCTTTCCCTCAACCGATCTTCACCAAAAACAATAGGTCTTCAGAGCTCTATAATTTAGGGCTGTATGCAAATAATCTTTTGATTCTGTTTGAATTTGCGGCTGTTATCGTTTGCCATAGGAAATACCCTTGTTAAAACATAAAACGTTACAGGTAAACTACCCCTTTCCCTTAACCAATCTTCACCAAAAACAATAAGTCTTGAGTACTCTACAAATCAGGGCTGTATGCAAAACATTATTTGATTCTGTTTAAATTTGCGGCTGTTATCGTTTGCCATAAAAAATACCCTTGTTAAAAAAACGTTGCAGGTAAACTACCCCTTTCCCTCAACCGATCTTCACCAAAAACAATAGGTCTTGAGAACTCTACAATTTAGGGTTGTATGCAAATAATCTTTTGATTCTGTTTGAATTTGCTGCTGTTATCGTTTGCCATAGGAAATACCCTTGTTAAAACATAAAACGTTACAGGTAAACTACCCCTTTCCCTTAACCGATCTTCACCAAAATCAACAGATCTTGAGAACTCTACAATTCAGGGCAGTATGCGAAACATTATTTGATTCTGTTTGAATTTGCGGCTGTTATCGTTTGCCAAACAAACAAAATTACCCTTGCTAAAAAAAAACCGTTGCTGGTAAACTACCCCTTTCCCTCAACCGATCTTCACCAAAAACAATAGGTCGCGAGTACTCTGCAAATCAGGGCTGCATGCAAAAAATTATTTGATTCTGTTTGAATTTGCGGCAGTTATCGTTTGCCATAGAAAAAAATCTACAGACAGATAGACAGACAGACAGACAGACAGACAGACAGACAGACAGACAGACAGACAGACACACAGACACACAGACAGACACACACACAGACACTTTTCGGAAACGACTTTTTTTCATGTTTTGAGTGTAGTAGAATCAGAATCTGCAATAATCTCGAACACGATTTTTTTTGCCATCACCATACTTCCATTCCTTAAGGAATATGGAAGTAAAATTACCCTTGATAAAAAACCGTTGCAGGTAAACTATACCTTTGCCTTAACCGATCTTCACCAAAAACGACAGGTCTTAGGTACTCTACAATTCAGGCCTGTATGCAAACAATTATTTGATTTAGTTTGAATTTGCGGCTGTTATCGTTTGCCATAGAAAACACCCTTGATAAAACATAAAACGTTGCCGGTAAACTACCCTATTCCATTAACCGATCTTTACCAAAAACAACAGGTCTTGAGAACTCTACAATTCAGGGCTGTATGCTAAACATTAGTTGATTCTCTTTGAATTTACGGCAATTATCGTTCGTCATAGACAAAATACCCTTGTTAAAACATAAAACGTTGCAGGTAAACTATCCCTTTCCCTTAACCGATCTTCAACAAAACCAACAGATCTTGAGAACTGTACATTTCACGGCTGTATGCAAAATATTATATGATTCTGTTTGAATTTGCGGCTGTTATTATTTGCCATATACAATACCCTTGATAAAACAAAAAACGTGTCCGGTAAACTACCCGTTTCCCTTAACCGATCTTCACCAAAAACAATAGGTCTTTAGTACTCAACAACACAGGGCTGTATGCAAAAACGTATTTGATTCTGTTTGAATTTGCGGCTGTTATCATTTGCCATATAAAATACCCTTGATAAAACAAAAAACGTGTCCGGTAAACTACCCGTTTCCCTTAACCGATCTTCACCAATAACAATAGGTCTTTAGTACTCAACAAAACAGGGCTGTATGCAAAAACGTATTTGATTCTGTTTGAATTTGCGGCTCTTATCGTTTGCCATAGAAAATACCCTTATAAAACATAAAACGTTGCAGGTAAACTACCCCATTCCCTTAACCGATCTTCACCAACAACAATAGGTATTGAGAACTCTACAATACAGGGCTGTATGCAAAACATCATTTGATTCTGTTTGAATTTGTGGCTGTTATCGTTTACCATAGGAAAAACATGGAAGTAAAAATTACCCTTGATAAAAAACCGTTGCCGGTAAACTACCCCTTTCTCTTAACCGATCTCCACCAAAAACAACAGGTCGCGAGTACTCTACAAATCAGAACTGTATGCAAAAAATTATTTGATTCTGTTTGAATTTGCGGCAGTTATCGTTTGCCATAGAAAATACGCTTGATAAAAAACGTTGCAGGTAAACTACCCCTTACCCTCAACCGATCTTCACCAAAAGGAATAGGTCTTGAGTACTCTACAAGTCAGGGCTGTATGCAGAAAATTATTTGATTCTGTTTGAATTTGCGGCTGTTATCGTTTGCCATAGGAAATACCCTTGTTAAAACATAAAACGTTACTGGTAAACTACCCCTTTCCCTTAACCGATCTTCACCAAAAACAATAGGTCTTGAGAACTCTACAATTCAGGGCTGTATGCGAAACATTATTTGATTTTGTTTGAATTTGCGGCAGTTATCGTTTGCCATAGAAAAAAAATCTACAGACAGACACACAGACACACAGACACACAGACACACAGACAGACAGACACACACACAGACACTTTTCGGAAAACGACTTTTTTTCATGTTTTGAGTTTAGTACAATCAGAATCTGCAATAATCTCGAACACGATTTTTTTTGCCATCACCATACTTCCATTCCTTAAGGAATATGGAAGTAATAAAATGAAAAAATTATAATTTTATTGCCTGGCAACAAAATTATTTTATTTTTAACAATTACCATTGTTTCAAAAAGTTTAAATAAATTTTCAAGTACTTTACTCTTGTTAAAACGTAAAAGGTTGCAGGTAAACTACCCCTTCCCCTTAACCGATCTTCACCAAAATCGAAAGTCATTGAGACCTCTACAATTCAGGGACGTATGCAAAAAATTATTTGATTCTGTTGGAATTTGCGGCTGTTATCGTTTGCCATAGAAAATACGCTTGATAAAAAAACGTTGCAGGTAAACTACCCCTTCCCCTTAACCGATCTTCACCAAAAACAATAGGTCTTGAGTACTCTACAAATCAGGGCTGTATGCAAAACATTATTTGATTCTGTTTGAATTTGCGGCTGTTATCGTTTGCCATAGAAAATAAAACGTAAAAGGTTGCAGGTAAACTACCCCTTCCCCTTAACCGATCTTCACCAAAAACAATAGGTCTTGAGTACTCTACAAATCAGGACTGTATGCAAAACATTATTTGATTCTGTTTGAATTTGCGGCTGTTATCGTTTGCCATATAAAATACCCTTGTTAAAAAAACGTTGCAGGTAAACTACCCCTTTCCCTCAACCGATCTTCACCAAAAACAACAGGTCTTGAGAAATCTACAATTCAGGGCTGTATGCGAAACATTATTTGATTCTGTTTGAATTTGCGGCTGTTATCGTTTGCCAAAAAAAAAAAATTTCCCTTTATAAAAAAAACCGTTGCAGGTAAACTACCCCTTCCCCTCAACCGATCTTCACCAAAAACAATAGGTCGCGAGTACTCTACAAATCAGGGCTGTATGCAAAAAATTATTTGATTCTGTTTGAATTTGCGGCAGTTGTCGTTTGCCATAGAAAATACGCATGATAAAAAACGTTGCTGGTAAACTACCTCTTCCCCTCAACCGATCTTCACCAAAAACAATAGGTCTTGAGTACTCTACAAATCAGGGCTGTATGCAGAAAATTATTTGATTCTGTTTGAATGTGCGGCTGTTATCGTTTGCCATAGAAAATACCCTTGTTAAAAAAACGTTGTAGGTAAACTACCCCTTTCCCTTAACCGATCTTCACCAAAAACAAAAGGTATTGAGAACTCTACAATTTAGGGCTGTATGCAAATAATCTTTTTTTTCTGTTTGAATTTGCGGCTGTTATCGTTTGCCATAGGAAATACCCTTGTTAAAACATAAAACGTTACAGGTAAACTACCCCTTTCCCTTAACCGATCTTCACCAAAAACAATAAGTCTTGAGAACTCTACAATTCAGGGCTGTATGCGAAACATTATTTGATTCTGTTTGAATTTGCGGCTGTTATCGTTTGCCAAACAAACAAAATTTCCCTTGCTAAAAAAAAACCGTTGCAGGTAAACTACCCCTTTCCCTCAACCGATCTTCACCAAAAACAATAGGTCGCGAGAACTCTGCAAAACCGGGCTGTATGCAAAAAATTATTTGATTCTGTTTGAATTTGCGGCAGTTATCGTTTGCCATAGAAAAAAAATCTACAGATAGACAGACACACAGACAGACAGACAGACAGACAGACAGACAGACAGACAGACAGACAGACAGACAGACACACAGACACTTTTCGGAAAACGACTTTTTTTCATGTTTTGAGTGTAGTAGAATCAGAATCTGCAATAATCTCGAACACGATTTTTTTTGCCATCACCATACTTCCATTCCTTAAGGAATATGGAAGTAAAACAAGGTAAGACTAATCGACATTACTATCTTTAAAGTGTCTGAAAAACGTGTGATAACATACTGAAATCAATTCCATTAAAGTAAACGGTAATAACACAATAAAAATACGCGTTACTGAAACATTATTGAGAAGATACTGACTGAATTGATTTTCCTATATTTCATATTTCAAACGAATACACAAATGCTGTGTAATAAACCTGTTTGTATATTTATAAAAGAGTTACTAGCTGAAAAACACAGCTGAAGAAATAATAACAACCTAAAATTTAAGACAATATCAAAATATTCGTCGATTTTTTTTTACCTTCTGAGGGGGAATCCATTCCCCCCCCCGTAAATACACCCCCGCTCTTCAGGTGAATATAGTTAGGACTGGCCTACATAAAAAAGCAACAACAACAAAATCTAATAAGTTTTTTGACAGTCAACAGTTTGTGTTAAAAAATGAGTTTTTGTTAAAATATAGCCACAGTAATATTTGGCTAACGCCACAGCACATAAGAAGTTTTTAATGTTAAAAGAAGAACAAAATAAAGTACTTACCCGTTTTAGAATACCATGAAATTCAGTTCTGCTATCATCGACTAACAAGCCTTAGGTCAACTTTTCAACGTATTAACAAGTTATTCCAACTTCAGATACATGCTAAAAAGGAACAGTAATTACACTCAAGATTCACTTATTTACTTTATATTTATCTTACTTATTCATAGGCCTATTCATATTCAACAATTATATTCAAATGTATTTATTAAACGATTTATTAAATAATTCTAATTATGATAGTACATTATAAAACTGTCAAAACATTGATGTAACAAAAAACAATAAAGTATATTCTTGTGTCAAAATATAAAAATATCGGTATGGAGAACCATACATGACTTCCATATTCTAAGATTTATATTTAAAATCATTTTCGAAATGAAATATTACCTAAATATTCCCTAAAGACGAAAAGTCTGTCTATGAATCGTTCCTCTGTAAACACGTGCAGTTACACTGCCCAGCGATCCACAGGAAGGAAATCGCTATCCACGCTGGACACTTTTTCGGCTTGCATGCGTTATGTTGGTATGGGTTCGGCACTTTCCATTTAAAAACCGTGCAAATGTAAGAAAATAAACATGAATGAGGCCAAAAATAACGCGAACTGTGTGTGTGTGTGTGTGTGTGTGTGTGTGTGTGTGTGTGTGTGTGTGTGTGTGTGTGTGTGTGTGTGTCTTCCCTGCCTTTTCATTGCGGTAGTCATAATAATAAAATGGAAACGTAAACAGTACATAACTGAGAAAAAAATACATAAATGAAAAAACTATAATTTTATTGCCTGGCTACAAAATTATTTTATTTTTAACAATTACCATTGTTTAAAAAAGTTTAAATGAATTTTCAAGTACTTTACTCTTGTTAAAACGTAAAAGGTTGCTGGTAAACTACCCCTTCCCCTTAACCGATCTTCACCAAAATCAAAATTCCTAGAGTCCTCTACAATTCACTGACGTATGCAAAAAATTATTTGATTATGTTTGAATTTGCGGCTGTTATCGTTTGCCATAGAAAATACGCTTGTTAAAAAAACGTTGCAGGTAAACTACCCCTTTCCCTCAACCGATCTTCACCAAAAACAATAGGTCTTGAGTACTCTACAAATCAGGGCTGTATGCAGAAAATTATTTGATTCTGTTTGAATTTGCGGCTGTTATCGTTTGCCAAAAAAAAAAATTTCCCTTGATAAAAAAAACCGTTGCAGGTAAACTACCCCTTTCCCTCAACCGATCTTCACCAAAAACAATAGGTCGTGAGTACTCTACAAATCAGGGCTGTATGCAAAAAATTATTTGATTCTGTTTGAATTTGCGGCAGTTATCGTTTGCCATAGAAAAAAAATCTACAGACACACACACACACACACACACACAGACAGACAGACACACAGACACTTTTCGGAAAACGACTTTTTTTCATGTTTTGAGTGTAGTAGAATCAGAATCTGCAATAATCTCGAACACGATTTTTTTTGCCATCACCATACTTCCATTCCTTAAGGAATATGGAAGTAATATCATAATTTTGATGAATTATCTTACTTAGTAACGTAAAAACTTTAATTTAAAATAATGTCATTGTTAATCTTATTCCATAAACAATGAAATTATTTCTAGGTAACAGTCGTTATTAAGTGAAATTTTTCAAACTTTAAGACGCAAAATTTTTTCATAAAGTGTACCTATAACTTTATGGTAAGTAACTTCTGTTTGTCGTATTTTAACGTCATTCATTGTGTTAAGTAAATAAGGTAAAAGATTGATGTGCTCGCGGTCCCGGGTTCAATTCCCGACGGAGGCCCGTACGGCGTGCACTCAGAGTCGTGAGGCAGAACTGAGTAGCCGCTGAGATAACAGCGGCGCCTCCTGGCTGCGAATACCGCAAGTAGCGGCTGGCGACGCGTTGTAGTAGCCATGCAACCGACACACTAAACACAAAAGCCGTGCGGTATGCCTTGGTCCTTAACGGACTGTTGTGCAGAGGTTTATTTATTTATTATTTATTATTAAATAAGGTGCAAAGAAAATGTTTAATGAAATTAAACTAAATATTCAATATTTAATATTATAGTGTATTAATTTATTTATTTTGTTAAAGAATTACAACTACCACAGACGACAGTACTATTATATACAATAATTATTCATTCAAAATCCTTTTTATATTTTAGTTTTAAAATATGCGTAAGCATTTGAACAAAAAAAATTATGTCCTTCGAACAGTATCAGAATTTAACAACTCATTTTATTCTCACATACGGATACAACTTCCAAAAAACGCAATTTAAAGGATTCTTTCTTAGGTTAATTCTATACTCACGCAATATGTAATGCCAGTCAAATTAGGTGTAGACGGTGGCAGCGACAGGAATGCACAAAGTAGTAGATTCGTTTCCGTTTGCCGAGTATCGTGCTTTACTAGTTACACTATTTATATAGCTGTGAGTTGTGTGTAGTAGGCTACTCAAATGGTAAGTACAATAAAACATTGCATATGTTTCAACAGAGATTGTGTACACAAGAGGATTACAACATGTAGTACAAAAATCGCACATACTATATCACCCAGATTAATTCTGTTAGCATTCTCTACGATGCCAATGTTATACGAGGGCTATTTTAAAATTAACCTCCGTTTGGCTGGTGTACATACACACTAGTTGTCATAGGAACGCGGTGCGCGCGCAGTAGCGACAAGTACACTTTTACAGTTTGCCAAAGTTTAATTAGAGTGGTCCAGTGGATGTGCCGTACCTCATCGGCGGATACGTAGTAGCAGATAGCGAAGTAGACTTACATTAGTGGAGGCCCATTGTTTGTAAAGTTTGTTCACTCTTAGAGTGGAGACTGATGTAAACGAAGCGGAGTGATACAACACAGAGGCATGTACAATCGAAAGTTAAAACCTAACAAATCCAAAGAATTACATAATCATTTACCTTATTTTTAGTTGTATTAATACAAATTTTATTAAAAGTTTTGTTGTTATATTTTTAATCGCTTAATTATAATCAATTAGGAGCTACTTTAATTATAGTGGTGGATTCAGTGATGGGGCCACTCATCTAACCAATCCGGTTGAAGTACAAGCCCACAGTTTTGTTTATATCAGACTCCCTCTAAGAGCGTACAAACTTTAGTTTTAGACAATAATCTTGCTTGCGTAGAAGCAAGCTGCGCATGTTAATCGTAAACGGCTTCCTCTACTACAGGAGACCAGTCAACTCCAAGTATCCCACCTCATGTGTGAAAGAACGCGAGTATAACTTTAAAAGACTATAGCCTACATACACGCAACTCCGCGGCCCATTTTGTTTATTTCAGCTGGAGTAGCGACCGTCTAAACATGGAGTGTGTGAATACTTCTCCCACCATCTGTAAGACTCGTGGTACATTCGTTGAAACGTCCCATTGTTTGCTAGATACGTTCTGCACTGTAACCAAACTGCTAGACAGCGTCAGGGAACGAGGCTTTCGATATGTGGAAAGACTGAGTGAAAACGTCTAGTAGCTGTCTCGGTCGTGCAATCCGTGCCCTAAACGACCCAGTGTGGACGGTGGTCCCCCCGGTCAATCATCGTCGGACCAAAGGCTGTAAGATGGCGCGGAATCGTCGATATGACTATCAGGCGGTCGGCTAAGTTCGTCGGGGACCTGCCGGTCGGGCCAGAGGGCAGATTCCACTTATTCGAAAGGCTCGAACTTAAGGGAAATTGACAGAGGCGAATAGCTGACAACCATGTCGGAAAGCGAATCGAGATAGTTACACCTTCGGACTAAGTCAAGGCAGTCAACCAGGTCCGTTGTGTTACCTGGATCATGATATCGCTTGCTACCCAACTCTTTGACACAAATGAGGATGTGACTTATGGCGTCAACTCGTCACCGCCATTCTTCAACGAAGAACTGCAAAACCTGGCGCAGTACTATTATTATTACCTGTATGTGAGTGGTAATTATGCGAAAATGTAATGCAAATAAATAGGCCTATGTAACTTATGCGTACAATAAAATAATGTTCTTTATTTTAATGCTTCTTTACCTCCCAATATAAGATTAATTTTGTATTGTTGCCAAATCGTTAATTTCTTAGAACTGACAGTAAAGTAGACATGTATATGAAGTACGTTCTACCCGGGGTTGAACGTACAGATAAAATAGTGAGGCATGAAACGGTTCGCGGTTTGCGATGATAGGCCTTGTGGGGGCAGGGAAGGCAGTCCTGGAAGAGGGGTGTGAGGTGACCAACCGTGGAACACAACCATGTAATACACCATCCATGTCGCTGTTCTGAACACAAAATAATTGTTCCGAAAACAACGCGTCAAACTACGCATGCGCAGTAAGATCTTTTGACACTACGTAACCAGACACCCGTTTCATGTCTAATTATATTAGCTATATATGCGACGATGCTTCACAAAACGTCCGACCAACAGAAAGTCTTTAGAGGTTATAGCAAATTGGGGCTGAACGAATAGTAACGATCATCCAGGAAGCATTTCACCAACAAGAAATCCGCTGGAGGCTGGCTGCACAAATGTGATCGCTCATGTGCGAATGTCCACGAGACGACGAGGTTAAAGATGTACATGGGTCTATCGAAGTGTTTTGGTTCGGTAAAATCTAAGTCAAAGTTCGGTAAAATAAAAAGTTATTTTTGATTGGGGTGTGCCCTTAAAACATCTACTTGCGAAGTTTTTCGGATTATTGAAGTTCTACCGTGTATCCCATACACGACCCAGCTGCAGTAATTAATTATTCTGTGACCGCGTTAAACCAATGCGTTGGTTGCAGTAACAATGGCCGTACGGAATATGATGTAACGAAAGCTAACAGGTTGTCACGTCAGTCCGTCAGATTAATAGGTTGGCGTCGGTGCCACGGAATGTATCACGTTCTAATTGTATGCAAATAATGCCTTCGTTTTACAACTATCTGTGGTAGGTTGTTTAAACAATTGCTTCACCTAATGCATCAACAGTACGAATTACGTAACGCAACAATATTGACACTCTTGTTTGTATTCGGATGATGTACAATATATGTCCTTATCTACAGGGAGCGTGCTTCCACCCCTACCTTGACGCTGAACACCTATTTTTAATTTAGAATTATAAATTAAACTATAAATCATAAACTTCTTGCCTTTAATAATTTTTTGTTTGTTGACTTAATGTCAGTAGTAACAAACTTGCGATTAAAAAAAGTATATTTAAAGAGCACAACTTAACTAGTTTTGATAGTTACTTAATATAATAATAACTAGGTGTTACCCGCTGCTTCGCACGCGAATATTTGACTTTTAATGAGTACACTATCTTAATATAATTTTTATTGTCTATGTCTATATGGCGTTCTGTCAGCTCGTATAACAATTTTGTACTCATTAGTCAAATTCTCTCCAAAGCTGTTTTCAACACTTGTACTAAATTATAATGTTGGTGCAACAACCTTTGGATATTTAAAAGTACCCGTTTATAAAGCCTTTGGAGATATTTATAAAGTACCTGTTAAATCAAAAACGCTAAATTCTTTTTCTTTAGGTGTTACTGTGTTAGAAGCATTGCATAACACATTAGACGTTATGTTTTCCTCAACCATGGCTTTTATTTATTTTAGCAGTAAACTAAAAACCAAAAACCGTTGTCACCTAACCTATCAAATGAAAACAACACGTATTTTCGCTTTGAATTAAGTAATAGGACAATTTACAATGAGTACACTTCTTCTTTTCCACATCGTAATATATCGATACAATCGCATATTATATAAAACATCGAAAATGTACTGCAGGAATGGATAAATGTACAGTTCCGATGCAGCTAAATAGCTGTTGTTTATTTACTTGTTACTATGGTAATTAATTCTGGTCGCCATGGTCTTGTTGACATCTTTAGTAGTAGTATTTAATATATTTCATTACTTATTCATTGCATTATCAGAAATACGTATAAACATAAATTTTTTAATCGTTTAAGACAATTACAAAATATATAGACGTATCTTTATACAAAATTACAAAATATATCGATACAATCGCATATTAAAAACATTAAGGTTTTTCCTGACACTGCAGGAACGGATAAAGGTACAGTTCTGATGCCGCTAAATATCATTTGTTTATTTACTTGTTACTATGGTAATTAATTCAGGTCTCCATGGTGCTGCTAACATCTTTATACGCGTCAACGAAAAGGCATAATTAAAAGGGCCTAAATAGTGCGAACGGGGCAAAATATCAAATTGCAAGTAAGACAGTATTTTTCGCCTTGTGTCAAATGTTACCTGCGTAAAATTTGGTGGCAATCGGTGTAACGGTGTGGATTTGTATTCAGTACCCATAAATCCTCAGACTTTGAATTTTATATAATATATAGATGTAGATATAGTTGGTTCCTTTTGTACCGTCGGAGTAGTTAAGATCTAGTCACGGTTGGTGTCTTAGTTCGGCATAAAAGGTGAAGTACTACTCTTCTGTCATCCATTATTGTCCCAAATAGCCTACTCTTTTCCACAGGCTGAATTGATCTGGAGGTTGAAAAACCCACTTCAATTTTATGACACTATCCGGGGAGTATATGTCGGTAGTGAACACCATACTCAGCAGTGTCCGTGCATCATAATCATCATTTCTCAAGCATTAGGCTCATGCCTGTTGCGTCCTCTAGTCGTGGTACATCTCACACCATATCGCTGAGACGGAGGTTCATCAATTGCGCTGGGTAAAATCATATACCCTTCTAATCACATCGACTGCGTTTTGTGGCCTGTTGCGACTGCGCCGACGATAATTTCTCCGCAAACCTGCACTGTTGCGAGTGTACGCGCACATTTTCAAACGCGTCGGGTTTGTTGGCATATTAACCAGTGGCGTAGATAGAATTCGGAGGGGGGGGGGTCGAGTCTGCTTCATGAAAAAAAAAACTAATTTAAAGTGGTTGAAAAACGTGTGATAACACCCTGAAAGCAATCCCATTAAAGCAAACGGTAATAACACGATAAAAATACGCGTCATTGAAACGTGGTTTAGAAGATACTTATAGACTGAATTGATTTCATATATTTCATGTTTCAAACGTATACCTACATGCTGTGTAACAACCTGTTTGTGTATTTAAAAAAGAGTTACTACTATATAAACGTACACAGCTGAAAAAAAAGAATAAAATATCCTAAAAATTAAGAGATTAACCAAATTCGTCAACTTTTCCGAGCCTCTGGGGGGGTCCGGTCTCGTTTGTCTCCCCCCCCCGTAAATACGCCTCTGATATTAACTGTATTACTTGTATAAACTTTTCTTTAAGTTACGACGTGCACTATAGCCAACGTTTGTTGGGTGAATGTGCAAAAGTATAAACACAATACAATGTAATACAAAATTTTGGCTCATTTCTTACGTAACGATTCAACAAATCTGAAATATCTATTCAAAAAACAGAATGAGTATAGAAAAATACGAAAGAGACGAGAAGTCATCGTAAAAATCTTGTTTTTTGCCTTATAAATATAATGCCAGAAACCCGTATCTTGATAGGGGACTATACTATTCTCCACAGTACAGAGTTCTGGTAGACTTGGTCACTTTCGCTAGATTAGAAGAGCGTTCAATACAGGCGCCTACCTGGAATTACCCAGGAGTTCACTGAGCCCTTTAGGCTGAGTTAACAGTCTTAAGCTGTCCAAAACTGAAATAAGTTATTTAGTTTTTAAATTGGTGTTTATTCGTTTTTATTTTTATTCACTTTGTATTGTTTTTTGTTTAATCTTATTGTAGGTTTTTTACTTTTTCATTCCATTTTTTTTCTATAGGAAGGTCTGTTCGTCTGAGTTTGTCGATTGTAAGCACGCTACTCATTCTAGAAATCGTCTTTGCTTTCTTCTTTATTCTATAAGAAATAATTCTTCGCCATAGGCATTCATTCGGATCGTGGCACTTGAATTCTTCGTTCTTAGTTTGGTTTGGTAGGTCCTGTTGATGCCTCTCCATTTCCAGCCATAAGATATCTTTACCGTCTTTCTAAACGTGAAATTTTTATAACACTTAAGAACACTGCCTCGTTCACTCAACACTCTCTCCATTTTGTTAAAGTCACTTAAGAAAGCCACTGAATATGTGAGGGGGGAGAGAGAGAGAGAGAGAGAGAGAGAGAGAGAGAGAGAGAGAGAGAGAGAGAGAGAGTGCTGTACGCGCACGGATGTGTGTGTGTGTGTGTGTGAGAGAGAGAGAGAGAGAGAGAGAGAGAGAGAGAGAGAGAGCATTCGATAGGTTTGTGTGCAGTGAAATGGAAAACACAGAAGGTTGCGTTCCATACCCGGACGCAATCGATAGGCTTCCACTGCGACATGGTCTGCATTTAACTAGGTGCAGTAAGGAATACGTAGTGGAAAACATAGTCACGTGAGCTTAAGTACATACACTGTTCGCTGTGTACAAAATCTCCAAAATAAAATTTTCGCATATAAAAAAAAGAAGAAAAGGATGTAGAAGTTAAAGTCAATAAAATCGGACTGAACTTCAAATTCTATTAACTTTTATAAAAACAAAAGTTCCCGCATATTTTTGTTGTTATTTTACGGACGTTTCCGGTTCATTCTTGTTTGTTCGTCTTCTGTCAACCAGAATTTCGATTACATTTGTGGTTTCAATATGCCGTGGACTTGAATATTTGCTGGGTGCTGTGGAACAGAGAGTTCGGACTCAATATAATCCGAGTGAATTTTCGGTGTTAATTGTGTTACAGTGGATAACAGGAACAGATCAAGTATGAAATGACAAAAAAAGTGACCCAATTAGTTTATTTCTAAAAATTAATAGATTTCACGATAATAAAGAATAAGTCGTATTACGTATCTTTCGTTCGGTTTATTCCTCATAATCGAATAATACGATTTGCTGCTCGTATTTGTAGTTCGATGTTCTTTCACCTGGTAAATCACAGTAAATTCTTGACACCAATTAACACAGATTCATTCGTGTAGGTATATGGGTACGTAACCCTAAAGTTGTGTACGATCATTTCATATCAAAACCATTTAAAATGTTTTCCACATAAAGATTCCATATTATATAAAAATGCATTTCTTTTGATTTTTACTGTTCATTTATATTTTCCGATGTCTGGAAAATATAAATGAACAGTACCTGAATTCTTATCCCCGTAGATCAGTCTTCTCCGACGATTTCTAAAATCAAGTCTCAGCCATTCGTTGCTACTGTCAAATCAAACCTCGCCTCGTTTCTGATATCATGTATGATTGAAAGTGTAATTCCCATTGTTACCGTTTGTTCGTTTTTTCTCTTCTAGACGTACCGCCTGCTCGTCTCCATAAATCTATTTCAGTTGTTCCTAATGCATTTTGCATGGTATCTTCCATATCCATATATACTGTTTCCGTCCTTAGCTTAATCCTGATGTAAACAAACAGGCGTGGCACATTTGAAACGCTATTTGCTGCTTATATTAGAGGCGTGTCACTCTGTCAGCAGCACTACAGACAGGGTACATATAATATTGATACTGTATAAATACATGTAAATTGTAACAATTTGTGTGACTGTGTCAGACAGACAGTGAAATATTTTATAACACCAGTTAATGTTTTTTTTATTAACCGTTTAAATATTACAACAAACAAAAAAGTAAAGTTTATTGAAAACAAAAATAGAAGCTGTGATAATTACCAGTGTACTGAATACTATCATTTGCTGTCAGAGAGTAATTCAATGCCTTCCATATCTGTGTCTGAACTTGAATCATCACGAGTCAGCGTTATTCATAAGATTGTCCATTGTGCACAACGACGTCGGTAATATGTGCTAGTTGCCATAGCTTATCATCTTCCTTGATTATATGCTGCACACAATGACTCCACTTGTCCACCGTTGTTTCATTTACCGCCTTCTCAATAAATTGTTTTATATCAAGCAGCTAATACTGCGTTGTGACGGCCACATACCTTTCTTTCAACTGGCTTCATATTAATTCAATACGATTCAGAATACAGTGGTAAGGAGGAAGTCACAAAACGACGTGCCCCGATTTAAGTGGCAAGATAACTCTCACATGACTATACAGACATTTTGAACATAGGCGTAATACATTACTGTGTGAACAGTGTCAACGCCCCTGACCAATAGCGTTTCAGATTTGCCTCGTGGGTTTATTTACATCAGGATTGAACTAAGAACGTAAAGAGTATAGGTTTCTTGTCTTTCAAACTACAGGTTATTATACTCGTATTATTGAAATATAAATTGTTTTTTATTTTCGTCTTTGATATTATTAATCCACAGAATACTTGGAAACATTATTTGCCGGGCTGATAGGCGATGGTATAGAGTCTATGCTGACAGACGATTCGGCATCATCTCCGATGGTGAGGCCGAGTCGTCTGTTAGCATAAACTCTCGACCACGGCCTAACAGGCCGGCTAATAATGTTTCCAACTATGTGGACGGCGACTCTGAAACATTGGGAACTCCACAAAATACTGTTTAGTAGGCCAACAGCTTCTTTCGTTCCCAGACTGTTTCTTTGAATGGAATCATATACTTGGCCTAAAATTTTATATTTGAACTAATTTGCTGTAACCGTATCAGGTATTCAAAATTTCCTTTAGGCTTAGTCTAAAGCAACATTAAGTTTTAATATGATAGATTAAGATTAAGTAAGATAATGTTGTGCTATGAATATTCTACTATTTCAGGACTGAGTCATTAACAGAGTTACTGAGCGAACGGTGGGAATGTAAAATGCTAACGGACAATTTGTCACATCCGTAAAATACGTGTCGATAATGTGGTTTACTCCGTGACACCATTTTGTCGTTGCCATTTACGAAGGAAGCTGATATTTTTGGACAGTTTGTAGAAGTAGGTTGTGGTGATAAAGCCGCTTCTACGGCGATGGGTCTTGCGACAACAACGAACCTTCGAAAACGATGTCCATTTTAATGACGTCGCGGTTAAAAGCCGTTTAAAGCGACTCCAATCACATTTTGGTCGCCGCACAATTGCTCTCTTTAACAGCCATTCAGAAAAATCAGTGTTCGGTTAAAGAGGTTAAAAAAATGAATGAATAAAGTGTTAACAATTGTCTGCACATGTAAATATGTTGCTAGGCAACAGACGTAAAAAAATTCACTTTAAATTAAATCTAAAACACGGACGGATTCCAAATATTTATACATAAACAAATAAATATCGGTATGGAGAACCATACATGACTTCCATGTTCTAAGATTTATATTTAAATCATTTTCGAAATGAAATATTACTATAGAAACTACTTCTTTCTACTTACTGCTTCAGCCTTAACCACAGTACTGTGATCACTAACGTATACCACCTCACGTTATCGCACTCGATTTTCACTGATGATGGAAGTCGATGGCATTGCCGAAACGTCTGGTTTTATAGAAAACATTGGACTACGGCCAAATATCCCGGGAAGGAATTTTAACAAAAACTACTTCTTTGTTGCCGATAACGTTGTACAATATATATAAAAATATCGGTATGGAGAACCATACATGACTTCCATATTCTAAGATTTATATTTAAAATCATTTTCAGCCAAACAGCCAGGCTGTGTCTTACCTGCCTTTTTATTGCTGTATTAAATGAAAAATATTATATTACATTAAAATGAAAAAATTATAATTTTATTCCCTGGCAACAAAATTATTTTATTTTTAACAATTACCATTGTTTCAAAAAGTTTAAATAAATTTTCAAGTACTTTACTCTTGTTAAAACGTAAAAGGTTGCCGGTAAACTACCCCTTCCCCTTAACCGATCTTCACCAAAATCGAAAGTCATTGAGACCTCTACACTTCAGGGACGTATACAAAAAATTATTTGATTCTGTTTGAATTTGCGGCTGTTATCGTTTGCCATAGAAAATACGCTTGATAAAAAAACGTTGCAGGTAAACTACCCCTTCCCCTTAACCGATCTTCACCAAAAACAATAGGTCTTGAGTACTCTACAAATCAGGGCTGTATGCAAAACCTTATTTGATTCTGTTTGAATTTGCGGCTGTTATCGTTTGCCATAGAAAATACCCTTGTTAAAAAAACGTTGCAGGTAAACTACCCCTTTCCCTCAACCGATCTTCACCAAAAACAATAGGTCGCGAGTACTCTGCAAATCAGGGCTGTATGCAAAAAATTATTTGATTCTGTTTGAATTTGCGGCAGTTATCGTTTGCCATAGAAAAAAAATCTACAGACAGACAGACAGACAGACAGACAGACAGACAGACAGACAGACAGACAGACAGACAGACAGACAGACAGACACACAGACACTTTTCGGAAAACGACTTTTTTTCATGTTTTGAGTGTTTTTTTTTTTTTTTTTTTTTTTTTTTTTTTTTACGGGGGAGGAAAAATGCATTATGCACCATCAGGAGACACCCGACTGGTCTCCCGGTGTGTGGGACTCGCACCCACTAAAAAACCTCCACTTTACAGGCAGGGAACCCCCCCTGGAACAACTATTCGTATGGCTTCAGGGTGGCACCTCGTATTGTGCCTACAAGGCTTCTACAGCTTTATCTATATCATCGACCTGTGAGACGGTCCAGTTCAGGCTTCTTTTGCCGCAGGACCATCCTCACGAAGGTCACAACCATGTCCCAGTTCTCTTTGCTGTTGAGCATGACGTCTATGATGTTATCAGGCGTCATGGGGCCAATCTCCGATTCGAGCCCTCGCCTCTCCAGCACCCACCGTTGACACTCGAAAAAAGTATGATGAGCGTCATCAGAGTCTGAGTCGCCATACACGCACGACGGATCCTCCATCTTACCCATCCTTCGCAGGTATGCACAGAAATAACCATGCCCTGTCAGGAATTGAGTAAGGTAATAATCTACCTCGCCGTGCGTTCTGTCCACCCATTCAGGGAGGTTCCCAATCAGCCTCGCCGTCCACCTAGCTCGACTCTCCTGCTCCCATCGTAGTTGCCAGCTCCGCATGGAGTGTGCCCTGGCCACTGCTCTTGCTTCTACAAACCCCAAGTCTTCCTTGGTTGTGTAGACCCTCCTTCTCTCCTCAGCCATCAGATCTATTGGCATTACTCCAGCGACGACCAACACTGCTGGTTCCGACACCGTTCTGTAGGAGCTTGCAATCCGAAGTGCTCCTCTTCGTTGTACCGCGGCCATCTGCTTGCGGTATTTTTCTTGCTTCAGTGCGTCGGCCCAGACCTCGCATCCGTAGAGGAGAATCGAGTTTGTCACCGACATCAGCAGTCGCCGTCTTCCTGCAGCTGGGCCTCCGACATTTGCCATTAGTCTGCTTAGCACAGCAACGACCTTAGCGGCTTTCTCCGAGGAACATCGAATTTGCTCCCAGTAGGAAAGCTTAGTATCCAGGTGCACCCCTAGATACTTCACCGCTGGCTTTGATATTATCGCCTTTTCCCCCACCACGAACTGTGTGATTGTGGGTATACGTCGACGAGTGAGCAGCACAATCTCTGTCTTCTCCGTCGCAAGGCTTAGATCGTGTTCGTCCATCCAGCTGCGGACCCTGCGCATGACCTGGTTCAGCATGCGCTGCGCCTCCTCTGCGTCTCTCGCGGTGATCACGGCAGCCACGTCATCAGCATATGCTACCAGAAAGGTATCATCTGGCATCTCCATCCGGAGGATTCCATCATAGAAGGCATTCCACAGGTCGGGGCCCAAGATAGAGCCTTGAGCTACGCCTCCTGTTATCTCTCTGCTGCGTGGCCCATCTGCTGTGTCGTACCGGAGCTCCCTGTCCCTCAAGTAACTTCGTATTATCCGGAGCAGGTAGTCCGGCGCTTGAAAGACGTCCTCCAGAGCAGCTAGCAAGTCTGTCCACCTGGCCGAATTAAAGGCGTTGCGTACGTCCAGTGTAGCGAGTAGCACCATCCTTCTGGAGAAGTGATTACCCCGCTGGGCCACCTGGACGGCATCCAAGATCTCCTGTATGGCTCCAATGGTGGATCTGGCCGTTCTGAACCCGTACTGCCTCGCTGACAGATCTCCTGCATCCCGAATTGCCGCTACTAGGCGAGGCCTGAGTAGACGTTCCAGTAGTTTCCCCGCCGTGTCCAGCATACAAAGAGGTCTGTATGCCGACGGGGAATTCGGGTCGCCCTTCCCTTTGCCGACTAAGACTAGTCTCTGGATCTTCCACCTCTTCGGGAAGACTCCGTCTTTGAGGCAACGGTTATACATATTGAGTAGCACCTGGGGGCACGATCTGATGTTTTGAGTGTAGTATAATCAGAA